>JARK01001505.1:340746-388386 GCA_000688135.1 Ancylostoma ceylanicum | reverse complement strand
AGGGTCTCATCAGTGTTGAAAATGCCAAGATATCGGTCCCATGGTGCGAAGGGTGCGCCAGCGCCCAATGTTGCAAAAAAAAAACACTGAGATACGAGATCACCAATGGAGGAGGGTTGTGCTGGCGGGTAGTAGTGTGAAGAACGCGAAAGATATGGGTCCACCGATACAAAAAGATGTCTTGGTCCCATTATTGTGGAAACCCCAAGGATGTGGGTCCACCGATGGAGAAAATGAATCAGCGCTCAGCATTGTGGGAAGGTAAGGAGGGTGCGCCGCAGCTCAATAGCGTATAAAAGAGTATGCCACAGGTTTGTCGAAGGAGTACCAGTGCGCTTCAGCTCAACAGTGTTTGCAGATTATACGCATTCCGTAGGTGGAGTTCTGTGTTTGGGCACATTTTCGCTTGTTTCCTCATTTCCTGAGGTCTCCAAAAGTGCGAATACTTTGCACAAACTTCAAGTGGCTGCCCCACCCCACTTCCTAGCGTCCCGTAGGGGCGCTAGTGAAGGAAATCGACTGCATACACATCGCTGTTGTAAATATATCTTGTACTAGTAGTGAGATTAGTGAGATAACTGATTCATAGGGAAAGTATTCTAGTGAGATAACTGATTCATAGGGAAAGTATTCATTACTGAACACTGCATTGAAAGTCAATCAATCTATCTTTGGTGTGGTTTTTTCCATTTTCATGGCAGAACCACGCATAACTACTGTGTTTGAATCTTTTTCACTATTTTGAATGAGAACATAAAGATGAAGTACGAAAATGCAAAACTTTGCCCGTCTGCGGGATTCGAACCTCGCACTAACATCACAGTGGTCTATTTCGTTAACCACTCTGCCACATCTCACTTGGTGGCGAAAGACATGGATGGCCTCCACAGCCTCATAACACAAACTAATACAAACTAGTCAAAAACTGATGCTCCAAAGCTGGTTCATTGTTTTGTTTTGATGAAAAGAACCATGAGAGGCTTTCAAACAAAAACAATTCCCTCACATCCTTGGTCCTTTGGAGCATCAGATTCACAGCTATGATGCGTAGTTGGATGAGCATTCGTTTGGCGCGCGCAAAAGCATAAAAGTGGAGCAAATGGAGATCCCGGTTATTAAAAAGTCCTCTCGAAGACTTTTTAATAACCGGGATCTCCATTTGCCTGCGTCTATGATATCTGCGTGCTCTCTGCGCGCACTCCATCAATATCGATATGGCAGTGCCTGTGCGATCTGCTCAACCGATGGTTTCGCAGCGCCCGAGACCAGGATCCAGAGCGTGGTGTAACCCGCTAGTTATAACACAGTTATCGAAACAAAGTTGATATTTTGATTTTTCACACTATATTGACCTTACAACGGTTCCGGGTTATGAAATGTACAACTGCCAGTTTAACTTGCTGGTTAACCGGCAGTTATAGTGCAATTACTACGGCCCCAGCTTTTGAAGGCAGCATGAGTCGACAACTCGGAACTGATGTGCGGGTCGCAGAATATGTACAAACTCACTACATCACAAATCGGAGAGTACAATCCTTCTCAAAAAGATAGACGGATTGCGCGTGCGGTTTCTTAATATTGCGACTGCACCATCGCGGTGGGACCTACTCGATCCTCTCACTTGAAGCATGCTCTCTCTGCATCCCTCGTTCAGGCTCCGCCGCGATGGTGCAAACGCGCAATCCGTCTATCTTTTTGAGAAGGACTGTATGTAGTGCATTGTGATTGCGTACTTGCCATCCATCAGGGTTAGGTGGCGGGACGTGCGCACCTACTATCTGCGGAAATCTCGTCCGCGTTTTCTACGCCTTCGTTTCTTCTAGCGTCTTTCACGCAATTTTATCGCTGCCTACGAGCTAACCGTTCCTCAAAACCTCGAAATCCTATGAAATCTTCAAAAATTGTCGTGGGTGCTGTCTTTAAGACTTGCCTCCTATTTTCGGGGAGGTGGAGCCAAGGCAGGATTACGAGATTTCCACGCCATGCACATTCTCGGTGGAAATGCACTACCTATAGTGCTGCACTCAGGCAGGAAGGTCTGGATAATGATTGCATATAAAGTTCAACGGCCACCTTCTCCCTGCTCAATTTCTCCCTAAAAGTGAGGGTTCAAAGATTGGTATGGATCACCTTTGCGCAGGAAGATGTTTGCCACGAGATCCTAGAAACAATCCTGAGTTGGGACTGCCTTTACGATCTCCGTGTTTACGCTTTGTATCTTGTCTGACATCTTACGCTATGTGGTGCGCGAAAATTCGTCTTGTACGAAAATGCACAACATTATCCCCAGCCATGTAAATGACGAGCTCTGATAACCGTTGCTTATTCATTTACTAAGATTGTGAAGGACAAATACCACGAACTTCTCAAGTATCATTCCTGAATAGGCCATCACATTTCCCTCTACCACAAGAAAAAACAAGAGAAGCTCTGTTCACCTCGCTAGCTTCTAAGAGCTACGTTATTAACACCCACTGCGTCTTTTTCGTTTCTTCTGATTAAGTGACAAGTCCTTGGAGGGCGTGCGTTACCTTCTCTTCCTTGTTTGATTCGCCAGAAGCTTACGTCAAAGCATACATCAAACAGAATTCGTCAACGTTTCTTTGCTTTTAATCACACAGCGACAAGATCTGTTTTTTGTTGTTTTGCTATGAAACAGTAGTAACGCTGCCGTAAACTTCAGATTTTTCATTCTTGCATGGGTGCCAGGAATCGTCATCTGCCCAGTACAAAGTGAAGTTCCACTTTGAGTTTTTAGTAATCCCCCTGTCCACTCAATATTCAACACTACGACACCGTTCGGCTATCAACGAACTTTGCTGAGCCCTGGAACGTATTTTCTTAACTCTGATAAATGTGCGTGAGGAACGGAGCCCCGAACAGCGTGATGCGTCGAGTGGAAACCCCAGTAGCAGTTCTTCCCAGCTGCTGCCATCCTCCCCTCGATTGCTGCAGTTATTCGGCAACTGCTGCTATTATTTGAGCAGCAATTGAGGGTAGGATGGCATTTGGAAGGTGATGCTGTTTGGGTTTCTACTAGACGTATTACGCTGTATGGGCTGCGTTCGTATTTCATAATTATCAGGAAATGTCGTCTGCATTCTTCTCATCCACAGAACGGACTCCAGCCATTGGCTGTTAACATTTTTTTGATACAGTGAAGTTAATTAAATCGAAATTCCATTAGCGTCATGAGCTCTAGTTTTTGAGAAGCGCTAACATAACTTGATTTACTTTTCATCATGTTCGCCTGAGCGTTACTCTGTTGTTCACTGTCATCAACATGGTTGTATTACCAATTATATAAGGTTGGTTAAAAAATGATGCGTTTTCAAGCCTTCAATTTCAAGCGTTATAACTCGTTTCGAAACCAAAAATCATTCGATGGAAATGGACATTGTTTGCACCAACTTCCTGTTGTTACACAGGATTTCATAAAACACAGTTTTCACCGCACATTCACTTACAAACATGGCGTCTCAGAATTCTTGGACATTCCGCCAAGAATTAGGCAATATCTTGAAACTTTTGGTGTTCCAGCTTACCAATAGTGTAACTATTCCCGCAATGAAGAAGTGTATGAAGGAGGCGGGAGGGATAGCGGCACTGATCAAGTCGGACACTGTTTTTAGCAACGTTATGTATCTACTCTTCATGTCATTAAAGAACATGCTTCGTTTACTACATTGGACGGGAGGAGAATGTGTTGATTTGCTGAGCTTATTTGGTGCGAAAAGGGCACACTTCTCGAGCTGCAAGAGATTAGTGTAGATATTTAGAGATATATTACAGATTGTTTTGTGTAGAGATTAGTGTTTTCGTTATGTCCAGCAAGGTTCCTTTTTTATCTACCTTATTATGCTCAACCATGCTTGTTGTAATGCTAGTACTCCACACGTGAGCGCTTGTAAATACATCCGCTAATCTCAAAGATTCGTAGTTTGCGGAAGTTGTGATAATGTAGCTTGTACAACTGCATATGACTGCTCCTATAACAGAGCACCTCCCGTCCAAAGAGCAAACCTCAGGTACTAGGAACTTTTTTTTCAAGGCAATATTTCACTATGTACCTTAGGAATGAATTTCTGGATTGCACAGGTATGTATGTGCAAGAATCGTTTCACCATAACATTATGTAGAGGTGGTTAAATTTTTCATCGCTCTCATATCCCTTGTATTACTGTTCTTCGTAATTTCTCATTGATTCCGAGATAGCCTTTGCTTGTTGATGAACCCGATTTCCTAACATCACGAGTGGTAGTGAACCTCTTGAAACGACGACCAAACGAGGAGTAGTAGGTCGTAGTTGACTGTCAGCTTGGTTTGCAACCGTGAAGAAGCTACGAGCTAACTGACAACCTTGATCCTTGAATGATGAGCCTTTAGCAAAACCTTCTGCCCATGAGGGGTTTCGAACCCTCAACCAACAAATACTCGTGATCCTCAGAGTGTGCCGGCATACCTCTACTGACTCTACGACTAACGGAATTTATGTGGCCCTTATAACCTAAACGGTCAATGAATGTCGTCACGCATGAATTAACTTTGATACGTTAGGCTCAAAAATACAATTCCGTGCCCATAAAATATGTGGGATTTATCTGGAAAAGTGTGAGGCTTAACAGTCAAAATCGCCACCAGGAAATTGGTGTCATCGATGATCTCCGGTGGGAGGTCATGGTGATCCGAACGGTGGAACATCGATCAGCTGGATGTGTCCGGAATTGCGCCTTCACCGAAAAGGAGCCAGTGCACGCTCGGCTGGCTACAACGATGAACTCTAACCATGAGCAAAAAGTCCTCTCGAGGGCTTCTTCGTGAAACGACGGGGTCTGCGTCTCGCGCGCCACACGCTTTTTCCCTCCTCGTGTCCTAGTCGTTTCATACTGGCAGCAAGGTCGGCGTTACAAAGAACTCAAAGTTCAGTTTCGAACTGTGAGTTCACCTGTAGGTATGGTGCCGGTTTCGTCCTGGTAGTCATCCGCAATACTTACAGAACGATATTCCACACAATAAAGCATACATTACCAATCCCTGCGTTCCTCGTTAGCTGGGAATTAGCTGTCAGTTAACGTTAATTATTTAGTGACAGTTTCGGTAGTTTACTACCACCCCACATTTGGCGTAGCAGTAAGATAGCCGAGATAGCTATCTTACGATGGTGTGCGGGTCCCAGCACATCTATTTGGATCTCGGGTAGTGAACAAATAATTCTAAGCATAGACGTAAAGTCCTCCTTTCTGACATCGTGGAACTATCTCATGTGGCTTAACTCTGACTTTCAAACTTTCGCAAAACGTGAAGTCGGGAGCAGGTTACACGTATACTGCAAAGGCAGTGAAAGTAGTAATATTTCGCCTAACAATGTTTGCAGTTGCGAAGTAACAGGAGAAACTACATTAAACCTTTGTTGCTTTCAAACGAATCCACTATATCTCTTGTACCTTGATTGGCCTCGGACAGTCGCCTGGTACGTTGTTGCTATGTATGTACCAGTATTAAGTGCGCTGTTTTGCTCAAGAATGCTCTGTTTTCCGAAACTCTTCATACCAATGTTTCTCAAGATCCGAGAATTCCAATAACCAATTTCTGGTGCGCAAAATGGCAGCTAAATGGCTTTGACCGTTGAGCTTCTCACCTAGTTTTGAGCATACTGATTTTGATCTAGGCAGCAGTTTGACCATGTTTAAATGAGAAGGAGGATGCTGGACGCATCGACGCACGCATTTTCGTCGCGAATGGTTCATATATGTATACTGCCCATTATATTTTCTCCGATATGAAAATCTTGCAGAAAGGGTACCGTCAACAGAAATTTGCTCAAAAAATTTTTGCATTAGCCGAATACTACGCACTTGAACGACAAAAGCTATTAATCGAAAAAGGATATCTCATTAACATATGCGTGCAGCAAACAATGTTTGACTGGAAATTTGATGAGGGTGTGAAGTGCAGTCTTGCCATATGTGTCTAGACGTGTCAAATACTTTTAGATTGCATTAACTCTGTAAACAACTCGTTCGATCCCTTCTTGAGGTTTATTTTCTGAGGGAAAAATGTGCGTATACTTGCTGTGAGCGCATCAAAATGCACAGAAGCCGTATAATTTTCACCTTGCACGAGCTCACAAGGGTATGTCTTAATCCATAGAGGGCGTGGTAATTCAAGAGAAGATGCGTTGATAGCGTGAGGAAAAAAGAACTGTCTCAAGCAGGACGGGGTCTACACCATCTTTCATATACGTAAATCTTTCGATATGGAATTAACGGCGATTTACCACGAGGAGCGCAAGAATCATTGGAACGATCAAAAGGAGAGTACTGGATCGTCCCCTTGCCCCCTTGCTCCGAAAATAAACCCGTCGATTGGGATTTCCAACTAAGTGACAAAAACGCTGTGTAGAACGAAAATAAATGCTTTTGAATGGTGTTTCTAACTCAAATCTGCAGAGGATTGCTTATATTGGCTTTTGGATTTCAATTACACTTGTTGTTCCATCCGGAAGTCATATTTGCTCAAGCATTATGCGACTTAAAGCGTGACATTTACATTGCGTTACATTACAGCGTTACATCATAGTATTTCTTTACCCGTATCTGGACGTTTCCATCGATGTTGAGCTGAATAGCACCCGTACTCCTTCAACAAACCAGTGGTAGTTTCTACGCTACTGAGCTCCTGCACACCCACCTTACCCAAGGACTTCCAGACATTTTCAGCGCTGACTCACCCTTTCCGAGCGGTGGACCCACATCTTCGGGTTTTCCACACTACTGGACCAGGGCACCTTTTCTATCGATGGACCTATATCCTTGGCGTTCTTTACACTACTGCCTGTACAACCCTCCACCATTGGCGATCTCGCGTATCGGCGTTTTTCGCAGTCCTGGGCGCTGGCGCACCCTTCTCACCCAACACCGATATCCTGGCGTTTTCAACACTAATGAGACCCATTGTACCCACACCTTTTGTAAATCTCGATGGCAATAGAAGAAGGTTAGGGAATATTCGGAAAGAGTGTCTAAGAGAAGAAGGCTGCTTAGACACCACCGCAACTCAGCGACCTCGGTTCTGCAGAACCCCCGTCGCGGCCACCTACGTCGTGGGAATGATGTGTCGTGCGTAGGCCACTCAGTACCGCCGGGATCTGGCATGAGTAGGCCGCACAGCACCGTAGCGGGCGTCTGTGGGCTTGACAGCAACGTTAAGACTAGACACATTTGGGCCGGACAGCAGAGGAGAGTGATAATCCTGCTCCGTAAGTATATTATGCAGCCTGAAAACCTCGTAAACACTGTCTCAGAGAAGCAGCGAAAGGTGGGTCCCAACGCGACTTCCACTACATCTCTCCACTTCTGCTGAAGCATCGGCCGACCGTCTTTTCACTTTCGCCTCATCTGCGAACACTTTCTAGGGGCTGAGCCTAGGACGAAAGAATGCGATCACTTGATGGCATCCTTCGTCTGCGCTCGAGAAAAACTTGCAGCGTTACCAGGATAGGATTCACTTAGGAGGATTTATATGTTAGGATCTCCAATATTTTCTCTACAGTTCGTGTGAGTCATGCGTGCAAATAGAGCTGAGAACGTGATTCTTGTGCACCGTTCCATGATTTATCGCACGCTCGCAAGATTTTATTCACACACATATGAATTTATTACGCTGTTCAATACCTTAAAAAGAACAGTTATCACTACATTTAGTAGAAATCGGTATTAATGTTTCATTCAATTCTACCATAGCCAGTTGAAATTGCATCATTACCGTGTTAATAGGTAGCTGACCCAGTGATTACACACCTCTTGAGGGTGGAGTTTATAGAAGGTGCGTTCTTGTTCCGAAAGATGTGTGCCGCTCCTGCCCCCCCCCCTTATGGAACTCTTCTCAGCCCTTTGAGAAGGTCGCGGCCGCGGGTGGCAAATTTTTCATTTTGCTACCCCTCGGTATACCAGCGAAGATTAGTTTATTTTTCGCACGATGCCATTAATTTAGCATTTCGAATCCATGCAAACTTCATAAAGTTTTCGTTTAGATGCAGGAGAGAGAATGTGAATGTAACGAGCCCTTATTGTTGCATGGGGATGCTTAAATAAGAAAGACTTCCTTTCCTGATGAATATATTTGTAGTGAAGCTATTTTGCACTCTTTCATTTTTTGCAATATACTGTTTCTGGCATAGGCTGAATACAGTAGATCTATGTAGTGTTAGCATGAATGCAACATCTGCCGTTACGTTGCCGGAGAGATTAATTCTGTTAGTGTTTAAACACGAGCTAACTCATCAATTTCCGCATTTTCGCATCTATTTTGCAGTTTTTCAATTTCTGCAATTTTCTTTTTTTGCATGGATTGAATACAGTAAATCCTGCATTGGCATGAATGCAACATCTGCAGTTACGTTGCCGGAGAGATTAATTTTGTTATTGTTCAAACACCAGTTTACTCATCAATTTCCGCAATTAGACAGTGAAGAGATGAAATTTTATGATTTCACGTATTGCAAAGTATGGTTTTCTAAAGTGCGGCCGCTTGAATGTCTAACTGTAGTATTCGTGTGCATTGCATTGCTAACCTTTCATCGCTTATTAATACAGAATGCTTTCAGGTCCACTGCCTGAGTTTTAACTGCGATCTCCAGCAATGGTGTGCGAGACAGACTGGCGTTTTGTTTTCACTTGTTTAACTATAACACTGGCATTATTCTTTGTAGTTGTATATGGTATATGTGCCATCTTAATTTATGTAAACAGAGAGAGCTTTCATCCGTTTTTCAAGTAAGTTTTACGTTGTAGCGTTTACGTTATACGATTGTAGGATTACGAGACAGGGATATACAGGGTGGGCCAAAAATACGGTAACAACACGTGTTTTTCTCATGAAGAAGCGTGTTCTGCCTTGAAGTTAAACTCAATTGGAAGGTTGTTTCGAGGCGTTTTACCAGCACAATGCTTCAGCGTTTAGGTTACGTTTTGTTCAAGAATGGGGAAACAATATATTTTAGGACCTGCTGGATTTGCCGTGTGGATATTCAATTGTTTAGAACAGAATCAATTGGGTTAGTAGGTGTTCGAAGCAAACAGTACCTCTGTTTCTTCTATCACCCATAGAAGAAGAAATCATCCGGAGTTTTCCAAGAAGCACTACGAGAAACGAAGAATCAATTTGACACCAAATTCTTGCGCGTCGCGGTTCGCGACTTCACCGAATGTCTCAGGGTCTGATTTCTAGCGAATGGAGGATATTTTTAGAGGTTATCTGGTTCTTTAGTCAGTAGGAGGCAGTGAACATATGTCATATGACAATGCTCCAAATTACAACGAAGTTCATGTTCTAGCTGCCATTTTCTTTGTTACCATATTTATGGCCCACCCTGTAGATTACTGCTCAAATTTTGTTGAAGTGCATATTGGCCATCGCTAGCATGAAACGTTCCGATAGGGTATTGATATAAATTTAAAGGATAAGTCGATTGACATCGACCAGTTGAGTGCACACATTTGGCTTCAGGATCGTACAAGTACATGTTTCGTCTACTTTGATGGTCTTTTTTCAGCATTTTGTTATCACTGTTCTTCCTTAACTATACTATCTGCGACTTCTTTCTCGCAGTCTCTAACATAGTGCTCCTATTTAACAAATCGTCTCACGATATGATTTTGCACTTGATTAGCGGTCTGTCTGCATTACACGTTTTCGCCTGTAACAGCAGCAACTCACTGATGTGTAGGATTTGCAGACATTTTCTATATGTATGTGTCTCCTTGTGCCATGCTGATACTCCTTGAGAGAGTAATTGCTACGTGGAAACCAGCTCAATATGAGCCATATAGACGATGGTTGTACTTCTGGCTATGCCAGCTCATATGCGTAAGAATTTGAATTCTTGATCCTTCATGTCCATTTTTTGTTTCTTTGAAGAGCTGTAACGAGTGATTGGTTCAAAAAAGAGCAACTGTGCCAGCCAATACGTACCAAAAAAACTCTTGTCACAATCGCAGAGTCTGCTCTTCTTTTGCACAAAAAAAGTGATCCACTCCTCTTCAGTAGACCGGAAAATTCTATCGCAATAAGTCACTTGTGGTCGGCGCTTGAAATTGGAGGCCGGAGAAAAATCGAGGCAGAAACGAAAAATGTTAAGCAATTTACTACTGATTAGTAGTAGCACGTACTCAAATGCACTTAGCCATAGAGCAGCCAATGGAGTGAGAGGTCTAGTAAATCATGAGCCAAAGATCAAACCACACGAATCCCGTAACTGCGCTCATTCCTCCTTCGCGACCCGTCTCAGGACTACATTAAAGGCAACAGTTCGTGATTATCGAGCACGAATTTAACCACAAGTAACGACAAACACGCCAGTTAGACAAATCTCCAACAAAGAAAAAGAATCCTGAAAACACTTCAAAAAACCTAAATAGTGGTCACGAACGAAGATATTTCGCACGTTTTCGCAAAATTAACACAATGACGGTCAGTAAGAGAAGTGCTGCAATTTCCCGCTTGGCGGAACTCACGAATGTTAACACATTCGCGACCTTACACTTTCGGCATGGTGCGTCGCGTGGGACACAGGCGGTCCCTTAAGCACGCATTCGTGCTCAACCGGTTGAGCACGCGGTCCCACGCGTCGCACCATGCGTGCTCAACCGATTGAGCACATTGTCGCGAATGTGTTAAGGGAGGGCGATGAGACGGAAGGGAAACCGCATCCCTACTTCGCGGATTTCTCGTGTGGTTCGCGCTACTTCACTGTTGGGTATGAGTTCTAGGTCGTTCAAAACACCGAGATTCAGTGAAATCTTAAACACCAAAATTTGAAAAGGTGTTGTCCCATGATGTGGAGTCCTTCTACAGGAAGGTGAGACGAACTCCTTACAGTGGTAGCTCTACTGCACATCTTGTGCTTCACTTTTTCAACTCATTTCCGCCGTGCTAGATTTTCAGTGGATCTCTGAGTGTACATAGATTTAAAGTTGGAAGTTATTTGATTACTTGGACTTAAGAATTCATATTTTCCCATGTTAGCAATCAGCATAACTTCAATTTCCGGTGTGTGTCTCGCACATATGTGCACCGAGCAAAGTGCAGTTCCGCGGTTTACCATGTGATTTTTGAGAACGAAACCTTAGAAAAGGGTACAAGCCAAAGCGTCACTTCAGGGCGCTCTTTCTCAAACCTGTGCTCCACGTCAAACCTGGTACTACTGAACAAAAAAAGCGAAAATCTCAAGCCAGAGTGCCGCTTCGCGGTGCTTCACGCTCATGAGAATGATTTTCTGCAAATCTGAGGAGTTCATTTTCTTCCTGGGAGTATGACATGATGTACTCCATGCTAGTACAAAAAATTAACTAGCTAACTAGCTAAAACTAGTTAACTAGGAATGGTGTTTTGCCTAGCCATTGACCTCCTTGATGAGCCATGCGGCACATCAAACCCTTATCCATGATGTCCTCAGGTATCTGGCTTCAAGAATCCAACATTCTTGTTTGGCATGACTTTTTTTGCAACCAGAGTGAAGGCGTTCAAAAACAGCCTTTCTCTCCACCTACTCACATGACGATTCATTATAGTTTATCGACTCTGCGATTCATTATAGTTTATTGTATACATGTGATTATTAGAAACATAGGGTGTTCAAGAATTACATTTTAGCTACTGATGTCTATTGGAATCGCTACTCTCAAATGTCTGCCAGGTTTCTCTCTGAACAATGAACACAGCTTTGCTCTTCTGATTATGATGTTTCTTATATTGTCGGTACGTGTCAATGTATGCCCTTAACATCAATGCAGGCTGGGAAATTAATCTTTTCCATCGTATTTTCAGCTCCTTGTGCTGCTACTTTTCTGCAATAGGTACATGACAAAAGAAGCGGCGGGGAAGGGACTGACCCTAAGTACTCGCTATCAACTTGCCGAAAATATCAAAGCTCTCAAAGTCGTCATACCAGTGAGTCCGATTTCAGCCTATTAAGGCTTTCTCCATGATAACAGAGAAATACGCACGCAGACTTCACACACATTTCGTGAAGTAAGTGAAATAGTAGTTTCGTGTGGAATAAGAAAACCTGTAGAGGTTGAACTACATGGTCAACGATAACAGTAATTTCTTTATGTTTACAGATTATCACATGCGATTCGTCGATAACCTTATTTGATCTGGGAGCTCAATTCTTTTTCAAAGTTTCTCGAACATTTGATATGAGCAGATGTTACGACAATGCATACATACACGAGTTCATTAGCTGTCAAGTGGTGAGCTTTCCAATGAATATTTGCGGAATTTCCTACTCATATCTATACGTGCGGGAAAGGGACATGTACAAATCCGCACAGATTTCATCAAGGTTATTTTCTCGTTATGGACATTCTCGAAAAATATATACAGGAAATAGGGAATATCCAATTTTCGCTGCTGCTTGCTCGTACTTGTGAATTTTTCCGTCTCAGAAATGTTTTTTCTCAAATTCCTTAGATGTTAGGTAAATTTTATGAGCGGAAGGGTCCATAGTGTTGGTTCAAAGTTCATAGTGGGACTCCTTGTACAAAACTGATTGGTGGTGAAGCCTGCAAAATTAAGGGAATGTATTATATCTTCTCGGTAATCTATTCGGCAGCAATCCAAATTTGCATTGCTCAGACTTGTTTTTTCATGACAATTGTTACAACTTTGATTTATTTCAGATACGATTCGCTCTTCAGATCGCAATCCCCCTGTGGGTATTTTACTCGCACCCGCCTTTGAGAAAATTCATTGCAGGGAAGCGAAATGTAACGAAAGTTGTTGAGAAAGGACGAAGGTAATGTGTGATTGGTGTTAATGTAATTCATATAGTAGACCTGTCGCAAATGAACTATGTATTTCTCACCAACAATAACAACCTTTTCAAGAAATGGTTTGTTAAAACATCGGCAGATCAAATATAGTAGTGATCATCCTGTTTCAGTGCTGTTCCTTTGCGGCCATATCACTTATATCACCACGCATGACCAACGCGAGCTCATGCAATGGCGGGAGCGTAGCGGTGTGAGCTTCATTTATCAGTGAGGGTAACTGTTTTCGGCCGGGATTAGCCCCACTCACTAGTGGAATGAAACTCTTATCGAGCACCACCGCTACGCTCACGCTCTTGCACCAGCTCGCGCTGGTGATATGTGAAGGTATAGTGATACGGCCGATAAGGAACAGCACTGAATCAGAATGACCACCACTATATCTGCCTACTTGAAGGTGTTCTTCACGCAGTTCACGCAAAATCCGTCCACACAACTTTCCCTTCATACCAAATTTCTCCGAATGACGAGAGATGCTTGACCAGTTTTCCCATGATGCCCTCCTTACTTTAGATTTGGTCTGCTCTTCACGGTTGCCTTTGTGAAAATTAAGTTCACTCTCCACTCACGGAGCATTTTCGGAAGTCTCATCACCACTATAAATTCTTGAGAACCCACGAGCCATTGTATTTTGGAAAAGATACCCGAAAAAAGCGCAATATTGATGTCATGGATCGCTTTTTCTTGCACATCTTCGGGATTCGAATTCATAAAGCAGAACTCCAAAATTTTGCTGATCTTATATATGATAAGTTTTACACCAGAGCACAGCAATGTTATGAAATGTATCCGAAAAGTGGTGTGTATGGCACTTGTTTCGGGTTACCAGAACACATAAAAACCTTTGCAAGATCTCTCAACCACAAGGAGCAAAACTATGCTAAGCGATAAACCACCATCGACTGTCTCCGAAATTTCGCATGCATAGAATAGAAAATCAGTAATTGAAAGCATTTTTTGTCCTGTTGAAAATTCTCATATCATTGCGGCATGTGAATTTCCTTGTAGATAAGACTATTGAACGTGGTCGCAAATTAGAATAGTATAGGTAATTACACCTACCTTTCGAAGTTCAAAAGGAAATCCATGTTCATTTTACGAAAACTCAGCACTCACGTGAGAAGTCTGTTAGATTTTTCGTAGGACTATTATCAAATTATCAAAAGCATCTTTATATCTGTTTTTGAGAACAGTACGGATTTGATTGGGTTAATTTCTCTATCATAACGGATGATATTGATCCATCATGTTGCAGGTCTATCATAAAAAATGTACTGGGCAAGAACATTGGCGATGTCAAACAAAATGAAACATATGAAACGATTCTGAAGCGATTGTGGCATTAGAACAAATGTTCTTTAGCGACAACAGGGCCTCTCCACTGAGGTAGATTAGATTAGACTACGATCTTTAGACTTAGATTTCGTCCATTTTTCAATTCTTCCAATTCATTAAAATCAAATGGCTTTTGAGTTATCCAGTTTATTTAGATGTCCCACCTACTACTTTGTACTCATAAGTTTCGGAAATATGTATGGTGCTTCCGCTCACATCGTTGTCTAATGTTCCTCTCATTGTTTCTCATTCAGTATTGTGTATTCGTATACCATCATGTATCTGTTCCATGATTTAAGAGTTACTGGTCGTTTGAAACATGAAGTTTCTATGGGTATCTGATATTATTTTTTGGTGTATGTGACAGTGAAAATTACTGTTAATGTGTACAACTTTTCATCCAATAGGCAACTAGCGAGTGTTTTCTGTCGAATCGTAATACCCCTCCGTTGTTTTTACATAGTCCGTTGGAGGAAGTTTTGTAGCCGGAGGAACGGTCCACTACTGAACTAACAGAGACTTTGGCGTCTGAACTACCAAAATGATAACAAAGTCCTCCGCGCTGTTGATAAAAACGGAAAATGAAATCATGTCCCATATAGGAACAACTGGCGCGTTCCGCGCATGTTGTTGTGAATGGCTGAACATGTGAGTATGTTACAACTACACCAAACCTTGTCAGCGAAACCCATAGATCTAGCAGAAGATGACAATCCCTGTAGCAGCAGCTAAGACTCTCATTTCCTATGATGATGACTGGTGAGAAAAGAGATAATACGTGTGTATTTTTTGTTCGTGTATTGAGTTGTAAAAACGAAAAAA
Source organism: Ancylostoma ceylanicum (assembly GCA_000688135.1). Classification (NCBI taxonomy): domain Eukaryota; kingdom Metazoa; phylum Nematoda; class Chromadorea; order Rhabditida; family Ancylostomatidae; genus Ancylostoma; species Ancylostoma ceylanicum. Next base: position 373,396 of record JARK01001505.1, on the reverse strand, counting down.
AAAACAAAAGCGAAGCAGAACGACTGTTTTTTACTCTCCAATCTATTTTCAAATCTCTACATAATTCATTTCTCAGATAAGGAGGTCAATTTTTTTCACGTGTGCTGTATAACCCAATGGAGGGAGCCTACCATATCACTCATTGACCTTAGAGTTACCTTGCTTTAACTAACAGCCGGCGGTGTCTAGAGTACGCCACGATGACGGCACAACATCAGCTACACTTTATTTTTGCGCTTTCTCATGTACATTCTCACGTGCGTCCCTAACAAGAGCGAAGAGAATGACTAATTTCGACCACTTGTGCAGGGAGTTTCATTGACATGGTTATAGTAGATTTCGAGCTGTACACATAGGCGAGACGTACGAAACTATAAAACTACATATTTTAACCAATGAAAGAAACTATTGCAAGAAGTCAAAAATTCACCTCATCACCTTGACCTCTGGTGATCTTCGAGTGCTCCGAGCTCACGAAATATCTCGATGAATTGAACAGGTAGAACATGTTTGCCCAAGGCTCTGCACCGATAGTGTTCAGAATCTCATTAGTGTAGTAAACACCAGGATATGGGTCACTGGGTGAGAAGGGTGTGTCAGCGCCCAATGCTGCGGGAAACGGCGAGATACGAGATCACTAATAGAGGAGGGTTGTGCTCTCTGGCACTAGTGTGGAGAATGCCGAAGAAATGGTGATGGAAAAGGTCAGTCAGCGCTCATTATTGCAAACCCTCGGGTAAGGAGGGTGGTCTGGAACTCAATAGCCTAGAAATGAATAGGCAACGGATTTGTTATAAAAATTGCCTCACCTCAACGGTATGAGAGGGGCTAGCACTGTCTGTGTTCTAAAAAGGTATTGACGCTCCTGCTCGAACGTGACAACTGTCCTAGTGTGATATTAAACCGGCTGATCCTATGGAATACTATTAGAACTGCGCGTAGTGGGCGCTTTCGCAGTTATCTTTCTCGAATCTGTCTCCATATCCCGAGAATCATCACATCACAATCAGAAAAAACTGCTAAGAAGGGACAATCTGCTAGGACGAGAGATGTTGCTATCATTATTAGTGGGTCCCCACTATCACCCATTAGGTTACCAGATAGTTTAAATAGTACAAGATTATGTTATCAGAGGAATCCTACCAAGCAAATTCTGTGTATATTTACAAGAAGCTTGGCATGGCCGGAGTGTCTCATTTTGTTAAATGTGTTCCTACTCGCAATGTTGGCTATTTTCTGCAACCGTGATTATGCTGTGTGAGAGAGGAATTTCTGTTTGATATCCGCCTCGATTAGATTTTTGCCGAAGTGTTTTGACAATTTTTGCCGGTGCTCAGGCACTCCTAAAGAACCAGCAGAGATAAAATTCGACGGGTTGTGAAATGGGTAAGAAACGGGTAGCAATTGCCTCGGCGTGAGATCACATACTGATTGGAAGCGGTCAAGTGGGTATTCATGAACACAATTAGAAAGGGTTTGGTGACTTTTACACTTTTGACGCGCCGTGCCTCACCCTATTGTTAAGCATAGGCGGCGACAATGCAGTGCGGGCGCAGCATTTTGCTGCGCCAAAGCGGGAAATGAATAGGTCACTCTTTGCAGTGGTGTGCATTTCGTGTTTCTTCCTTGCTTTTTGTTTTTTTTTTTCTAAGAAATTTCGACGAGAAGGGAGTTGGGGGGAGGGGGGAACCCCAAAAAGTGGCAGTGAAAGCAACTTGTGCAGTTTTTTTCACGCCTATCTCATTTAGAGAGTGAGTCGGTTTAATTAGTACAAAAAAATCCGAATAGAAAACGAAAAGAAACGAAAAAATCACATTGAGTATTGCTTTCAGTGTGTTCATTTTTCACTGCCACCCCCCTCTCCAACTCCATTTTCACCGGATTGCATTCAATTGCAGTTCCCGCGGCACAAAAGCGGCGTCCTCTTAGAGCAAGGTTGAGGATATGCCAAAACTCAATTTTCAAGATTTTGTTGACCGATCACTTCTCATCTCGTTAGTTTGATTATGTATCTGATCTAGGCGTGCATCAGCTTATCGCTAATGCCTCCGATGCAGGTGTGCGCGCGTTGAAGATACAGATCGTCATCATAATCTGGCATTTTTTGGATCTGACGCGCGTGCGTCTATTTAGCGAAGGATAGGGCTAGTCGCATCACTGACGTTGACCGTCTTCATGGGAAGCAATCCACGAATAAGTGCGAGTGTTTGACTAATATCTCAGGCAATAACACAGGGCGACCCGATAGCCAAATCGGCCCGATCGGGCCACCAGACTGCCTAATTTGTGGGCGTGGCCAATTACCGGGTGACCCGAGGGAATCAAATGGAACCAACGGGCGACTCGAGAGCAATGCATGAAGTATCGGGCGACTCGAGGGCATGATAGTGAACCACCGGTCGACCCAAGGGAATGCTTCAGAATAACCGGGCGACCCGAGAACTTTTCGTGCCGGAGTTGGCCTATTTAAAGGCAGCACCCACGGAAATTTTGCCTTCACAGATTTCACTTAATTCCTAGGTTTAGCACTACAGTGAAGACATACGAAGTGATCAAATATGACAAATCTTACTAGAAAGCCGGTTCTCGTCGCCACCACTTCGGCCCGTTTAATGAAGATGGCCGAGTTGCCCGTGCTTAAATCGGAGTGAGATGGGAATGAAAACAAGTTTATCATGATGGAAGAAAGTGATTGTAAACAAAGACACCCATACATATCATACTATAACTCATCCAAATTGATCGCCAGCACAAACTTAATCTCTCTTCATCTTGAGAGTGCTGATGCCTACGACGATGCAACTTTCGTAGAATTGTTGGCACGATTGCTAAGTATCCAAAACAATCAAAATCCCGGCCATGAAAATTTTCGTGGGTGCTGCCTTTAAAGAAGGCACCTCATTCAGGCTTCCGGCAAGAATTTCATGCGAGGGCTAAAAGAGATCGTAGCTCTAAATATCAGGTTGTTGCGAAATTAATTGCCGAAATAGACAGCCCAGTTCAAAATGCTGTAACTCTGTTCAAACTCAACTTTATTTATCAAAATAAAATCCTTCAGATTTTACACATCTCTGCCAACGATCCGGTAATTCATTTATACCTTTACAGTAAAAACTGAGATCACAAGATTTTAAGAACTCTTGGAAGGCAATTTCAACATGCTCCAAATCAGGAAACTGCTGCTGACGCAGGTTTGCTTCGAGAGCCCGGAAAAAGTGATAGTCGGTAGGGGAGAGGTCTGGAGAGTAAGGTGAGTGAGGGAGAACCTCGACGCCTAACTGCGTCAGCTTTTACCGGGTGAGTTTTGAAGTGTGAGGCCTAGCGTTATCCTGGAGCAGGAGAGGCCCACCTCTGTTCACCACTCCCGGCCACATTTGTAGCAACTTTTCATACATCAGGTCTAAGTCACAACAGTAAGACTCTGATGTAAGAACCTGACCAGGTTACAGAAGGCTATAATGAATAGCACCCTTACAACACCACCAAACTGTCAACATAACCTTTCTAGGGTGAAGATCTGGTTTAGGGAAGCTTGGAGGGGTAGAGAACTTGTCTACCCATACATAACAACGTTTCTTATTATCGAATAGGAGCCATTTTTCATCTACAGTTAATAAACGGTGAAGAAATGGCTCGTTTCTCTGGCGAACGAGGAGGTTAGAAGAGATCTCGTAGCGGGTGGATTGCTGGTCATCAGTCAGATCATGGGGTGTCCACTTTTGCATTTTTCTCACCATGCCAATGGAGGCCAAATGTCTTGAAACTGTAGCATGGTGAATCCCCAGGCCTGCCGCCAATGTACGATTAGTAGTATCGGGTTTCGTTTCCACCGCTGCTCCCAGTGCTTGATCGTCCAGCGACATCCTTCGACCACGACCGGGTGTATCGTCGAGATCAAAATCGCCGGAAGAGAGTTTTGCGAACCCTCACCTCACTGTCCTTTCGGAAGGAGAGTCCGTGCCAAAAGCAAGCGCTATATCACGGGCTGCTTCCGCTGCAGAATGGCTGCGTTTGAACTCTTACAACATGATCACTCGAAAATCGCCTCGGCTCACTATTTTTCGCGACCCTATAAAAAAGTCCAGGGAAGAGCTAGCCAGATTATTCAAGAAGCATCTGAAAGAGCAGAACAAACCCTACCAGGAGCTAGCACAAGTTGGCTTGAAGTTATTGAATTGGGCAAGAAAAAGGTTTTTTTTTCAAGCATACCGTGAAACGGCAATTATTTTCGCAACAACCTAATAGCTCTAAATATAGTAGATTCTACAGGCAAACCAAAAACAAACCTGCATCGGAGGCCTTAGCGATAAGCTGTTGCACGCCTAGAATCAGATACATCATCAAACTAACGAGATCAGAAGTGATCGGTCAACAAAATCTTGAAAATTCCAGGTTTTGGCATATCCTTAACCTTGCTCTAAGAGTACGCCGCTTTTGTGTCGCGGGAACTGCTATTGAATTCATGGTATCGTCTCATTAAAACCTCGCCAACTGCATATAGGAGCCTTAATCCTCATCGGTGGTATCTCTAATTTCAATCAGCCACCCTCCCTACGTGGGAATCATCCTGTGGAATACCACAGCAGAACTGCCTAAATCATCTCATACCCCCGACAAACGGTAACAGTCCCGTCTACCGGCCACGCTGGTCGGGAATAACTTTCTGACGTTCTCTCGAACCTTTTCTCGGGAAACCCTCTACCTGCGGGTCTCGGTCTATAGATAAAGGGACTTTCACATTTATCACCGTGGTGCGGCGTGGAGCGGTGCGAGAAGTCATGCCCTGCAAAACAACTTCTACTTTCCCTAGGGTTGCGGAAAACCGAACAGTTCGCCGCAATCTAAGGAACTGGAAACGTTACATCAGCATAATCCAACGCATTCGCAACAATGTACGTTGAATGTTGTGTTGTTGTTGTTGTTGAATGTTGTTCCCAGTAAGAGTTGTTGAATGTCGTTCCCAGTAATTTTCTTGGACCACTTCCAAAAATAAGAATCGTATCAAAATACGGTCCTGTTTGGTATCATGAGAAACTACGCACACTTTGTGCTTTACCGCCTTTTTTGGCATCACTCCTAGCTATTGAATGAATATGGTCTTGCTTCCGAATTTCTAATCAACTAAGCCGTTTTTGAGACCTAAATGTGGATAGGATTGAGGCCACAGATGCTGAGTTGTACTGCAATCTCTTCTTCAATTGATGGAATTACAGTCGGTGATACTCATCGTAGTTCGGTGAGCAAGAATCTGAGCACCAATGAAAGCATCATTTAGATTTCCCACACTCCGCACCTGCTCGCTCCATCTCTGGATTTCCCGATCCCCGCATGAAATTTCCGAATAGACATGCAAACTGGAAGAATGCAGCATGGTTCGCTTTGCAGACACGGCTGGCCGCCCAACCTCACAATTTAATCAAGAAAGACATACTTTTAATTGTAAAGGTGCGTTACTTTTGTAACTAAACATAGCTAAAGTCAGTCCATACATATATCATACTAGACGGTGTGGCCGGCTTTGCTCGGGGTTTTATTCTTGTGGCAGATGAATGTTGACTACAACAAATGTTAGACCCAATGAATCCTTCATAGCGCCCATTAGATCCATAATCACCCTAATCATACTTTTTCACCCACCCACATTCACGTTCAGCGTATTGGAGAGCCCCAGTGGACGTGCCCTTATGGACGGCTAAAATGGCGAAAAATGAATAGAAACGATAAATCAACATACAGATTTCCCACACTCCGCACCTGCTCGCTCCATCTCTGGATTTCCCGATTTTTGCACAAAATTCCTGAATAGACATGCAAACTGGAAGAACGCAGCATGGTTTGCTTTGCAGACACGTCTCATGCTCTGCACATTGGAGAACCCCAGTAGGCATGTCTTCACCGACCCATGTTAGAAAATAGCGAAAAGTCGATAGAATCGATAAATCAATACTTTGTGCAAAACGGTTGCCATATTTGTGTTGAGTACTATATAAAGGAACTCCGGTGGACAAGTGTTCGCCGACCCGGGGGCCAAAATAGCGGAAAAATGAATCATTGAATTGGTCGTTAATCTAAAGTAGGCTAAAACTTCCGCCTGCCCTTGATGGACATGTGTGCAGAGTTTGGTCCCGATCGGTTAACTCTCCGCGATTACTATTCCGAACATACAAACATACAAACATGCAAGCGAACACATAAACCCACATACAAACTTTCACTTTCATATATACAGATTGAAGTTTTCATGTTATTAAAGTTTACTGGTGATTAGGTCAAGCCCAGTATTCGCAGCAACGTTGGAATCACTGATTGCGTGCCAGTTCCCATGCATAGCTGTGTGACATGGTGTCAGCGCAACTGCTTCGAGCACGCTGCAACTAGCCGAGCTCAACGCGCTTAAATGAAATGAGCGCCATCTATTGACACATTGCCGAAAAATGGTGAGAAGTGAAGAGATCGGGATAAAGTAAAACGAATGTTTCACTCTCGATCTCGTCGACTCTACCACTTTTCCGCAGCATGAGTGGCAAGTTGCTACCTTCGTTCTTCATTAAACCTCTGCATCTTCAGTGCAAATCGTAGACTTAACTAGCATCCTATTCGGGACGCTTGAAAGTGAGGTGAGACAGCCACGTGAGGTTCGAACAGAAGCTTTAACTAAAGAAGTCCTCAGAAAACTGACAAAAGACCAAACTACTTATAAACTGAGCTCAAATAAAACCCTCATCATGATTCTCTTTACCAATTTTGCCGCCCTGCTTACGTTGACCTTCTAGTCTTTCTTTGGTACTAGCCTTGTTTGAAAAGTTTTCATCGCACACCAGCATGTGTAGCTTTCTTCCGATGCATCAATATTTTCACTCGCCTTCTCTGTTGGTCCACTTCCTACGTGCATACCCAGACATTCGCTCGGGAGTCCCGCCTGAGAAAATAATGACTCCCGCTCGAGGGTGAGCGGGAGTCATCGAAAACAGCTAGTTTTTGTCCCGCACATCCCGATTTTGTCCCGCAAGCCCCGGCGGGAGACCGGATTTTGTCCCGAAAATGATACCAGTATCATGGTGCGGGAGACTGGATTTTGTCTCGAAACTGAAAAACGAAAGAAAACAAAAATGCACGGTGACCACAACGAGTATGCGGTCTGTGGGCCAACGCCGGCCGCTACTAGCCGATTTCGCATCCGCGTCACGGCCGAGCGCGACGGCCTCCCACGCATCTCGTCTGATCTTCACACTGGGCCACGGTCTTAACCGGGCCTAAGTCCAGTCGAGTCCAGTAGGACTCCACTCTCCGCTGCGAAGAGTAGACTGAAGCCTGCCTGCAGAGTGAGGCCCTTATATACCCCTCATTTGATAAGGGTTACCGCATGGCAATAAAACCCGCACTCCGGTTAATTCTCCGGTTAATTCCGCAACAAAACCAAAATGATGCCTCCCGCCGGAGCTCCTGATTTCATCCCAAAAGTGATCAAAAAGCTTTTTGTCAGGCGGGACTCCCGAGCGAATGTCTGAGTACGTACCCACCATGGACAGTCATCCTAGTTCTGCGCGGGAGAGTCCTTAAAATGAATGCCGCAACAGTGATCTACATCTATTTCGTTTAACCAACACAGTGCGAACACGGAATGACCCACGTTGAGGGATAATCGAGTTGATAAGGGTTCGATTGGGTATCTCAGAGGAAGTAGTGCTTGTCGATTAAGACATGAATTAAAATGCGGACGAGTATCGTCAGCAAAATACTGCCATTTTTGAAAATAAACACAAATGAGCGCATTCAAAAAACAGCGGACTGGCTGCGTAGGACTAGTACCTAATACTACTTCAAACACTTTCGTGTGCTAGCGACATCCCCACTGGTGGACCCTCCGCATCACCCATTCTCCACAACTGAATACTCCATTTTCACAATCAAGCCCGTAGCCTAGCGTTTTTCTCGCTATCCGACGACAGCGGACCTATCTCTCAACAGTGACCAGTATCCTGGCGTTTCCACCAGTATCAGATCAGTATCGTGATGCTATCCTCACAGTGGGACAACGGTAGGACCCATCTTCTTTTGTGGGCTCGTGTTCTGACGCTTTCCTCACTTCTCCATCGGCAGAGCTGTATCCTGGCGGTTTCCCACCGCATGGCAAAGGCGGACCCTATCATTGCGTTTTCTTCACTGCTTGACCAAGGCGGACCCGTAGTGCAAATGCTCTCTTTAAAGTAGACCAAAAATAGGCAGTTTTTCCCCATTCTTATATTTTTATGGGAAGAAATTCAATATTTTTAAGGCTATTCGTCGGATAGGATGGAAACAGTTCGCTAAGGTCAACCAAATCCAACGAAATGGAAAGCCATCTAGAAAAAACACTTGATCGATGCTACTGTAATGAAGACATCTACATATTCTCCCCTTCGTTTCCGAAAACTCGTCCCATCGTTAAGCTTGAGCAAATTCTATAATGATTCTGTGTATTTCTGATCGAACCGTTAAAAAATTACACTATATTTGGATACCTACTTGAAAACCGAAACATAGCACATGTAATGATCTTTTCAAAAGTGCTCACCAATGCTGCTATGCTGCTTGTATTGTAAACATCAACAATCATCAATGAATTATTCCACGTCAAATTGTAACCACAGTTCTTTAGAGGCAAATTTCATTTTTGGAGCATTGACAATATCCACAAGATTCTGCAGGAGCAGGATTTGACTGCAGAATATCCAGAGTCAGGGTCACGATGGCGAATGGCATTTCTCCAGCATATTTGGATGGAAACATTTTTTAATAAATTCGATAACAAAATCTTATGAGATGTTCACCGTTCGTATTGGATCAAGCGTTTTCTGGAGAACGTTGGTTAGGCAAGTCATTGTTGAATGGAGAATCGAAGAAAGCAGTCTTTCACGCGATTCTGCAGCCTCAGTGAAGCTGTTCGAGGGTAACCTTGTGTACCTGTAGCCCATATTTCAGTAAATCCATCGTTCTGATTAATTACTACTATTATAATTAATCCGTTATTTTGTTGTTTTGTGGTAGCCTGTTCTGGAAAACGTACGGACTTAGGTATCTTTCGAATATATGACATAGCAGAAAACAAGCTCTAGTTTCAATGACATTTATTTACATGAGTTTTCATCATAAGTAGGCTAGTCCTATCGAGTCACTTCATCAGGACAGTCCATAGGAATTCGCGAAAATGTGCGATATGCGATAATTAACACAAACATTCCGAAGGCCACATGAGCGAGGAATCAAGATCCTCATGGTTCACTTTCATCAAATTTTCCGCATAAAACATGCATAGAACATCAGATGCACAATCAGAAGTTCCGTTCCTATCCCCACGTCTTCTGAAGTGATGAGAAGTAGTGATCTGTCGACTGGCCCTCGTTTATCTTCATTCCAAGGACATTCTTGATGACTTGCCTAGAATAAAGGCACTAGAGTTTGCTCCACTCACATATGATGATTCAAAAAATCTCATTATTCTACAAGTAATAGTTTCCATTAGTGGGACCTTGCCTTTGATTGAAAAAATTCTGCCATTCATCAAGTTTGAAATAAAGAGCTTCATATCACGGAATAGAAATTTTTGTACAAGCGCCTCTATTACAAATAGTGTGTTGATCGAATAATGTATTAGATACAGTCGATATTCGAATATTCGATTTCGAATAAGTCGATAAATTGAAATGTTCAGGAAAGGGAGAGCCCTACTCCTTTCGGTGCACAAAACGTGGGCTGTGAATCTTTATGTTCTCAGAAAGTCCGATTTCTTGGTTGAACCTTTGGATTGTTATTCAAATAATTGAACTTAGTCAATTTGTATTCGGTCAGCACACTAATTACAAACCATATGTGACATTTCTGTCAGATAAGGTCTCGAGTTGCATTTAGGGAGAGAGGTTGAATACATTTAGTCGGACAGAGGATACGAAACTGGCCGGAACTTTTTAGAAATGTCATTCATATGACGGAAGTTGGGGAAAAATTTCATTTTGGCACGAATTTCCCACGTATAACATACAAAATGACTCCTGAAGGAAAGAAATTGTCTGCAAGTAAAGCCTTTGTATTGTGCTGTAGCTCACGTACGTACTTTGTTTTCCAACACTTCAACTTCCTCAAAATTTGTAGGGTGTTTGCTCATGTTATCCCNATCCATTAGTTGATCTACCGTGGATTTCTGTTGAATCTTAGAGTAGTACTTGAATAATGTCTCTGGAGGCATGATAGCTGTAGTAAACTAATAGTGCAGAGCTTGCTCAGACCACGCAGAGATAAGAAAAGGAATGTATAGAACTTGCGTATTGGAGTGTTAAATATTCGCACCTACACTAGAACTACTGTAACTAGCAGTGGCGGACGCAGAAAGTGGGCGGGAGGGGGGGGGAGGGAAAAAATTGGGGTCTCCGCCGTTTTGGGGAACCAGGCGGAAAATAAAATCAATAAAAAATTTCAATTTCAATAACAAATAATAAATAAACAATATTCAAAAAAAATAATAGAAATAAACAAATGAAAATAAACTAATACAAGATTTTTATTTGTATTGTAAAGTATGCATGCAATTTCAAAAATTCGGCAACCCATTCTGGGGGGTGGGGCGCGCGCCTCCCGCTTCCCTTAATTCGGCAGCCACTGGTAACTAGATATGTAGTTCTAAATAAAATTTGAAAAAAAAAACTGTGGAATCATTGAGTGAAGAGGTTGGAACCATCATTTTTGTCCTCTTAGTCACAAATACCATCAAAAATGAAGGAAATTTCAAAAACAAGTAGTGTGTTCTATTCAACCGATAGTCAGTATGGGTGGAACGATCTCGGACAGCGAAGGGGCTCATTTTAATCAATATTGAGCATGCTTGACCGTGCAAAAACGCAGCACCTAGTTTCATTCTGTAACTGCAGCAAAATCACTTCCTTCTGAGTGCCCTATACCTTACTTTTATTCAGAAAAGATGTTTGGACTCAAAAATAGCTGATCCTGCAACAGCTGTATTTTGATGCATAGGGCCAAATGTTGGGTGTTTGCATAGCCCGATCCCATGGGATCGATTTCTTTTTGTTGAAGGCGATCTTTCCTGGCGAACCAGAACAGCTAGGCGGAAAAGCAGAAAAAATCAGGAAAAATCGAAAGGAATTGAGAGCATGGCTTGTTGTAGAGGAAACTAGTAATAGCGGTACATAAGTCGTACCCATCTTTGAAAAATCAGCGAGAAATCAGGTTCACCCGATACATGTTTGTCATTTATAAAAATGATTCGAAGTGCAGAAAATAGAAATGGACTCACTCTCTGCGTTTCACTGACGGAGAAACTCGATTAAACGTGAAGAACTCGACGACCCTCTTGAAAGATGGGTGAAAAAATATGACAGTGACCGGTATGAGGAGTTGAGAGAGGAAACTAATCTGAAACACGAGGATTTAACAGGAAATCACTTCTTTATCCGGAACAAAACAAAATTTCAATAAATGTAAGGCAAACTCAAATCTTCGATTCGATCGAAATCGAAAAATTCCTTAACAGTGGGCATAGATGGCGGCGAACCTCTGCGGCCTCGAAAAACACGCGGCGCAACCGCGCCGCTCGAGCAGGAATCCCCTCCACGACAACGAACTATGGGGTGTTCTTGACAGTTAGTTAGTTAGTTAGTTTTCTTGTTAGGTAACATCAAATGTGATGAGGAAATACCGAGAAAACCCAGACTCCCCACTGCAGCTACTATTCCATCGTGAGCGGCGCGGTCGCGTCGCGTTCTTTTAGAGGACATGAATGGGTCACCGAAATCGACGCCCAATGTAGCGTTTCAGCTGTCTTTTCCTACATCAGTCAGCAATACTAGCATAGTACATAAAATTTCGAACAAAAACACTTACTATTTTAAACACAACAACTAATATTGCTGTACTACTAGTTGAGCAATTAATAACGCCGTTCAGCAATGTAGTTGTGTGCATAATTTGACTTATAATGTCAGCAGTTGTTATTGACACATCAAGAAATATAACCTACAATTCAACAAACTTGTGCCGTATGATGTAATTTTCCTCTTTGGTGGATAATCAAGCCGGAAAAACGTGCTCTACTCACCGGAATTAGAAGCTTGAGTACCCGAATATTCTCTGAGAGTTGATACCTTGTACCGAGTTTAGTGCCAATCCCAACAGAATCTCGAGTGCGCTTCCTGTTGTAGATCAACAAGAAGAGCAACATCTGAAAACGGGCCAATCATGAAGTTGCCTCCTTTCTACAAAGACCTGAGCATAGCTGCTAAGTTAGCCATCTGGCCTATTTCTCTCCCCCCTCTAGCTACAACTTCATATGTTGTCTGCTTTATGTTTGGCATTGAATTGTCTAGTCAATATGTATTATATAGATTATATTTATCACGTTCATGACAACGTGCACGACCGGTCGACCATGCGAATATGATATACAGTCAATAAATTCCATATAGTGACAAATAAAAGAGAATAAACATGAGGGATCGTTTAGGAAATAGAAGCGGAAATATAATTCATATGAAACCAGCCAGCATTGTATGTGTTCCAAAATGAAAAAAAATCTCTTCAAGGCAATCGCTCGGAGCATGACTTGTTTACGAGGAGCCTACTACTGGAGCCCGATTCTCGGAAATTCCGAGGAAGCATGACATTATGCAGTTTTTGGATTTTTTTTTTTGGAATACCACGAACCTCCGGATAGAAAAAAGAGAAGAAAGAAGCTTCGAAAATCCGCGGAGCTCTATTTATTGTGGAAAGCGCGCACGAATTTCGGAGGTTCCTCGCAACGTCCGGAAGGATGTATAACTATAAGGATTGTTTCAGAACTCCTACGAACCTTCGAGGCAAATTGAATGGTCCAAAATACCAACATAGCAAATGACATATGTGTTCTCATTCATGTAGTTTCTCCTATGATATGTTTTTGCTTCTTCCTTCAGCCAGCCTTATAAGATACTGAGAGGAAAATGAAATTTTCAGCCGTTCTCTTTCAAAGTTTACTTCAGCTCATCTACTAGATGCGACCGACTAATCAGATGCACGCATTTGTAAAAAAATTTTTATGAAGACCGGTAAACGCGGCATGAAATTCTCAATAAAAGAACACGCTGTCATCGCGAGGCCGTAAACGCGTGCGACTGAGCTGCTACTGCGATGCGACTGGCCCCATCGTATAGTCGCACTCGCGTCAGTAGCACGCATCCAGTATAAATTGCCCTTTAGTTCACCCTAATTATTGCGTCGACAATGTCATTTTCGGGTAAATTCCATCTCATAAAAATACGGTACTGAGATTGTCCCTATAGCCACGAAAATAACGCGGATTTTTGCCAAGAATCAATTTATGTACATTATCATATTGTTTTTCGTCAAATTGTATCAGTTGCTCAAGTTCTTGGTGTGAAGTAGGTGAAGTATAAGAAGGTAAGTCGGATCTTTGACATTTTGCCCGTGGCCAGAAGAAGATTTTTGTTGAGATTTCCTGAGCCTTTCGTGTGAGGTGCCCCGAACCGTTGGCCGTTATCGTGTAGCCCTTATGCTGTCATTTCTGGCCTGACCGAGAATATCTCGCTCATCCTTGATTAGTACATACTCATTATCGCACTCATTTTTAGAAATTATCGGAGGACAGACAGAGAGCTATTTTCGTGACAGTATGCATTCCATGAATTGTCCATAAACGAAACTCACCATGGCAATAACAATCTGCAGAGCTAGTAGGATGAGCTTTTGCACGTCATCAGTCATTATTATTCGCCATCGTCCAGCATAAATAACACATGACGATACAAGCAGCTGAAAAAAAGAAATTTACATGCAGCAGCACTGCAAATCTGAATGTTAAACAACATGGTATTTATGGATTTAAGATGTATGTGGTAGTCCCGTTTATTGTTTTTCTAGACATCCAGAACGATTCAAAACTAGCACCGGAATGTGTAGGGAAATGCACCTGCTAAGTTGTGCTTTTCGTATTAGAAGTGTGTGGGTGCGCATGCGTAAGAAAATTGAGCTCTCCTATGTTGTCCTGGATAAAAGTTCAGCAGAACTCTTTGAGCTCACTCCTTCCTACAGTCTGCGTAATTTCGATCCAGTTCATTTACAAAGACTCTAGAGGACACATGAGTGACCTTCTGAGGTTGCACACTCATCAACCTTTGCCACCTCGAAAAGTCCTGGAAAGGTAGTTGGAATCCTGATAGTGCAACTGGACACCTTTCTCTCTACAAAAATGCGAGCAGTTATAGGAAAGAGATACGTCGCAAAAGAACTTCACACAGTCTCGTCTGGCAATTGTTTTAGAAGGTACTTTGGTATGTACCTCAGAATTCTCTCCGTCTTCACTGAAGTTTCCGTATTGAGACGGAATCTCCGGTGGCTTATGATGAGAATTGCATAAGGTGATTCCGTGCAAAACTGCCAGGAAAACCTGTTTCCGAACCTGAGAGAGCCAGTGGGGGGAACGAGAGGGGGAGGGGGAGGATGCAAGGCTCGTTCTTATCAATTCGCTCATCGGAGCGCACCTTCTGAGGAAATTCGCAGTCCATGAGAGTTCCTCATCCATCCCAAAAAGAATAGAAATTAAATTGAGCTTCCCCTGCGACGAGCAGGGGAGTACGTGATGCGAGATCCCTGTAGCCCCGCCTTGGCTCCGCCCACATGCTCCACATGGATTGAGGCTCGAAAACAGGTTTTCGGCAATTTTACCATTTTGATCCACAGCCACTATTGATAATTCTTATGTGGAAATTTCAAAGACAATCCTGAGGCAGGAAAGTGTCTTAATGCAAGAGTAGTAAGTGCCAAACTCACACAAATGAGCTGACTTGTCCACAAAATCTTCCATGGGCGAGCAGTCTCATAATCTTTGGGGTAGCGCGATGCAACACTACGTTCCAGAAGAAGGCAGACAGCGCAAGGTGAGGCATAGAAGTAGAAGAACTCTGTATTGAGACATCCTTATCTTACAGTGAGACTATCTTGAGAAAAATATGGAGAGCTTGACAAACCGCTGATCCCGAATATGACATCGTACGTTGTTACATCTTTGTTTGGAAGCAGTTCCATGAAAAGAGCAGTAGCCTCAAATACATCACTCGTTGCGTAGCTGAGGAAGAATAACGAGAAGAGAGTGCTGAAAGCCAAATTGGAGAAAATGCTCTTTACCACGAAAACTTGTTCCTTGTTCAGACATTAACGTGTACATACTTCAAAACAACATTATCATAAGGACATACATAAACGGTCTCATTTGAACCATAATTTTGCTTTCTCTAGCACGTTTGACTTGACCTTAACTAGCAGTATTGTAATAACTACATGATGAAGTAATTCATCAAGTCCAATCTTTAAGTCTGCTTTTATGAGAGATTTTTTTGCATTGACGTAAGGCCTCCAGAACGACATTGACATTCATGGACATGAAACGAAAAAACGGACCTTACCATCCCATCGAAGGATATCTAATTTCCTGCAAATTTCTAGGTTAAAATTTTGTGACAGTCTTTCAAACGCACAGCCACACTAGGAACCGTCTTCGTGTATTTTATACGATTGAGGCTTCGACGAGCTTCTGATTAGGAGGTAGCACTATCCCGTGTGAAAAACCCAGAATTCTTGTTTTTAGGGCATTTTCCTGGGGAGAAAGAGGGTGGAGCAGAGAACATGGAAAAACACAATGTTTCTTCATTATGCACTCCCTCAATAGGAGCATATCCTCCAACTTTTCAAGCAGTGCTCTGACAGTAAATGTAAGGTGAAAAAATTTTGTACTCTCGCATGCCTTAACTCGGTCCAACTTCTTCCGAAAGGAGATGATTCGAAAGCAGGATTTTCTTTTTCCTTTTTGCATCAAATAGTATATAGCACTGTTTTTTTTAGCAATCCTTATTCGATCATGACCTATAATAACGGGCTTAGTCTGTCTGTAAGTGTGGATGTCTGCTTGGTTGTCTGTCTGTCACGAAATTTTACGATTGGTTAGTGAGGGTGATTTCGAGATCATGTAAAAGGCTATGAACAGGGTACAGGGGAGATCGAGGAAAAGGACTGGTTATATGTACATAAACATTAAAGACCATCATAGGGTTCTACTGTGACTTTGAGGAAGCCTGCTCATTGGCTCCTCATTCTCCGCATATCCTTTAGCTTGGTCTGCTTGAAGAACCGCTTCTGTATTCGAGAGGAGACGGCTAAAAAGGAGAACGCTCCTCCACTACTTATCCATCGCCTCCAGTCAGTCCCGCGAAGTCATTTCTGCTTCGGATTTTTCAAGAACTTCATATGCCTGGTTGAATTAGATTGAATCCCCACACATTCTTCCCACAAAAAAGTGCCTAAATTCTGTACGTACCTTCGAGGGGAGAAATCTTGTCAAGGGTCAAGCAGCAGAACTTATTTTGAAAGAACACTCGGTGCGCAATCGCGTTAATTCTTTGTATTGTAACGAATTCATTGAAATGGAGTGTGCCACAAGAATTCTTTTTGGAATGGAGAGCCTTTGGGATAGATACTGGTCCTATGATAGATCGGTTCATACTTCTTCAGGTTGATCCTTCTCCAAGATTTACGTCTAATGTGTAAGCTTAAAGAATTATGAAGAAAATGGTCGTAGACGCAAGTACAATTATTGCACATCAATCCTATCACTTGAAAGAATAAACAGGCAGCACTCCCTGTCTATATCAAAACCCATGAAATGCAATGTATTGTTGCAGGTAATCTTCGATCAGTGAGTACAGATCGTGAGTTACCCGTTTGATGAGTATCTGTTTGTTTGTTGTATTATATTCATGCTTATATTCCCCGTTATTATATTCATGAATAGAGAATGAGTTCGGGTGCGAAAGCAATTTCAACAATACTATGCAGTACTCAGGCGCGGAACAAGCTCGAGTAAACATTTTTGTTATTCGATTGAAAACCAGTGAACTGAAAACATCTTGAGAACTGTGACCACATGTGATATCTCTGCTGAATTCTGTGAAAAACAACAGTGTCTATGTCCACAAAAGATTAAAAATAAACCTATCATACTCTCAACCGTCACAGCTCAAGAGTTCCTCCACGCACCTGAAGAACGGATGGAAAATGTCCCGATTCTTGAACGAAACTGCAGCAATCGCTGAGTATGAGAAAATCAGAACGAAATCAATAGAAACTGTAGCAACAGTCAACCACCACTGTATGTCGCTTACGCAAGGCATGGCATTCTGAAAGGATTCTGATTTGTGGACAGTAGACCAAGGACACCTGCACATGAATGGATGACGTCTAGTCTGGAAATGTTTACAAACTTGCTTAAGACATGAAACTCCGGATTGTTTGAGTGTGAACTCGGGATGCACTCTCTTTTGAGGCTGAATACTGTCTTACGCACGTGAAATGTCGGTAGGGTATATACAGGAGAAAATCATTCGTCAGCTCAAAAGACGTCCGTACATAGGAGGAGCAGAGGTTAATCAGAAAAATGCGTGGATAACTGGTTTTCCATGAGAGCCTCTAGTGAGGTGACTGCTCTGAAGATGATCAAGAAACTCGTTTCAAAGAAACTCTTAATGAATAGCAAAAAAAATTAAAGTCTCTGAGTGTCGAAAACAAGCTACTCGTCTGCATGCTGCATACAAGTTTCAATACCCAAACAGTTCGTTATCGTCTGGCGAAAATTCGTTGTATTTGAACGACGTCTGTAAATGCGCGATCAGGATCCTGAGTTCCTTTTCCTGAATTGTGGAGAATATTCCATCAGAGTTACAAACCAGCGCTGCGGTTTAAATTCCTCCAATGTTGTAGAAAGAACTACTAGGGTGATGTTACAAAAACACAGCAGAGTAACAACTCCTTTTGCTTCGACCTCTCCTCCAATCCTCTTTGTTGGGTCCTTCAAAAGCGTGAGAAATCCTAGTCTTTTTTCCTGGAGAATTCAGTGCGCAAATTAAGTGTCGAAGCTCAACCGTAAGAATCCACCTACGTAATTGTTACAATGACGTGTGACCCATGATGGGAAAATTTCCAAATTGTTGCAAAATATTTAGGTTTTGTTGGCGCGGAATCGCTAAAAAGCTATAAGAAATATGTATAAAATATGAGTGAGCCTCAGTTTCCGTGTGGACTATGAAGATACAGATACGAAACAGTAAGGGGTTCTATAATATTTCTAATGTTTCGGGATTACGTGGCACTGATTTTTCCTTTAAATTCTTGCTTAAGCGAACAAACTACTCTCCCATTGGCTTTCCTCCAAGGCGCATCCCATTGTCTTTGGATCAGCGACTGAAATCATCGTGGACTTCCGACCGGACCATATATCGTGCTTACTTTCCATGCAAGAGCATGAGATACCGTTTTGCAGCCCATTTTTTAGGAGAAAATGAGTAGGGTCAACATGTCAGGACGAGGTTTCCGGGCATTTCACTCCCAGGTGAAAAGCGCAAATCCTAACCTGTCAGACGGTGCACCCACAACAACACAGTGCATTCTGAGAAAATTCTTACACCTCTTTTAAATTTTGTCCAACATGCGCCTCCTAATTGGGAAAGGAGTGCACGGCACATGTTGCCATTGAGTGAGTGCGTGACGGGAAAGTCCCGTATATACTTCCGGCCATTTTCTGCTCAAAAGAAGGAGCTGAAGAGCCGGTTAAATTGCACTTTTGTCGGGAGTAATGTATACCATTGGGCGAGCAGCTGATGATGACTACATTTTTGTAATAACTGTACTTAACATTTTTAAGTGGGTCTTCAACAGAAACCAGTCTAACACCATGTATATTTGTACATCGGAATGGTGTTAAGAATGTATTACATTTGGAGGAAAATCGTTCCAAAAAGTGTGGGAAATAAGTCCATTAACGCTGGAATAGATGAGTGGCAAATGCTGAATATGTGTTCACACCATTCTGCATGCGGATAGGATCCCTAAGAAAAAGTCTTATACAGTCCTTGTCGAAAAGATTGACGAATTGCGCGTGCGGTATCTTAGCGTTGCGGCTGAAGAATCGCGGCGGGACCTACTCGCCACTCTCACTTGGAGCACGCTCTCTCCGCCTCCCTCGTTCAGACCCCGCCGCGATAGTGCAGTCACGCAATCCTCCTCTTTTTTCCAGAAAGACTATATGTAGTGAGCTTACAGTGGAGAAGGTGTTGGAATAACTGAACAAGCACCTGTATCCAACATATTTAACCTCAGGAGGGAAAACAGTGCGGGTATATATGGATATGTATATCCATTCAAGCGGATGTTTATCCATTCTGCTAACCTTAATAACTCATGGATCTACGTGCCTATCAAGAGAAAATTGACCGAGTAAAGATAATTTGTAGTGGAACATTAGGGCTCGCATATCCACGGATAACTTGTTGAGAGCAGAATATCAAACCCCTCTCCTCCCTATTCTGCCTCCCCCACCCAACATAACCGTTGGAGCTCGTTTATCCTCGATAAATTATATTGGGTATAGGCCAAGGAGAAATAATGCAGCTATAGTCAACTCCAAATGTCCGTAGACAAGAGTTGAGGTCGCGGCGCGGGTCTCTCGCTGTCTGCTGCACGGATTCAGTGTGGCATGCAGAGCAGAGACGCGGAGGAAAACCGCGCCGCGGTCCCAACTCTTGTCTACGGACATTTGGAGTTGACTATAGCTTCTGCAGAATTTTTCACGTTTGAATAGAAAGATAGATGAATACTATGTGCAGACATGAATAGGCGTTGTTCTGCTGCAAGCTCTGCAGCTTGCTGTACGCCCTTTTGAATCAGCGAGTAGCTAGGAAGCAACGGGTTTTTCAGGTTTATCATTTTCTCATGTTGTGCCATGATTATTGGCGTACTTCGGAAATTTGTGTGCAGTAACAGAACACAAAATATGTAGACAATTTGCAAGGGAATGCTATTCTAATAGTAGCTGACTTAATGACTGCCTAGGAAACCTCTACTATGAATGGTGGGAAACACTGAAATAACTGGAAAGCAAGCTAATTCGTCTTGCTAACAGGCTAACAACTATTATCGAACAGCTCTCGAAATATTTGCTCCGTGCGAAATTACAGGGGTAACTTTCTATTGAAGAATTTCTGAGGATGAATGGCGAGTAACGGAAAACACTGGCAAGACCCAATTAATCACCTAGCAGATTTGTGATTTTTAATCCCTACAATATTTGAAATGTACAGCTGGGCGCGTCTTTGTTGATCGTAGATCCCTCCTCGAGTCGCCTTCAAGAGATGCGCACTTTCATTCTAGTAAGAAGCTTGCTGGGTAATAAATATGCAATACTGGACCAAGTTTCCTCATCCATTGTTTGCCTAACCTCACATAGAAAGGCGGCTCATCCGTCGGACTACCTTTTCTTTTGTTCGTATTGTACGTACAGGACATTCTGTGCGTTAGTCTACCAACGTAAGGGCATCACTTGTTTCTCGTTCTAATGGGATGAAAAAAGAACACTCACTTCTGAGACGGATTTAGAGCTAGACATAACATGGATAGGCCACCGTCTCCATAGAACAATCGGTAGTTATTGTTCTAAGGCAGAGACACCAAAAATCTCACGAGGACAACTTTGAGTCAGAAGAATATCATAACAAATACTTCTCAATGACAAAAAAAACCCGAATACCTAACAACTGACGTGAATGAAAATGGCACTATCAAAATTGACTGCACCGATCTTCCGAGGACAGAGTATTTGGGCTCAACGCTTACATCCGACGGTAGTATATCAGGCGAGGTCCTTGCGCTTGTAAACGTAAACGCTACCTTGATGAAATGGCGTTCAATGACAAGCGTGCTCCGCGACAAAAGCATCCCAGAGCGCCTCAAATCAAAGGTTTACCAAACGGTCGTACGTGCTGTCGCTCTTCATGGCGCTGAGTGTTGAGCCGCCACCGAGGATGTAGAATAACGCCTCAACGGCACGAAAACGAAGATGCTACGCTGGATGGCGGGCTTTACGCGACTTGAGCGTATCTGCAATCAAGACTTCCGACAGCGTTTTGGCGTCGCTTCAATAACGGACAAGCTCCAGGAAGTTCACTTGCGATGGTATGACCACGTGCTTCGTGCTGACAACGACAGCGTCTGCGAAATCGGCTTTATTCTCGACTTAACAGGCAAGCGACCAAAAGGACGCCTGAAGCAACGATGGATGAACACTTTGCACGTTCATCTGAAAGCAGTTGGTATGCACCCGGACCAGGCACACGATAGGATCAAATGGCGTCAAGGAATCAATAAAGCAGACCCACCGCCACCTAACGGGACAAATGCTGAAGAAGAAGATACTTCTCAACGACACATATCTATGTACATTTAGTATGTTTGTATGTTGTTGCCGAATGAGAAGGAATTTTTGTCTGTTAGTAACCGAGATAGCGCCTATGATAAGCCAACATTGGATTGAGAATGACGGAAAAAGTACTGTGTCCCATGCACCAAACGCTAGTAGTATGTATTGAGGACAATCGGGATGCTAAGAATTAGAAAGAAATGATAGCGACGACTACTTTCGCTCGAATGCAGCACTGCGCAAATCTTCGTGTTTGAGGTTCAGCCGCAATTCGTGACTTCAAAAGAGAACGAGCACGCACTCCATGCTAAAATTGCACGATATATACGTAGCACATAAGAAGTTCAAGGATTTCACGAAATTGCTCAGCACTACGAGGCCTAATTTGGCAATGCTTCAGGGTTCGATAATTCATGTTTTCTCCGATTACCAGATGAGCTGGAAGCGATAGGACTGAAGAACTTGCCCCTCCCCATCGCCTCCCGCCCCTCGCTTGCACTTCAAAGATGCCACGTAAGAGAGATGTAGATGTCCTCTGTTATCTACGATAACGGATGTGGTTTGATCACCATGGCCTACTAATAAGTATACCTTGAGTTTTTGATAGTACAGAACAATTTTCGAAAAAAAGTGTGATTGCAGCAAAATAATATCCTACTGGTAAAGGTGAAAGGGAAATATGTATGTACTGTTGTTGTCCGTTGTAATTACAGTGCTAATGATGAGTTTGAGAAAAATGATTGCAGTGTTGAGTGATCAAAAAAGTTGAAGTTTGAAGCAATTGCCGACATTTTTTCCGGATATGCAATGCTGTAACTTCTGGAATTATCAAAAGGTGTCCTGGAATAGGAGTTCATACCAGCGAGCCAACATTGAGACAAAACTAGAAAATCTCAAGAATCTAATCCTTGGCCGGAAACCGAAATTACCGAAAATAGGAATTCTTGAGAGTATTGAAAATAGGAATTCGCGAATCAACTTGTCTGGTAAGTAACCAAGTTCTTCCTCCTTGACTTGCTCAGAAGAGCCGAAAAAGGAGGCTCAAACAATTAATTAACATGGCGCTTTTGCTCAGGAATATGCGCCGTTTCTACATACAGTAACCAGCAGCTCTTGGCAATAGCAGTCATATGAGAACATCGAAAATGATTCTGCCAGTGGGGATCCACTTTGCCGAGTCACATCTGCACATCACGGCAAATACGACGAATTTTAATGGCACATTCGGTACGACGATAAGATATGATACGATATATGATACAATATAGTCCTAGTGCGTTCGCATTTCAGTAATTAACTACTAGTAGATTGCTCCTATGGTCAGAATGCGATTAAATTCCCTGAGTTAAAGAGGGGAGGAACGGAGGGGGGGGGGGGTTGCATTCACCCTTACAAAATCACTACATCAACCCGTCTAGGCAAAATAGAATCAAAAGTGAATTTATATTCTGACAGATTTTATTGTGTAGACGCTGGATCTTTTTGTCCTCCTCATACTACAATACTTCCTTTTCCGCAAGGTATTGTTCACATCATGGCGTTGAGATTGCTATATTTTCAATCCCATTTTGTAGAAGCACAATGCACACAATAGGTAAAACTTTTATACAGCAATCGGAAAAAGTGAATGTTGGTGCTTTCACAAACCGAAGTTGTTAAGCTGCGTGGTTGTGCGCTACCAAGTATGCCTGATTTTTACTGAAAGTGGCCACGAGTCAGTCAATGATTTTTCTCTCAATACTCATTACCGATTGAATGGCTTGTGCAGGGTGACCCGAATATATTTTGCCAGTTTTGAAGCGCTGCAAAATTTTTACTTGCTGGGGTTAGGATCACCAAACTACGTACATATGATAGGTATTCAATGGAGTGTGGGGAAATAAATCATTCCCATCAAGTACGTGGACGGTGGAGCCGGACCAAGTAACGGCTCAAAAACTGGGCTATTCAAGTTCGGGGGTTGTATATAAGCCGCTAAAAATTCGGCGTCACCGTTCTCCAACTCCATGGCCTAAACGAGAAGCCTTGCTCTCTTCTTCTTCTGAGGCCTCGGACTCCGTTTCGCCAGCGTCGGAGCCATCGCCGAAGGCGGCCCCGCAGCCGCCTTCGGCGATGGCTGCGGGGCCGCCCTCGGGACCAATTCCATATTCGAGGGTCTGGTTGTACGGCTGGGTCCGTTCGCTATCCCGGTACAAATCTACAACACGACCCTAAGTTTCCTGTGCTGTAATTCGTTGTAGTATTGACTTTTATAAATGATAAACATTCGGAGTGGACATTTGTGTGACGGACGTGAATAATCTTCTAGACAGTGGAGGAACTTTGGCGTGAAAGAAACGCTCCACAAGCCTTTTTGCCCTCGGTCGAGCAATTAGTCATGATAAGAAATGACTACTTGATTGTCGGCTCGGGCCCAGGGAAAACTGGGTCGCTGGGGATCCGATCTGGGAAACGGAGCTGCTGGGTAAATCAGGATTTTACTCTTCCTGAAAAACCGACGTGTTAAATGGGCTCTCTTAGCGGTCCATCCTGTCTTTACTCTGGTTGATAGATAGGACGACCACTACACAAGGAACTACTATAGTATGGTGATTAGTAGTAGTAGTAAGAAAAATGCAACCGTTATCCCAAAAATCCCTATCTTGTTGGGCAAAAACGCCCCAGCGGAGATACTCATGGACACCGGCACTCTATCATCAATTTTTTTCCAAGTTTTTCCTCGATGACGTTCTCAGGGTTCCAACGCAGACGCAATTAACAGTTCAACATCTTGTGGATGTCCAACGCTGTCGTGCTTTTGTTTGTGCTCTTGCAGGAATCTTCTCCGAGACAACAAATTGTAGGGATTTCTCGATAATTAGGTAGGTTTTTCATTAGTTCACACCAAATATGATGAGCAACTATCAGTAAAACCCTGATTCGCCACTGCAGCGACGATTACATCATGAGCGGCGCGGTAGCGCTGTGTGCTTTTCGAGGCCGCGGAAAGGCCACCACCATCGACACCGCTGCATTTCAATACAGAGCAGGTCTTATGGAGCGACACTATGGAATACAGTTAGAAACTATTCAAAGAATATTTTGAAGATAAAGGCTAACAAGTAAATGATATTGTCCAAATGTCATGGTCATAAATCGCCACGAGCACTGGCCAAGGACTTTTGGGTCACTCTGTACATTCTTCGTCATCTGATCACAGGAGTAGTGATGTAATCGTAACACATCTACACTTTATGATTACAGTGTTGTATAAGCATTGAATTCTTCATTTATTGAGCTGGGACGACATTTATAAAAAATTCTAATTAAGCAGCATTGAGGATCGACCTGACGTACATCTTTGCATACATAGATAGGGATGATACTACATATGTGAGTTCTTTGCTCAATGTAACTGGCCAGGGTGGTAATTTCGTCGTTTCTGCCCAAGAGTTTGTCAAGGAGGCTGATTTGGTCGTGAACGTCTTAGTAGGAGGTTGCTGCAACAATGGACAAAGATAGAAGGTCACGGTTAGGTCCATTTGGTTTTCTGCTACGATATCTCTGCAAGTATGTCTGAGCTTTTTTAAAGTGATGTAGCTAATTGCTTCAATAAACCTCAAATACCGTGGGTAATGCTAGCAAGTGAAATACTGGATTACATATATGTATATTTTTTCTGCAAAGCGATCGAGGCCAAAAATTAAAGAATCTAAACTGCAAATTGTTCACAACATTTTATGTGCGGCTCGCACTTAAGGAAAGAAAACCGTACTTTGTGAGAATGTCTTCCTATCGTTGTTATTCGGAAACAAATCGTGTACATATGCATTAAATAAGTGTTGCTATACCTCGTACTCTGTTGTCAGCCACTTTGATAAACTTCCTCAGACTGTTGTCCTTCTTGAGCCTTATAATTTTCAATTGTTATGCCAAAAATAATTACTAGCATACTTTGGGTATGCAACAACAGGTCACAAAACAAGTTCGTTTACGAGGAAATGTCAGCTGAGCAGCTGGATACATGCCTTTCTCAGCAAAATCCTCTATAGGTTCGATGAAAAAGGATGGGAAGCATTGACTTTATTGGGAAACAGAATAATTGGTTCTGCTAAGTGATGAGAATTCTCATCAAACAACTCAAAGAAACATTTGTTTCCTATAAAAGTACAAGTGTAACTCCATATTGATGGATTTGTGAACAAAAGCGAGGAATGGAGAGCACTGGTGGAGCC
This sequence comes from Ancylostoma ceylanicum, assembly GCA_000688135.1. Classification (NCBI taxonomy): domain Eukaryota; kingdom Metazoa; phylum Nematoda; class Chromadorea; order Rhabditida; family Ancylostomatidae; genus Ancylostoma; species Ancylostoma ceylanicum. The sequence goes on along the minus strand of JARK01001505.1, from coordinate 347,902 downwards.
TAATTAATATGTTAGCGGGTTTGTTTCCTTACGACATTTGAAATTCATCTGAGCTTGTCTTTGTATATCCCTACTCCAAGCAAATCCTCTCTACATACATTTCACACTAACAATAAATTGGGTAATATGCAGCGAGCGTCGATGAAAGTGCGCTTAACGCGAGCATGAGAAACACACGACGCGACCGCCACGCTCGCGCTCTTCGCGCTTCGCTTTGAGCATGAGAAACACACGACGCGACCGCCACGCTCGAGCTCTTCGCGCTTCGCTTTGAGGCCATCTTGCTCTTCCAGGGCCGTAGAAAAACAGAGGAATAAAAAGAGAAACATTGATGATGGAGATGTTCAGTTGTTCCGCCGATAGTTCTACCATACTCCTCACGCTCGTCAATTGGGTGTTAGGCGGAGACTTCCAGCAAAGGAGAGTATGTTTGGAGAGTGCACCGTAGAAAGCGGTAGTGAAGCACAACCGCTCACCATGCGATATCCGAAGAAAGACTCAGGTGACATTGAAACTATCCGAGAAAGCCTATGATTTGCCATCACAGAGAGATTTCGGAACGAGCGAGACGATCGCTCATCGTGCGTCTGGAAACCGCGAAAAGCGCACTTGCATCCACGCTCACTTTGAAATATTCAGCAAGTTCTCCTCAGTCTGTCTAAGCCAACCTAGAATATGACCTTATGAGCTGAACCATTGTTAATCCGTGCATGACTTAATCCCAGTCTCTCATGACGTGTGAACACCCTTTGCATTCTTTTCGCTACCTAGAAAAAGTAAAGGGTAATTCCAAGAAAGATTCGGACCAGACACCACCTGGATAGTCATGGGTCCTGTGATCAACAGGTAATCCTCTATCGTAAAGGGACACAATCAAACCGTTCAGAATAACCGTTTAAGTTCTAAGAATTCTCATAACACGATCGTTTATCGCTCAAAAGTGTTGATGCTTTTGCCATTTACGAAAAAAAGAAAACAGGCCCTCTTTAAAATCTCTCATTGAGCTCTTCTGAGAAGTTGACAACAGATTAGGAATGACCAAAGCAGGCAAAACATGAATGAATATTGGCTCTGAGAGAAGTTCATCCCGTTTGCCGAGTGCCTCTATGAGGTTAAGGTTTTCAGAATACTGAATGAACAGTCACAGTACATCCATCACTTTTACAAGAGAGAAAATCCTGCGAAGGTTGACTGCTTTATCCAAACACTCAACCGATACTTCTAAATGATACACTACAGCGGAATAGGTATTGGAAAGAGTTCCAAGAATCTTCCCTCACCAGTGCGCTCCACCCACCCAACAGGCGTGGAGCGAATCATTATCTGCAATGTGTTCAAAACGGCCTCACAAGTCTCGAGCAGAAATGAGCAACAACTGAGAAATTTTTGGGCGCCGGTGCCGACCCGAACGGGCACATTACCATTACACTACCGGCGTCAATGGTGAGACTGCTCACGGCTGCAGTAAAAATCCTGGATCGGCGCCATTTAGCATTGCGACAAGTGCGCAGAATCATCCAACTGTGGGTTTTCTGTGCGCCATTTGGTTATGATGTGTCGCCACTCTTGTCACAATATGGAATGGGCCGGGTTCATTACTGTGGCTGAGGTCAGTTTCATCATTGGCGCCGGTGCACAAAAGTTTCTGAGAAGAATCACTGATGAAAAATAATCTCTACTAGAGAATGAGCGATGAGAATCACTAAAGTTGGCAAAGGAGATAATGAGCAGCAATGTTTATCCACCGCGAACTAGACGTGCGAAAAAATCAAAGCTGCAATTACAGTGTAACCGTAACGAGAGTAAGCTTTCCATCTGCTCACCATTAATTTCCGACAGGATGAGCGTATCAATCAAGGAATGTCCGAGAAAAGAGCATATGTAAGATGTGGTCTTGTGTGCTATGCAGTTCTGATGTACGATGTTGTCTCGGTGAACATTCAGAACGTAAACGTAAGAGGACAGCTACTCCGTAATCAGCTGTACGACAGGGCTTGCGCCTTACGAAACTGCGTCATTCGCTCCAACGAAAAAATGATGACTGCCCACCATCGGGGGCTGGCCAAATAGAATGTTAAACTTGCCACAACACATACTATATGGGTGAAATAGGTTGATCACTGAGTGTCTGCACAAATGAATTTCTGGCAAGTAAAATAAGGCAGAGCTCGAAACGCAGAGCAGAAAGCCATGGCTGAACTGATCCTAGTATAAGGTGTACCTTCTTGGCGCTCGAAGCTGAGATTTCAGCTTTGAAAGTGCTTGAAGTGTTGTAGATTAGTTCACTCGATTTGAACAACAAAGGTCAGCAGATGTCTCTTGCTGTCAATTTTCACACGCACCTTCGGGCTGAAGAACAAAAGTGAGCGAATTTTCATGACTGGTGATCTGATGTTATTCCTATCATCATGTGCGCTCTGAGGCCAAGATTATATTGGGTTGTCGCGAAAGTTTCCCGTCACTCACTTTGAAATTTAATATCTCGTCATAGGATTGTTTCATATCATTATATCCGGAACATACGGAACATATATAGAGGTTGGTCAATGCTCTACTTACATCAATCTTCTCACGGCTCCCGGTTAGGGTTATGGCTGAAGAAATCGTCCTGGATTCCAAGCAGGTTCGACTACTGCTTTATGAATCCAGAAAAAAAAACAACAGCGCGAGAAAAGCGGCAGCTGTCTGCTAACTGTCCACTGTCTGCTAGGACACAGCTCAGGTTTAGTTTCGCAAGTTCAAAATGGTTACTTTGACATAACCGAAAAGCCTCGATCTGGCCAGCCAGTTGGAGTGAATGAAGAGCGACTTCTGTAGCTCATTGAGAAGGATCCACGGCGTGATACCTGTGAGTTGACAGAGGAACTCCAGTACCAGCACAATACAATAGCCGTTTATCTGCGCAGCATCGGAAAGACGTTGAAGTATGGATACCCCACGACCTCAGTGGCCGCCAGCTCCAGGTGCGCAGAACATGAACCTTTCGACTTTTCGAAGGACTTTTGCTGGCTGGAATACCTAGTCACCGGTGACGGGAAGTTGGTGCTCTACGTAAACCACTCTAGAAAGCGCCAGTGGCTTCTACGCGACGAACCTGGGATGTCAACGCCGAAAACAGAACTCCACCTCAGAAAGCAATGCTCAATGTTTAGTGGAACTGGAAGGGAATCATTCACTGGGAACTGCTACCAAAAAATTCTACTGTCCCTGCCAGAGTCTACTGTAGGCAACTGGATTGCATCGCTGCGGCTCTTCGTGGGAAACAAGACAAGGTTTACTTCCCACACGACAATGCTCGTCCACACATAGCGAAAGAGACCCGGCAAAAGTTGCAGAGCTTCAGATGGCACGTACTGGCCCACCCGGCCCTACACAACAGACCTGGTATCAACGGATTATCATTTTTTCGTTATCCAATCACTGAAAAGAGAAAAAGTTTGACGATCAGGAGCAATTCGAAACGTGGCTCGGCGAGTTTTTCTGCATCAAAATCCCAGAAATTCTAAGTAAGCGGAATCCTCAAGTTGACTGGTAAATAGCAGTATGTTGTAGATTATAGAGGATCATATATTTATCAATTGTAAACTGTATTGAAGAAGAAAAGAAATTCGAAAAAAAAATTCAATAGTGGCGGGATACTTTCGCGACAACCTAATAGTTTACGCCTAAGCTTAATGTTTACTGCCTTTAATGAGAGAAGAGTAGGTCTTCAATGGCTTGGAGCGTAGGTGCATGAGTTGAAGCACATCCAGCTCTTTTGAGACGACGTCGGGCTGGGAATGAAATGTGCGCCTTAATTAACTTTGTGGCACAAAATGTAATGCAAATCAAACAAATCTTTAGATGCTATTTGCACCTAACCATTACTCTCGATTCTTCTTCATTATTGACTTGAAACTTAACTATGTGAGGCTAGGAGAGCATTATACAAGCTGGCTAGTGATTACACGCTGCACTCTCAGTAGTGCAGAACAATTCACAACAAAGGTATTGGCTTAGTGATACGATAATGTATTGTTCCGAGATGAAGAGGGAATATACAATTATTCGCTGAAATCGAAGTATGTACTAATCATGCGTGTTGCTAAATTACATTGTTAATTCAACGAAAACCACTTTAAGATCACCAACCAGAAAACGTTACTTCCTTATAACGAGAGGTGAAAAATCTCAATTTATCAGCACATCTGTACCAGAAAAGTGTAGTTAAAACAAACACATAGAAGTTTCGGAATATTTCAGTAGCCGAGATTCTTAGAAATAATGGAACCTCAAGAACAGCTGGAGTCATAGCTTGCAGATTTTGAATTGAAATATTTCCAAGAAAATGACGGCAAACCGAAATCATTCTATGTTCAGCCCTCAAAATACCGATGGTAAAATGCACCTGGAGCAATTTCACTTTAGTAATTTGAACGGTTGGAAGTGGAAAGATTCTATTCTGGTGAATCGTCACTTTCTTAAAGGCAGCACCCACGGAAATTTTCGTGTTGGAGATTTCGCTGGATTTCAAGGTTTTCAGGGACGATGAACTCATAGTCAGTGATGAAACAGCGTGAAACACGCCGGAAGACGAGAAATGAAGGCGCTGTTTCCCACGCGTCCACAGCGCGGACGAGTTTTCCGCCTGAGGGTATACGCGCGTATCGTCACGAATTCTTGTGGATGGTGTGCATTCCATACCCTGCACTGTACAATATTCCTTATATAACATGATACATTAGGCTAGACCACTCGTAGCATGCCAAATCAATAGCGTTAACTGGCGTGGCGGATGCTAAAATGGCCACGCTCGGCTTTGTGTCCACTGCAATATCTCCACAGAGAGGCCGCTTTTTTCTGTGTTCAAGTTACCATTGTGATTGTCTGGCAGCCGACCACACGGAGAACGACTAACCTCAAAAGCGAGGATTTCCGTGGGCGCTGCCTTTAAAAATCTGCTAGCCAACGTAATCTGGCCGAACTGATGCAACGTTAAGTTGTTGAGTATATCCATAGGAGTAAGAGAGCGAATGGGAGCTAATACATGGTGTTTTCGTGCTCTAACATATCGAATCAGAGTTCTGGATATAGGTATGTTTGCCGCTCGCGCTCGTCACCAAATCAGCTCATGCTGGAGGAAAAACTCCAAAAAGGGATGTGGGGACTTGTTTCGTCATTGTGGATGTTGAGGAAGGAGGGAATCACAAAATATATTGAAACCACAGTAATCTTAGTGTCTGAGATGTTGATCGTGTTGAGATTTGACCAGTTCTCGTACAATTCCTCGAAGATGGTAGCATGGAAAAGTTATCTGTCTCTGAGATATAAATAGTTGATATCTAAGATCCAGAACCAGCATGATCAGCGTGGAGTCGCTCAATCGAGATTTCGGCGCGACTCGGTCAAACCTGCTCGAAAGCGATGAGCTGAGAAGTTCCTGGAGACAGAAATTTTGAAAGGACTACCTGTGTTCAACAGTGGTCCCATTGTAACAATGATCAGATCACGCAGTTATTCCGCTTTGTGCCTACATATCTAGGTCGAAAACTTCCGTGGATGCTGCCTTCAATTGTGTAGAACAGTGACTAGTGTGGACCTCCTTCGGATATACTAGCTATTTCTTATTCAAACGAAAAAAGGTAAATCATTCGTCATTACAATTTCAAACCGTGTCTTTTCGTTTTACAGAGTGGAGAATAGGAAAATTTCACGGGTTGAAACGTCTGGAAGCACAGAGTAGATAAGAATTATGGAACCAATTCATGCCCGGCCTTTGAATCAGCATGTTCTAACCCCAACTCAAACTCGATTCAGAAGTTGGGACAGACAAAAGGCTCAGCAGAATAATTGTGGGGGCATGAATAAGTTTTTTTTTATCGTATATTTCCCATCAGTTCAAGGAACATTCATGGGTGCTTCTTTACGGTGCCATCACTCAGCCGCTCTTCTCTTCATTTTATTTCTGGGAGGGCAATTGTCCTTGGAGATTAGTTCGTCATCATTGCCTATCCGAGATGGACCGTAGCATGAAGCGTTAATAGCCTAGACATTCAAACATCAGTGTGACGGATACGAATAGCGTTTCAGGGATTGGCACAACCTTTGTATGTATAATCACATATACAGAAATGATTTCACCATATGCTAGTCATTTTTCCGTGGAAATCTTTAATTGTTTCTATTTATTCTGCGAAAGCAGTGAAATTGTAACTAGACGACCTTTAGAGCTATGAAAAACCGTGAGACTGATTGAAGCCAGTGTATCAACTCAGGAAATGTTCTCTAGATTTGTACAGTAATGCAGTCTGGGTGAGCTGGCAAGGGCAATGGCTAACGTGAAATGTCTCGAAACAATTGGGAAACCTGTGTTCTGGAGGACTGTTTCCCACGATCGGCCAAAAATTTGGAAATTTTTGGTCAACTGTGGGAAATGGCCGGTATCACATTAGAGATGAACTGTAGTTAATATTTTGTTTTTGACATGGTAGCACACGTTCGTTACATACTTTAAACATGGACTAGTGCTACAAATCGATTGGACCCTCGTACAGAAGATCATTGGCTATTTTGGGGAATTTCACGTATATCACCGGGATCAACACACCGAGCTGGTTCAAGACCTGTAAGCATTATAAAATCTCAGGGGGTGACGCACTACCTTTATGGACATCGATTGTCAAAGTTCAATCGAAGGTGTACGATTGGAATTATTTGTTTATTATTTATTAATACATCCTAGTTGATGTGCTCGCTACCAGCAATAATTCATAGGACAAAAAAGCATCGGTGAGGAGAATGTTGAGTCCATGCGAAAACAGCATGGGGGTTCCCAAAGTGATTCAAAAGATAATCCTACCGCTGTGAAACGTGCTATTGTGCGAAACATGTTTAGGACGGCTACGGAGTTGTGCACGAATGAAGATGAAAGGTGTGAGTCACGAGACCTAGCATCCAAGATTGCACGCAGTAACGGATACTCGATTCCGCAGTACCAGCGTAGACCATCTCGAGCTGGGAACCAGAATCGAACACCTCGGGACAAAAAACTCCCATTGTGCATGCCATTCTTTTCTGATGAAATAAGCGCGGCTTTTCGACAATGCATAGTACGAGCTCAACTGCAGGATGACGTTTTCTTGGTGAACGTTCCAAACGACAACATCAAACGGCAGTT
>JARK01001505.1:316538-339795 GCA_000688135.1 Ancylostoma ceylanicum | reverse complement strand
CTTAACGAGTGATCTCCTCCCATTAATATCGTTATGTGAGCTATCTGTAGATCAAATAAGATCCGGACGTCGAGCAAGAACCACTCGTCCGTTCCAGTGATTACGAGTTAGTGGTGCGGACTCTTTCCGCGGAACGTGGATCTACTGGTGGGTCAGACCTCGATTCTGGGTGCTCTTGTTGTATCTTGCCTGGGGCAAAGTCGAGAACTGGCAGGGTACGATGAGGCGTTTGACCGTCTAGAGCACAGATCTAACAACTGGGGCCACTTTCAGACCTCTGACGACGACGGTTACGTTGAAACGTTAGGTCAATAAAGATCCACCGTAACAACCTGGTGCGGCAGAAGCAAGTGATACAATTCAAACGATAATGATTCGCTAAGTCATGCTGCCAAAGCATGCAATTTTTTGAAATGTCTTGGTAACAGATGTGCTACTACCTAGTAAGCCCTCACTGCAGTTCTTTATCTCAAGAACCTCCTCAAACTAGTACAAACCACAAATTAGAACAGAGACGAGGCTCAAAGGCAAGCGTATAGCGCACTCATGCTGATTCCTCCTATTGGTTTTGTTAGAAACGTTTAATTATGCGTATAGGAGAAATGCATGCAACAAAAACTTTTGCAAGTGCAACAACATATGTTTCAATATCAAGGTATCGTGAAGCCTCATGAGCTTCTGTGTTGGTGCTTTATTCCAGTAAGCTTTCGGCGTTTAGCGACTTCGTCAGACCTTAAAATATTCGCACAATATGTATACAATACGTGTTAACAATTGTTGACATGTATGATCAGCCGAGCGAGGATGAGAGAGGAGCGTGGAGTAGCCCATTACTCTGTAAGTCTTCAATATAGCCGCTGTTTCTTTCTTCGTTTAGTTCTCATTCAGATACTCTCCCTAAATGATTGCGAAGGCAGGAAACAGCAAATTTCGGCAAGAACATTGAAAGAACATTTGCGAGAACATTGAAATCTGACTATGAACGAAAATAGCGCATTTTCGCTACTCAATAGTAGTGTAGTTATGTAGTTTGACGTCTGCAGAAATTGCGCATATTTCTTACCTTTCAAGCACATTCAAGGAATAATACAGAAACACATGCGGCTTAAACCTGACAAGAATTTGTTTCGTGCACAGCAGTTTTGAACAATACCACGCAGAGGAGTCCCAAGTTGCAATAAAAATATACATATAGTGAAAGTGGAAGCTCAGTTGGGAAAAGATGTTCTTTAACGACGACAGGGAGATCAAATAACGCTTCACATAAGAAGCTATTAAGTTGATATTTCCATTGGAGAGCAGCTTTAGCGAATTTAACATTACCAGAATCACCAGTAATCAAGATTACATGTATGAATGGTGCTGGAATGCCAAAAAAAAACTACAGTTCTTGAGTTACTCCTTCTGGGATATAATTGGGTGGAGCCAAGGCACAAGTGCTAGATTTTCGTACCACGCATTTCGATGCTGATCACACGTGGAAAAAAACCTCCCTTTCTGTGTGGGAGTCCTATTTAGAGAATTCAAAAAAATTGGGGGAATATCTCAGAAAGCACACTTTTGCAGGATTTATTTCTCCTGCCCTATCATGTACCACCTCATCGCGGTGATAGGGTGACACCACTGGCTTCTGCTAGTGGTGGCTAACGGTACAAACGGTCACGCAGTACGCATTAAATGTGTATGGGCGGCTCCTTCGTATCCCCCGCAAGGAATGGAGGAGTAACCAGGCCACCCCACCAATCGCGTGTACAACTAAACAGGCGCCCCAGTCCTGCGTGCACCGGATATGCTCCCCTACGGCGTCGGGGGTAGCCTCTACCGGTGAGGGGCCATCTAATCTCGTCAGGGTATCATCAGGACGCCATAGGAATCGGAACCCAGGAAATCCCCCCCACCCACGACATAAGGACTGCCTTCTCGTTTGCTCGTATAACTGTCGCACCATAGCATCGGAAGCGGATCTTCGAACACTTCTGTTAAGGAGCAGGCTGATCAAGTACGATGTTATCGCTTTACAGGAAACGAAAGGCAGAATGGAAACCGTTAGAAAAACCGACCACAACGAGCTGTTAATAATCGGAACTAAGGTGGAGAATAGGAACATCGGCGGAGTCGGATTCCTCATCAACTCGACGGTGCAACACCTTGTGGACTCTCACGAATTCATAAGCCCCCGTCTTGCAATTCTCCGTCTTCGGACCAAGGAGCAGGGCACGATATCAATTATCAACGGATACGCACCAACATCCGCAGCCACAGACGAAGAACGAGAAGGTTTTTATCAACTTCTGGAAGAGACGGTTCGAGAGGAGAAGAGCTACTACAAATTCGTCGTCGGCGACTTTATCATCGTTGGCACGAACTGCAACGGCGATTGGAGACTCGGACCTCATGGCCGTGCCACAAGGAACGAAAATGGAGAACGACTGTTGGACTTCTTGTCGGCATGCCGGCTTTTTCACGGGAACTCTATGTTCGAGAAACCAGCCAAAAGAAGATGGACCTGGGAAAGTCCCAACGGGCTAACGCGTTCGGAAATCGACCACATCTTATCCAACCGACGCTGGAGTCTATTTGATGTCTCCGTACTGCCCTCATTCGACATGGGTTCAGACCACCGTCTAATTCGAGCAAAGATAACCCTCAACAAGAAGAACTTTAACCGCGATACGCACAGGCCAGCACCCCACAAGATCTCCACCGTCAAATCCGCAGACTTGGAGTCAGCCATCGAGTCTAACACGTGGACGCTTTTTGAGGATCCGACGGAAGACTACGATCATCTCGTAAGGGGACTACTCAAATGCGCGGACGCGTCACGCCTTTCGCAGCCAACTACCATTCCGAGACTGAATGCTCATGCCACCGCGCTCTTGGAGAAAAGGAAAGCTGTCAAACTGGACCCTAACGCCACACATCTGGAAAAAGTCATCACAGGCAAAGCTTGTCGCGTCGCGGTTAAAGAGTCACTCCGAGACTATAGACGAACGAAGCTGTTGGAAGCGGCAGAAACAAAGTCCAGCATCAAACGCTGCAAGCGGGATCTTAATGACCAAAGGAACGTCATGGCAGCTCTAAAGGACAAGGAGGGAAAGATGCAGTCTTCCAGAAGGGCTATGGAGAACATAGTACAGCAATTCTACACTGAGCTTTTCCGTTCCTCCACTCTGGTGCCAAGGTGCCCACTGCCCCCACCCGAGGACCTTCTTCCAATCCTAGAGTCAGAGGTTGGGCAAGCCATAAAGAGCATGAAGAAAGGGACTGCTCCCGGCCCAGACAACATTCCAGCCGACTTGCTTCGCGCAGGGAGTACCGCTCTTCACTCTGTTCTCGCCAGGCATTTCAACCACTACTTGAGGAAAGGTATGATTCCAGATCAGTGGAAGGAATCGAAAACAATTCTCCTTTTTAAAAAAGGTCAGCGGGAAGATATTGCCAACTACCGCCCAATCAGTCTACTCTCGGTTGTATACAAGACATTCACCAAGATCCTCCTCAACCGCATGGAAAGAATTTTGGACGACTACCAACCAGTAGAGCAAGCTGGTTTTCGCAAGAACTTCTCTTGCATGGACAACATTCAGGCAGTCACCCAGCTTATCGAAAGGAGCCGCGAATACCACCTTCCCCTGGTCGTAGTCTTCGTGGACTACAAAAAAGCGTTCGACTCAGTGGAGACCAACGCCGTTTTGAACGCGTTAGCACACGCTGGAGTCCCCTCGGTATACATCCGCTTGCTTGAGCAATGTTTTTCGGACAATTCAACCATCATCCAGTTGTTCGATCGCAAGCTGAAAATTCCCATCGAAAGAGGAGTGCGGCAGGGAGACATGATATCTCCAAAGCTGTTCACAGCGGCTCTGCAGTACGCGATGTCGGAACTAGACTGGGAAGACAAGGGATACAGCATCGATGGAAAGAAAATCAGTAACCTCCATTTCGCAGACGATATCGTATTGGTAGCCAACAGCACTGCCGAGATGGAAACGATGGTCAACGAACTTAACGTGGCTGGTCTGAAAATAGGCTTGGAGATGAACATGTCCAAAACGCAACTAACAAGGGAAGTGCAAGAGGCGAGGCTGGCAGATCGGAATGAAACCTATCTGGCTTGAATCCTTTCTTGACAAGGTCCTCCATCATATATTTCATTTTTGCCCAATGTGTTAAAAACAGATATGGCCGAGTGGGGAAGGCGCTGAACTGTAGGCGAGGGTCGAGGGTTCGGATCCCGTCATGTGCATCCGTTTTGCATTTTTGTTTTTATCCCTTCTTTGTTGTTGAAATTAACTTCAAATGATTAGAACATAAAACCTATCTATATTGACAAGATTTTGAGTTGTAGAGGACTATCACTAATCAGAACCCAGCCGAACACACAGCCACCTGCATTAGACCATGTTGGAAGTTTTCGTTACATTATCACTGCTCGGGGTTATAACTCAAACTTTTCCCACTCGCATCATAATGTTCGGACCCTCACGCGTTGTGGCCCTTCTGTTGGCTAGGTTCGGTCCTGGTGATGGCAGCTGTGCAACTCGTGATGAGCGGAGGAAGTTTAATATAGTGTAGTTATTCTTGGCTGGTACATCAATAATGATAGGTTCCATGTTCTAATCTTTTAAATTCCATTTCAACAACATAGAAGGAATGAAAAACAAAAATGCAAAAACGTAGCACATGACGTGATTCAAACCCTCGACCCTCTGCCCGATAGTCCAGCATCATCACCACTCGGCCACCCTGTCGCTTCCGTACATGTGCTGCAATGCATATAGCAAGGTGGTGGGACATCTGTTTTTTAGCTCTCTGGGCAAAAATGAAATATATGCTGGAGGACCTTCTCCAGCAAGGATTCAAGCCAGACAGGTTTCTTTCCGATCTGCCAGCCTCGCCTCTTGCACTTCCCTTGTAAGGGTGAACCAGTGGTGTGACGTGGGAGAAGTGAATTTGGCAGGAAAAACTCTTCAACGAGTGGATTCCTACGTATATCTGGGACGAGAGCTGAACATGAGGAACAACATCGCCCCTGAAATAACTCGCAGGAGGCGCGCAGCCTGGGCAGCTTTCGGATCGATTCGAGAAGTAACGGACCAGATCAAAGACCCAGCCCTAAGAGCTTCTATATTCAACGCCTCCGTACTACCAGCGATGTGCTACGCGACCGAAACCTGGCCCGATAACGAGACAATCGCGAAGGCCATGCGAACGACGCATCGAGCACTGGAGAGATGTTTACTGAAGACGAGTCGGTATCAGCAATGGCATCGGGGCCTTCGAAGTACCGAGTTGCGAGAGAAGTCGCAATTGAAAGATCCTCTTCAGTACATGCAACGCATGAAGCACCGCTGGGCTGGTCACTTACTTCGCCGTAATGATGACAGATGGAGCCTCCGCGTCACCGAATGGCTTCCAAGAAACAAGACGAGACCACTGGGACGACCACCGACACGATGGGCCGACTCGTTTACAAAGTATTTCAGACAACGAGGTCTGCCACACTGGATGCAATTCGCCAGGAATCGTGCGGTATGGAGGAGTTGTGGTCCCCGCTGAGAAGACCGCCAGCAGAAAAGGACCATCAAAGTATCAAAGTAAAGTAAGTATTTCTCCTGAAGGGTTAGTTTTTTTTTCTTAATACGTCTGAGGAGGGGTCTATAAGAAGTGCAGTGGGTTGCACGTTGGCTGTAGATAACCACTGATTGGGCCGAATTGATAACCAATCACGCAGAGCATGATCCGAGTAAATTGATGCTTCTTCAATTCCTGTGTCGAATAGAGGAGACGAAGCAATGAAACTATATCCGTTTTTGGGAGTGATTGGATAGCCGCTACGTTTTTTTTAGAAAAGTGATACATAGCTAGCGGAAGAACTTGTCATGTGAAGCAAGATAGATTCGAAGAGGAAATTATCACATGTCTGTCCTCATCGATCCTCGTTAAATAAAGTGCATGTTGATATCTCTATCTATACTGTTGAGAGATTTTCCGTAGATTACATAGCTACATATTCTGTGGAAGAACAGCTCCAAGCAGGAAATACCGACTAGACGGGATTTCCGATAAAATAGCCTCATGGAGTATTGCACCCCCTGCTCCCGGCTGACGCGACTATCGGCAGTCAAAGTCGACATTCCATAGGCACAACGACAGTGACGGTCGATCTTCAACATCGACGTTCGTGACGACTAGCAGTCCGCAACTGATAGACATCCTTGTGACAGTGAGGATTCGCTTATATCCATGATATAGTCGACGTAAAGTATAGCTGCAAGCTGAGTGACAACCAAGTCATGTGAAGAAAGAGAAACATATAAGTAATAGGGACATGACGAGGCGAATTGCTCCGGCACGCCCCGATGCAGAGCGGTAAAAATGCTCCCTAGTTTCAAATAACGTCCGTTCATGTCACGAGCTAGCGTTTGGAAATCTTCAAACAATGGTCTTGATGCTATCATTATGCCGACCAGATTTTTTGAGAAGCATCCAGGACAAAAGATGAACCAATTCTGAATCCACCGTTACTGCGGAAGAGTCCGCCACCAGTTGTGACTGTCGTTACGGACAAGTGCGCAATGCCAAATTAAGCTATGCCAACTGATGTTATCTACAGTTTATAGCTCACATAACGCTACAAACGGCAAAGAGTCACTTTTTATCGACAGACACTCATTTTTGTTGTTCATTCCTGGATTCTTTACAGTGATCAAGAAATGAACAACAAAAATCTTCAAACAATGTTCTAGGCCTGATCCTGAAACTGTAAATGCTCAAGAAAGTGAAAGTTGTTATGGTGAATCTTCTACTGCTTTTCTAAGAGTCTTCAGGTTGAATCATCCAAATAACCTTATTTTCAGGAGAAGGAGAACATGCTGTCACTGGTGTTCAGCACTGGAGACTCAGATTCGTTAACTACGTGCGTTCGGCACTGCTCAATCTTTGCAAATTGATATGTGAAATATAAGCAGTGTGAGAAATGTTTTTCCTTGTTGTCGCTCTTCCAATGGTTTCACGACCTGGCCTATTCATGCGATAGCACTTAATGTCTTACTTTGCAAGAGCAACTTGAATCATGCAGTCACTTCGCGTCATGATATGAGATCGTCCGAGGCATGGCTGCTCATCAAAGCCCATACATCCGGATTCAGAGCAAGTGGGGCAGTCTTGCACTGCGGAACTTTTTGCACTTCCCCAAAATGCAACGCTTTTATAGACCTCAATACTTGCAATGGTGATGCAGAGCAGTCCATAATAGAGGTTGGAGGGCAACACACCTCTTTCACAAGTGCAGGCACATCTGCAGCAACAAGAACTTCTTAGTTCTTCATCAGCCGCTGGGTAAGACTTTAAAAATCTCTTGCTAGATCAGCAGGCCATGTCTTACCGAATCACCAGCAAAAAGGAACTGGAAAGTTTATACACCTAAAACACGTGGTTACAATCACGCAGTACCAGTGACCTTATGCCTTCCTTATCATAACGTGAGCTTTAAGATCTCTGTAAATCACTTGCGCCTAGCCAGTACGGTCTAATGACCCGCATTAGCAGCGGTCTGCTGTTCTGTTCTGATCAATCTGCTAGATTTGCTGAGTATCTGGTAAGCATCATCTTCTACTGAAGACCTCAAAGTGATTTAGCTAAACCTAGTTAAATGCACTGAGAAAAGATGTGCTTGATGGAATAAATTACAAATTCGGGTAAGCATGGGCAACATTCAGGCCTCTGAAGACGACGATTTGTTGAAACGTCAGGCCACATAAAGGTGCTCACGTAACAACCTGTGAGGCATAACATTAGGATTTGGCCTTCCACAAGCCTTCCATACTTTTTTTTAACATAGTAAGATGGTCAACAACGTTCAATCAAAACGTTGTTCACGTTGCTATCTCATCCTGATGCCAAAGGTATCTTATGTGAACTACGTATTACAAAACCTCTAACATCTGCCTTTTCATTTGCTCCATTTGCTGAATAATATGCGCGTGGTTTTAGATGCTTCCAAACGAATTTATACGAATTACACCTGAGTTGGCGAGTAATTTGAGCCACTTAACTTCAATAGCTGCTGGGTAATTTTAGAGGCACATATTCAGAAAACCTTTGAGGTGCGGATGTGTTTGTACTTTCTGTTTGCAATTTTTCAAACAAAAGGTTGGAATTCCCGCGGGCGGCTATTTTGAAGTATCTCACACCATAAAAACAGGAAAACAATGAGAACAGTTAACAGGATTTTCCCAGAAGTAGAACCTGCAACGAAGTGTCGAGAACGATCGTGCATGAGTAATGTTACAACAGTAGGAGGGACATTCGTTCTGTGAGAGTAGGGAGGGCTCGTTAGTCAAGAAGTCTCTTACCACTTCCCAGAAACTACCTTCAATATGTACGTTAATTTTTGACGAGGTCAAGCATGCGCACTATGCTCTAACTTCGAACTTTTCGTGCAACTCTCTGAAACAATAGCAACTATGGTGTCCGGGCGCACTAACAATAAGACAACCAATGTTCGAATTTTTTTTTTGAAGAGTTAAGCGGAGCTAGGGTGCGTCTATACCAGTGGCGGACGCAGGGCGGGGTGGGGGGGGGCCTCATCGCTCACGGGAATGGGTCGACAAATTCTTGAAATTACTTTACAATACAAATAAAGATCTTGCATTGGTTTATTTCTAATCTTTTATTTTTATTGTTATATTTTAAATATTGATTACTTATTATTTGTTATTAAAATTATTATTTTTATTAATTTTGTTTCCCATCCGGGTCCCCAAAACGGTGGGGACCCCAGTTTTTTTTTACTACGCCCCTCCCCCCTCCCTTCCGCTCACTTTCTGCGTCCGCCACAGGTCAATGCGTATGGAACTCAATTTATACTAATTTATAAAGCAACAACACAAGAAGCAAACTATTAAAGAAGATTGTCTTACAGGTTTAGCTTACATGATGCTCTGCCCATGAATATTATCACTAACTGAAAGCGCGATTGATGAGTTCATTGGGAAGATCTCATGGTGCTGTTCTGAAAAGAAAAGCTCGAAATCATAGGTCTTGCGTAAATGTACATAAACACGTGCGTAACTCCTCGTTAATGTCGCATTAGCAAGACTGCGAGAAGGAAACATGAGAAGGCAGAATTTATGTGCTCGGTAGCTGATGTTTGATCGGCTGATCCCTCATTCTTGAAAAGTGCAGGAATAGTGCTGTACAAAGTCAGAAGAATTGTTTACGTAAATAACTATCTTCTATGAATGGTTGTTTAATGAGCGATTCCACCAGTCAGTATGTACTAGAAAGTATTTGAGGTTTACTTTATTATTAGTAGAGGAAATGTTTTCTGTTGAGAAGTAATTTTGCGTAAGGTTCTTCTAAACATCGCACCCCCAAAAATGCTGTTTTGGCAGGAAATACATCCCTTGGTTTTAGATTTCTAAAATGACAAGAAGGTACTATTTGAGCAAGTCTATGCTTAACCTAGAAAGGCAGTTCATTTCCTTGAACAGCGGATAAATTCTCCTTTGCGAAATGAACACTGAAAGGGGCAATGCGTCAGAACCAGGGAGGATCAAAGGATGGATGGCTCTCTACGGGCATTAAATGAGTAAGCAGCTGGTATTGCTTCGTTAGGCAGTGATAGAAGGTTTTATGACAAATTTAGCGTGCGTTGATGAAACAGGCGAAGTGCTAAGAATAATCAGAATACAAGAATACATTTCACTACAAGGTACATGTCCTGCATACAAGAAAATGCATACAAAAAAAGCGACTACGTTTTTATTTCGCAAGCGAAAGAAGCGAGAGCAGGAAAACATGAACATATGGAATGTCTCGTTCCTTTCTGAAAGAAGCGCGCTAACTTTTAATGGAAATGGGGCTCAGAAATTGTGTACGCTCGAGTGCGAGAATATTCGAACGACGAGAAATTTACTTGCAAGAAGAAGTTTCCTACAAGCGTATTTCTTAGTTCGCTCATTCGTGACAGTTTGGGTGTTGTTTACAACTTTTTGGATATAGAACTAATAAGTAGGCTGTTCCAGTGACTCCAAAGGTAAAGAATTTCCGACGTCACAAGCGAATTTCTGATCGACGAAACAACTTCTCCTTTTGAAAAAAGCTATTTTTACACTGCTCGTTGTCTTTGGAGTCTCATCGAATTGTATACAATCCATGCAACTCCCAGCTTGCTTGACTAGTGGCTTCACCTTCATGGATGCACTTGTGTAAAGAGCGTTGTCCTCAAGAAAACCGTCCCTTTCATCCGTTTTGGCTATTGTGTAAGCTATCCTGTCTCCGAAAGACAACGACATTTTGAGCTTGTAGAAGCATATTACCCTCTAGGCATTCTTATTATCCATCGACTGCAGAACAATCCACGTACAGCACTTTCCGCTCGCTCGCATAACCACTCTTTGATATTGCACAGGGAAACCGCTGCAGACGTCTGATGATAAGATCCCGGGCCTTCGTCCACTTGGTGTTAAACGGAGGTGCTCACCTCGCTTTGTGTGTTGGTGATATCAGCAGATTCTTGATCTCCTCTCCACGCTAATTCCTACAATATAAAGCGAAAGTCACAGAAGTGACGAAAACCCTGTTTTTGATAGGGTCAAAGTACCCGCTACTTGGAGCAGGGGCGAGATTGGCTCCGAGCTGTGCAGGCTGTCAGCCACAGCAGCAAAGTCAGGTGAACATTTCTCAGCCTGTCCGATCGACAAGATCATCATCTGATTGCATGTAAGTTTGTTCTAGCAGGCAGGTACAAACCCGTCACGGAAAACAGATTTGGAGACCATTTTGAGGCATTTCAAGTACATTGCCGGAGCGCATCGAGGATGTCCGGAATATGTTAAAAGCTGAGACATCAATATGAGGTGGACCTCTGCCTTCAAGCGAAAGATTATCGAAAACGTTCAAAATTGAAGGAACGTCCCTGATTGATTCAATCGCAGTTAGCACATCAAAATTAAAACATTGTCGCTATTTTATTTGACGCTCCGAAAACCCCCCAGAATTTCTTTATTCTCAGAACTTCATACGGAGGGGTTCACACGCTTTTCACGAAGATCGCATTCGGTATGCTTAGCATTACGTTTTCGTATGACTATGGATGGTGTATAGTAGAAGTGGCTACCTTCATAATTTTCTCAAAATTCGCACTAGGAAATTATTCGAAGTGGTGGATGCAAATTCTATTTCCATTCCGTACATTCCTCCATTTTTGTTGAGGAAAAGGGTAAATGCCACGGTGATTTGGAGGGTCATGCCAATTTCGGGAAAAAAGATGGCAAAGTCATGTATGTAACAGTGAAATAAGTAATATCGATATTCTTGAAGCGTCAGAAATATCGTACCGCACAAAATTTTCCCCTCGTTAGTATAAAGATTCTTCAACGGCCTCTGAGTCCATGAATGCCACAGGATTTCCAAAAATCTTGCGATGGGTGTGGCAATTCATACCGCTTCGAGTTGAAGCAAACAGGGCGATTGAAGATGAGAGGTGCTCGTTACCAACAAGAGCGGTTACATCTCCTTGCTCCACCTTCAAGATTTGATGCCTCTCCTAAACCATTAAAGTTCTACATAGAAAACTATTATGTCTGTTCCCCATGAGGTCTGTCAGAAGATGTGAGGCGCTACTTCCCCAATCATGCTGTACATATTTCTCTGTACCTTAAACCATGAGCTGGTCTCCGTAAAAGAGCACGTGATCAGGCTTGGCGTACAATCTCCTGTTGTCCTTGATGTAAAGGTCTCCCATCTATAGTACGTAAATTGTACCATGAGAAGATCTTTTGGATTGCCACTTTCAGCAAGGATCTCCTGAATTCCCCCTATAGGAAATGGCGACTTTCTTTTTCTTACCTTGAAACAGATTCCACCCATAGGAAGAGTGCACAGAGGTGAGCTTCGTAAATGTCAAAGATCGGAAAATGGTAGTGGTTCATGCTGGTTTGAAAAATACACGAAAAGTGAAGAATCGAATCGTAAGTACCCCTAATACTATCATGCTCCCAGTAAGAACAGTCACAATTGATTGAATGAATGTCAACATTCCAGGTTCCTTTTAAAGAGGTCTTATTCCTAAAACATTCTCTGTTAACAGAAAAGAACACGGAAATTTAACTCATTGCATTCATGTAACGTGATATGTAATGAGAAATGACAAGGAAATAAATGAATCGCGTCCGTAATCGCTTTATCCTCCTGCGTTCAGGGTTGGGAACTAACAGCGAGAGACAGAGTTGCTTAGTTTGGAGAACTTATCATTGAAGGATAACACGACCGCAAAGAACAAATTCACGTTGGGTAATAAATTACCGCCAATTTCGCCAGTCTCCACTTCCTCTCGACGTCTCTTCTGCGCGCAGCATCAAGATGTGCAAAGTGTTTCAACAGTGTCCTAGCAAAATGCAATAAAAATATTATGTTGCTGTAGAGATTTTGCCGGTTTTTTCAAATCTCTATAATTTTCCTAGAAATCATAGCAAGTATACCGTTTGCCAAGGATGTATAATAGTTCGGTAAAGTTGTGGAGAAATAAAACCGGCAAAGAAAAAACGACAGAACTTCTACACTAACCTAATAAATTGGAAAAGAGAAACAGAGCGTCTCAATCTGGACACCTCAAAGCTAAACCAGCACCGTTAGGTCTTTGTATCCCTTTAAACGTAAGAACGAACAGGTGAATTAGGGTTTGTGAAACGCGTCACTCTAGACCTTTGCGTTTCACCGGAGATCAAACGCTTACTTTTGAATGAAGTACAGATGTGCACATCTTCATTCTCGAGAAGAGAATAATAAATTCCGCAGCAAACAGGAAGCAGCGGGGTAATTATTAGAGCTGTCTAACGGCAGTTCTACTGTGGGGACAAAACAGGTGATTACTCTTAACCATGCAATTGACTCTTTTTCTGGAAGTGCGCAAACGTGGCCTGATTTCCTGTGCGATTACTGGCCATTCAACAGCGCTTCCACGACCATCAAGGAAGCGGGAACAAGCAACGTTTTGCTCTCTTTGCAAAAACACTGCAATTTCCGAGAATGCATGCATATGACCAAAATTTGTTGTTCACAATACTTCCTATTCAAACTTTGAGCAGACAGAACGCTCATGTGAAAATATTGCACTTTTGCAGAAGCACGAGTATAAGAAATGCTTATTATCCGCGTCGACTGCATTCCTCCTAACACTTAGGGAGAGCCGAGTGCCCGTATCTTCTAATACATAGAACATCTGTGAGGAAGGACACATAAGTTGAAGGTACCAAGTCTAGACATATTCACTTGAACGCTAAAATTTTACGCATGAGAAAACAACTGAGATCGTGACAGTGCATGAATATTTCCGTCAGGGAATTCCCAAGTGAACATAGTTTGAATTTACCAACAACGGTTGGAAATAGACCTAAGCACATGAAGGAGCGCTTCATCAAACAGTGTGGCTGGGCCATGGTTTTGAAGGTTTCTACATACCAACACTAGCAAGAAGAAGTGATTTTTGAAGAGAGTTCACGACGTTACGTCTTCAAAGGAGCAAATATTCACATAACATACCGTTGGCCTTGATGGCGGTGGCCTTTCCGCGGCCTCGGAAAGCACGCATTGCGACCGCGTCGCTCGCGATGGAATCATCCCCGCAGTGGCGAATCTGGGTTTTCTTGATAGCTGTTCATCACATTTGATGTTAATTAATAGGAGAACTAATTGACTGTCAAGAAAGCCCCGTAGTTTCATGTCCCGGAGAGGATTCATGCTCGAGCGGCGCGGTCGCGCCACGTGCCTTTGGGGCCGCAGAAGAGCCACCGCCCGCTGTAAATACAAGCGAGATATTTCGCGGATTTCAGACAACTATTGAGTTCCTGTTACACAAGTTATCTAATGTCATTACTAAAAAAGCAGGGACACACATCCAACAGACTTGTAACGAACACTGAAATCACGGTTGGACCGTAACCATGTGATGACGTAACCATGTGTGACCATCCAAACAAATTCGATGGGACACACAGCATCGAGAAGAAGATAATATGAAAAATGCTAAAAAAAAATAATAAAAACTCACAATTGCATCAGGGTGGTCAGGCACAAAGATGTTAAAAGTAGCCCTGTCTACTTGAATGTTGCTCATTGCTAGAGTTTTCCTCCGAAAGTTCGGCCTGTAAATATTTTTTGTGTAGAACAACACGAATAGAGACAACATAAAAAAGAGAGACGAAGAATACTGGAGAAATGAAACATTGACAAAGCAGCGGAGAGACGTTATACGTAAGGTTATAAAACTTCACATCGTTGTATTATAATTTCCTATAATACACTGCTTCTATCAAAACCACAAAGTTGTTCCAGGGGATAGAATCATTTTTTTTCCATCTTGGACGATGGAAAAACTGTAGTCATTAGAATTTTACTTTTTTTGGTAAAATTCTTTAGATCATTCTCTTCACACAAGTGTTGTGAGCGCAACAAGCCGATCTAGTCCGACTGATAATGTGCTTCTACCATCAGACTCGTTGTGATTCTCGTCCTTTGGCCTCCCATGAACGCTAATGATGGCTACACCGCAGTGGCGGACGCAGGGTGGGAAAAAGTGGGGTCTCCGCCGTCTTGGGGGCCCAGACGGAAAATAAAAATAATAAGAGAATAGTTCCCATGTATGACTGTACTTGAATCTTGGCATTGTGATTTTGCTTGAGAAATGCCGTAAGCTTCTTTCGAGCTGTTAGCCAAGATGGTTATTGATCTCTATTGAGGCTAACGTTTCGGCGATGTCGCCTTCGTCAGAGCCTGAGACATGAGAATCGCGTTCATAGGGCAGCTTATACTGGATGCGTGCGATTGACGCACGTGCGTCTATTTGATAAAGAATAGGGACAGTCGCATCGCAGTTGCAGCTCAGTCGCTTACGGCCTCGCGACGGCCGCGCGTTCTCTTCATTGAGAATTTCATGCTGCGTTGACCGGTCTTCATAGAAAATGTCTCGCAAATGGATGCGTGTGTCTGATAAGTCGCATCTAGTATGAATTACCATTATTCCGTAGGCTTTGAAGGCGCAGTGATGGAAGTGTGACAGTCACCAAGAGAGCAATAGGAATTGTTGAAATGCTTTTAAGGAGCGGACGTAATGAGCGCATTCTGACAGATCGGACGTCAAACGTGTCTATCTAAGACTTTCCTAAGATGGTTGCATACACGGATGTTGTGTGAGTAGCATGCCAATGGATACAGCAAGCAACGTCCTACAATTGTGATATGAAAATAGGAAACAGGAAGTTGCTTCCCTCTCAAATTTAATAGAAAAGTAATTTATGAGTCTCAGTAGTTATATTGTATCAAAATAGCGGCCCCAACGGGACGCTAGAAAGTGGGATAGGGCAGCCACGTGAGATATGTGCAAAGTATTTACACTTTCAAAGTCCTCAGAAAATTAGGGAACAAGCGAATACCATGAACTGTACCCAAGTACAAAATCCTCTATATGAAATACGTATATTCTGTCATTCGTCGGACTTCCAGTCTTGATGGTAGCCATGATCGGAAATTCATACACATATCCTCCTGTGAATTTCCTCTCCTGTGTAATGTTATTTCCTCCCGTTCTTTATCACAGCATCTTTTTACCCGTGTTTGAACGTTTCTCATACTGTTGAGGTGAGGCGCACCAGAATTCTTTTGACAAACCCGTGGCCTATTCGCTTCTTGGGTATTGAGCTCCAGACCTCCCTCCTAACCCAAGGATTTCCCACCTTGCTAAGTGCTGACTCACCGTTCTCGCTCTCCATTTCCTTGGCGTTCTCCACGCTACTGCCAGAGAGCACAACCTCCATTGGTGATCTCGTATCTGTTCCGTAGTACTAGGCGCTGGTGCACCCTTATCACCATGGGACCCATATCCTGGCGTTTTCAACACTAATGAGACCCTGCACGCCATCGGTGCACCCGCACCCTTTGCAAGTGCCGAAGGGAATAGAAGAAAGTTAGGGAGTATTCAGAAAGGGCAGTAGTGTCCAAGCGAGAGGGCCGCTAGTACACCAGTGCTAGTCAGCGCCCTCGAAGCTGCAGAGCTCCTCGCGCAGTCACCTACCTTGTGTGGACGAGAGCCATGCGTAGACCGCACAGCACCGGCGCGATCGGACATCTATGGACCGCACAGCACCACCTCTATCGCACATCCATGGGCCGCACGGCACCACCGCGATCGGGCATCCGTAGGCTGCACCGGCACCGCCACGACTTGATTTGGGTGGGAGCAGTAGCACCGCATAGCGATAATCCTGCTTCGTACATTATGTAGCCTGAAAATATGTGAACACTGTCACTCGTAGGCCGCAGGACTGCCAGCGCAGGGCGCTGATCCCGTCACGGCCTTCTGAAAGCAGTCTGTCTCTCGCTTTTACCACTGACGAGCGTCTCCATCGTGATCGACGGCACCAGCGAAAGGTAGGTCCCAACGCGACTTCTACTACTACTCACTTATGATGAAACATTGGCCGACCGTCTCGTCAGTTTGGCCTCATCCGCCAACTTTCTCTATGAGCTAATCCCATGATCAAAGAATGCGATCACCTCTGCCTTCCTCCGAGGTCTGCGCTCTAGAAAAATTTGCTGCACTACCAGAAATTATATCGGAGGATCCTGTAGAAGAACAACTCTCAACTCTGACACATCAATGAGCAACAACTATAACACAGAAAAAAAGGAAGAGACCATGAGAATCAATGATTGTATGTAGATTGCATGTAGTATACATACTTGACAGGATGTAAAAAAGGTAAACTCTTCAAATGCAGCAGCGAGTAATATGATGCGATAAATGTTGGTGGGTTTATGAACGGGGTTAGGACAGTTCTAGAAAACAGTAAAAGCCTGAAGAAGTGAGACCCTAAAGGGTGACAACCGGGAGCGGCCTGAACAATGAGCACTGAAATGTGATGGATCAAAATTACGGCATTCGAGAAAAAAACGAAAAACAGCGAGCTTCTTGAAAGTTGCGGATTAGTATTATCATGAAGAGAAGCATCCATGGCCGCCTCTATGAATTTCATGTGACTGGAATCTCCGGGGTCTGGTGTTCACATACATGAGCATCGTCTCTCACAAAAATGTCAAGTTAAAAAATGTTAAAGTTAACCTGACTTGAACCCTAACTCTTTTTCTTTTGGAAGGGGGGGGGAGGCCGTAGAATTTGTGTCAAGGAGCTGGGAGATTTCCTTGACTAGTGAGACAACACCACTTAACCCACTATGTGAATCATCTGGTAAGTTGGGTGGTACGCACTCAGCAAGGGAATTAACGATGAAGAAAATTCATAATCCAACCTGCGGCGCTATTCAGGGCAGTTCTGAAAGGAGCAGATGCGGCATCACTTTGAAAGTTACATGCCTTTCCTGTTGAAACACCGCCAAATAAGGACAGTTATCAAAATTACTGTTCCAACTTCAGGAAAAAAACAAAAATGTTTTGTTCCTACCATCTTAAAAGTAGCTGGGAAGCTCTAGCTTCACCATGCATGTTTTTGTATGGCCATTTACTCATCCTACAGATTTCTACAGGGCTACCCTCTCCTCATGTGCACATATCGAAATTTTCGTTATCAGATGCTCTAGACGAGACGAAACTGAACAATCAGGGTTAGTTACACTTACTAAAGAGATTGCAACGCTCCGTCCAGGTAGACTGCGCTCCCGATTTATCAATCTTTGCTCCGATTTTGTAGGCGATTGTCGTGTAATTTGTGGGCATTTTGTAGGCAATTGGACTCTGATTATATACTTCCTATCATCATTGTCAACATTTTCTAACATGTGATCAGAATTTCCAGCTATTATATTACCGCCATGAGCAAGTGCGAAGTCAAATCACTGAATTTACGTAAGCATCAATTTTGGTAGTATTGTACATTGCACGAGAACAGGGGTTCGGGTGTGCTGTTTTCCTGATTTCTTTCTATTATATTAGGTTGCCGCGAAGGTTTCCGCCATTTTCAGTCTCCTTTCTCAAATTATTTTTTATTCTTTAATACAACCGACAATTACGCTATATGTTTGCACTATTATAGACAAGAATCCTTGCGGTAACAGTAGAGCTTTTGGCAGTTGGCCCGAACCAGTGGTTCTCTCGCAATTCCACCAAACATTGAGCATGTCTCCTGAGGAGGTAGTTTTTGTTTTGGCGGTGGAATCGAAGGTTACTGATGTCCGACCCACCCACATTTCATCATTTGGATTACATAAGGAGGTCACTTCTCGATACTAGTAACTAACTTGCGGAACCAAACGAAAGCACGTCAAAAGCTAAAAAATTCTGGCGCGCTCCCTACGCACTTACAGCTGATAGCGGCTCAGATCATAATGAATACATGCGCCATATTCACTTGTCTCTCTGAATCATTATAGATGAAAAGCTATTGTACCGTAATAGCGCTGGGGTCCCTCAACCAGCTGGCGGGTATCGCGCCACGGATTCTCTCCTATCAGCTCCAGGAGGCGCCCGTCCTCCGCTCCACCCTACCTTCCAGGTCATGGTTGGTCTCATGTTCTGAGCGCCGTCTTCGAACTTGTGGATTCAAATCTTCACTGCATACAAAGAGGAAGAGTAGAGATTTTTCGTATGACATATGCTTGTTAGAGCATCGCTTGCGTTGCTGTGTTTCCTGAGCTCTCAAAGAAACAGCATAATATGTTTGTAGTCAACTACGATTTTTTCTGTCATCATCGCGACAAAAAGGTAGGAAAAATTGGGTATGGGTAGGTTTGGATGGAGAGTTCTAGAACAATCCTGAAAAATTAGGCAATGTACGAAATCAAGTGGCGGAAAACTTTCGCGACAACCTAATAGTATGCCGCATTCCGGCAGCTTTCTTCAATTTTACCAACAAAAAAAAATGTGGGAGTGAGTAGGGAGGAGAAAGGTATAATGAGCACAGAATAAAAAGTGGCTGAAAATAATAACTTGGGTTTTACCTCAAACGATTCTTCTAAAGTTTAGAGAAGTGATAAAATGAAGAAGTGAACACATTCGTATGCAACAGTGAGTGGGTAAGACTAGACAGGTATGCAAAAAGCCTCAATGATCTGATAATTGTTTGGGCCAACTCTGCAAAATAACCAAAATAGGAAGCAAAGCAGGTGAATTAACAGGAAACAGATTGCTTTCAGCTTTGTTATGTTTCTTTGAAGCTATAGATCACATATTGCAATTCCATCTTGCAAGTGATTCAATAATTAGAAACTATTAAAATGAACAAAAGAAAAACCAGTGTATTTATAGAGCATGTTCGAATAATAATAGGATAATGTGCATGTGCTTACGTATTTGACAGATATATCGAGTGTCCCAGAAAAGCGCTTCCATTGTCTGGTTTTTCAGAACTTCAGAAATGAAAGCTAGGAGGTAGCAATTGCCATGTTGTTCCTCTTTGAAGCTAGGCATCTTAAGTATAATTCATGGAAGTTTACTTTGCCAACCCAAGTGCTTAAGGTGGAACGTTATTGCGACCTTAGGTTTCGACAAGAACCGTCTTCGTCGGAGGTATGGAATTGGGACCAGCGTTCTTTATCTGTACATCACACAAACAAACGTCTCATCGCACTTTGCCTGTTCTCGATGCTGCTTCAGACATTTGCGATTCCTCGGCAGTCGTGCGCAGTGATCACTGAACGTTTCCTCGGCAGTTGTGCGCAGTGATCATTGGTGGAATGAACGTTGAGTTAGAGGGTATTTATGGTTGATGCACGTCAAATTTGACGCGCCGGTCTTTAATATCTCAAAGTTTTCGCGTGAAATGGAAACGCGTTTTGTTCGCGCGGCTGTCGCGACGACAGAACCAGGAACATTCGCGCTCCACTAAAAATTCCCTTCTCCTCCCTCTTTTGCACTGTATATCGTCGCGTCAAATTTGACGCGCATCAACCATAAATACCCTCTTAGTTTCCAGCATTGTGATATTTCTGCCGTTGGTGATTTGAACGATATAGAGAAGCTGGCACCGGGTGGTGAAATGCTTGGCGGGATAGGCATAAGACTGTTCAGAGCCGACCTCGTTGCAGGCCTTTGAGGACGGCGAGAACGCCGAAACGTATGGCAATAGAGAGTTAAAAACCATACAAAAAACCTTGAACGCGTACATACTATAGAAGGATTAAGCTATAGGCCTAAGTTGTTAATGTAATTTTGTGTCACTCTGTGGACTCATCTGCTCTAAACCTGGAGAATCTTAACAAACATCCTTTGAACGCTTACAAGTTCAATCATAGAGCGATTAAAAATGTCTCCGCGAAATGAAACAGCATCCAGACAGGTAGAGCATAAGAGAAAAAGATGTAAAGCTGATAATATACTGTGTAGCTGTAACAATGTAGGCTGACTGGAGTTGTAGCTTATGCTTGTATTGCTCACAGTCAAAAAAGAAGATTCCACTGGGATATGATAATATCGAGTCATTTTCATTAAACGTAATTGACGAGTAATAAACAGGGGTAAACAGCCCCGCTGAACCGTTGTGGAGCCTTGCAAAACAATGAAATGCAGTCGAAAGGGCGCATCTATTGCTTGCCGAACTTGGACATTGGGAGCTGATCTTACCTGTTGACAATTTTGGAGGCCCACCTTTCGAGTATAAAGAAATTGACCGCAGTATGCATTGCATAGGCTCGTAATCATAAACATCTGATAACCTCTTTCAGCGGCACAGATTTTTTTGAGCCAGAGATCGCACGAATGACTGGTTTTCTTGCACTCAGACATGCATACATGAAATGTCAAATAAAAATAGAAAAAAGTAGGAATTACCCTTATGGGAGAGGCAGGCTCTCTGAACCTACAATGCTCTACCGAATGTTGTTGTGCAGCCCAGGATGCTGTCCCTTAGATGGTGATTCGTTGGTATCTATCAGAATCTAGTAAAAAAGTAATGATTCTGAAGGGTGCTCAGGCTGGTAATATATCGCCCTCCGGTCTGGATGATGTGACTACAATAAGCGGCACAAAAGCATTGAAAAACACACATTTGTGACTTTTGGAGGATCTTGCTGCAGATATCAGGAAAGTGCATGAAGAGGGGCAATGAGCATTGCGTTTGTCAAACATCTGAAAGTGGTTCGAGGTACTCCTAATTTACAAGCTAGTCCGCAAAACACTTTCCTTTGTTCAATTCTAGTTGGCAATATCACCATGAGGTCCGAAACTGCAGCTAGCACTCACAACTTACTCAGCGACGATGTCCTCCTGCTTAAACGACAGCAGACCGCTAATGGGTAGCAAGTACGGCTTACTCAGATTTACTGACTTTGCTAGGCAAGCATGAGTGATCTGCTTAAGAACATCAGTCTATCTGAACAAATCGCACTCGCTGGCTATTAGGAATCTGTTGCCGTTCGAGCGGAAATGCATTGATGAAAGTGTGACCTTTGGCTGAGGATCCCATAGTGATATCGTGAATACGAGTCAAACGCACTGAAGGAGGAGGTATTTAGTGGATTAGCACGTTAAACAAGAATGCCTTGGATAATTTTCGACCATCCAAAAACGATGAAAAGTCGAAGCGTAGGTCATACGAAAATCTTCACTAACAACCCATGTGGCAGCTCATTAATACCCCCCTCCCCTACATGAACCCTGGTATTTTTTTAATTTAGATATAGTCAACCGCTAGAAAGTAAGGAATTAATAGTCGGACAGGTAGAGATGGTCGACTTGTAAATTGTGAGCGTTCCTCTTCTTAACACGTGTTGCAAATGGCACTTGTTGAAGAAACAAACTAGCGAGCCTGGGTGCGTAGGCTAGCTGGTTATGAGGTTTTTTGGGTGCGCGAACAGCACGTTTTAGAGCGGAGGAACCGTACATGATAAAACAACAGAGTCCGCTCTTAGGCCTGTATAGCGAGTTTTGAAAAATCGTAGACTCAAAACAACCGAAATAAAAATGGAAAAGTAGCGTGAATAAAAAAGACATGAAAAAGAGGAACAGGAAAACGCAGGTATCCGACAGAGTGACGGCGTTGTTGGCGTCGTTAAATGACCTGTGTGAAATGAGAATGTGAACGCACCATCCTGGAATTCATTTGGATATTATATATACTAGCGCCCCTTCGGGACGCTAGAAAGTGGGGTGGGGCAGCCACTTGAGGTTCGAGCAGAAGTTTTAACTGAAGAATTCTTCAGAAAATTCACAAAAGAGCAAAACAATTCGTTAATTGGGCTCAAATGCAAAAATCTTATGATTTCTTTTACCAATCTTCCCGCCCTGCTAACGTTGACCTTCCAGTCTTCTTCTGGTATTAGCCTTGCTTGAAAAATTTCCATCACACGTCAAGTTACTTCCCGGTGCATGAATATTTCCAGACGTTTGTGTTTTTTTGTCGGTGCACATCTTACATGCATACGAACCTGCCATGGTCAATCACTCCCAGCTCTGCGCGGGAAATTTCAAATGAATAGTCAGTCGTTCAAACATCTCAGAGAATGTGGTGTTTGTCGATTGAGACATAAATGAGAATGAGTACGAGAGTTGGCAGCAAAAATACGATCATATGAAAGTGAGCACAATTGAGCGCTGGAGCTACCTTCAGGAAACATAGGTCTGGCTGCGTAGGACTAATACTACTCCAACCACTTTCACGTGCTAGCGAACCCTCGTCCCGTTGGTGGACCCGCCGCATGACGATTTTCCAACAATAGAAAACCCGTTCTTCACAATCAAACTGGCGTTTTTCTCACTATCCGACCATAACGGACTTAACCTTCATCGGGGGGACCAGTATTCTGGCGTTTCCTCACTCCTCCATCGGCAGAGCTGTATCCTGGCGTTGTTCGCACTGCTCTTTTAAGGCGGACCCGTATCCTTAAGCTTTCTCCACTGATTTGCCAACGCCGACCAGTATCCTGCCTTTTCACCACTGCTTTACCAAGGCGGACCGGCATCCTTAAGTTTTCATCACGGCTTGGCCAAGGAAGACACGTAAATGGCGTTTTCCGCATTGCTTGGCCAGAGCGAATCTGGATCCTGGGGTTCTCCTCACTGCCTGACCAAGGAGGGCCTGTACCACAACGTTCACGCCACTGCTTCGACTGGCGTTTCCACTAAGGCGGAACCTATCATAGCGTTTCCACCACTGCTTGGCCAGGGCAAACCCATATCATGGAATTTTCCTCATTGCCTGGTCAACGCGGACCCGTAGCCTGGCGTTTCCACCACTGACTGGCCGACAAGGCGGACTCGTACCCTGTCGATTACGCGACTGCTTAGCCAAGGCGGGCCCGCATTCTGG
>JARK01001505.1:255433-298983 GCA_000688135.1 Ancylostoma ceylanicum | reverse complement strand
ATATATATACATATATATATATACAGTGGGCTCTACATGCTGACTCTGGTCGTCTGCGGCGTGGCACTCGAGGCATAGGCAGACAACCAGAGCCAGCATGCAGAGCCCATGTGTCTCTGCCCGAAAACGCCGCGCGTGGCTCCGCCCCTTATCGAATTCCAGTACTGCGCGCTCAGAGAAATATCCCGTGCCTCCTCACAAACCACCCCTTCATGAACTATTCTTGCAACCCACCTTTAAATCTCCTCGAAATACAGCATATCAGAAAATTTCCAATCGTTATGTCGTCAGAGCCATCTGCATTGTCTGGGCAATCGTTCACTGATATCTCCTCTCCAGACCCTGGAAGTCCAACTTTGTGATGAGTAGAAACTGTATGAATGCTAGGAACTAAGAAAAAAGAAACCTTCATACATAGGTTCGTCATCTGTGCACGAATACTCAACTCCATTCTCGACATGAGATGCAGTGCCTAACTCGAGCACGGTGCCAGCGTCGGTGAGACAGTTCAACACCTGGAATCAACTCAATAAAAAATGCATTTTTTAGGACTTTTCGGTGGAATCTGTTTATTTTCTTTATGAAAAGTAGTTCTAATACGGAGAGGAAACAACAAAATCGGTTCGCTACCCCGGTTGTGTCTGGTTGCGCGCTCAAGAATCCCGTCCACGAGCAACTTTTGTTCATGTACCTTGATCTCGTCATAACTGCATGTGACGAGAAAATTTCCATTTCTGACCCATTTCTCGCCTTCAGCGTGTTTCACACCGTCATCGATGCATGAGCTGAGCACAGAAGGGATGAGCAGAGCAAGCAAGAGAGGAGGCATGGCTCTGGAAAGATCATATAATTTATTTGTTTCCCTGCGCAAAGGTGCTCGTTGGAAAAGCAGAACAGGTGATCAGACGCTGCGAATGAACATATATAATAGATTCACAGTATGCGTAATCAAGCCGTCAAAAAGTTGGGTGGATAAACAGTGAGGAATCACCTTTGACTCTTCAAAAAATGTTCCAGATAATTTCTTGAAGTAAGGAAGGAGGTGGACCATTTCGTGCGTATTGTGTGCTAATACCAAGAATAATCCATTTTCGACTAAGATTGAAATGAGCTCCGAAAGGTAGTGGTGAGCAGAAGGTACCCCATCTACACTCTTGTCCACATTTCGGTGAATAAGTTGAATGCCTCTTTCTTGGACCGTATCCATGGAAGTACCCAGGAACGTAGTGACTCACCCGCTTTTCCATATTAGACGGGTTCTTAAGATGAAAATGATTGAGTTATGTTAGGGCGATTTGTTACCTTCAGTGATTACGGACGTTGGTAGGGGTAAGAATATATTTCACACTTTGCTCAAGAATCCCTTCCACGTTTGGAGAGCCGAAAACTGATTCCCACCCGGGAACGTTCATGAATTTGGGGTACTCCGGTCACGGGCACCATTAAAATTACTCCGGGTGAACGTGTCAACACAACATCAACTTACCCAGAGTTAACACAAGCGTCGACACGTCTAACCTGGGTAATCTCAGTAATGCATTCAAGCCCTGCTTTTCAAGCACACCATGTCTCAAGTTTTTGAGGAAAGAGCGGTGGAATCCACCTTGAAACACATGCGAACAGTATTTCGAGAAGTGAACCAATATATCCCAAAGTTCATACCACAGTATGTAGAGAAAAAACGAGTAACATGGGCGAACAACATTTTGCTGTAAAAAAATAGGTATACGTAAATGAAACAAGATCTAAGCAAATACTGTGGACGAAGATTTTCCCCAGTAGAGATCATCACCAGAGCCCGTTCTAGAGTTCCAGAAATCAACACTTTTGGAGGACAGAAATTAATAACATAATGCAAGCAAGTCAAGAACAGGGAAGTGAATGAAAGAAGTGTAAGAACAATGTGGTAAACAGCGAATTTTCATTGTATGATCCATATTTTTTTTATCAAGACACTGCGATTGCTCCTGGAAGTTCTGGGAAAGCAAGAGCGGAGTGAAATTATTTAAGTGATAAAAATACCGAAAAATTCAGATGTAAAGGGTATCATTCAGATAACTAAAGAACTATGTAGCTAATAAATGAACAATTCACCGCCATGTATGCAAAATCTAAAAGAGGAATATCCAGGAAACTTCTGGAAAAATTTTATCTCGCGTCCAAATTGAATGTTAAACAGTTAATAGGGAGGAGGAACCACGGTTATGAGGCGAGGCTGCAGCTCAACTTGCGATAATTGTCCTATTACAACACTCATCAACTTGGACCACTGGACATCGCCCATTTACACACCAGTCAGCAGAGTATGAGTCACTGGATCACGTCAGCGAAGAAACGTCTGGCACTTCTCATTTTCGAATGAACATTTCTGGAGAATGGCCACTAGCAGACCATGAAAAATTACCAGAAAAATTGGATTGTACAGTGTGATGGCGAAGGATCGCCTGGGCAAAAACGGTTCAAGCTGATCGGTCGCGAGGATACCGTTACTGTGGAGTATGCCTTGGGCTTTAAACCAATAATCCATGCCAAAAACATTTTTTCACATCAGTGTGCCGGCTGACACGTTGCCGCCAACAACCACCGTCCTAAAAACACGAAGAGATAGATCGCGTGGAACCTCGTACACATTGTGTCGTTAGAAAACTTCAAACATCTTCAGTGGTACAGCTGATTTTGACAAAGGGTACAACGCGGATGTTATGTAAGTTGACAGCGCTGCGACCAGTTTTTTTTATTATTACATACATATTTAAGAAAAAGCAATGAAAGTTCTGAACTCCTTTTCTGCTAGAGGGGAAGTTTTATGGAGGTTGATTCGTACAGTGACTGTGAATCTGTCAAATTCATGCTTCCTCTCTCCCGAACGACTGCTAGTAATATTGCTATGATGATAGCAACACCTGCTGAATCATTGCCCGTATGGAAATAAATGAGATGTATTCGCCAGTTTGTTGATCGAATAATGTATGGGATATATTTGATATTCGAATAATCGACTTCGAATAAGTCGACAAATTGAAATATTCAGGAAAGGGAGAACTCGGAGTCATTCAATGCGTCATTTTGAAGGAAGAAGCTGGATTTAAGGAGCAAACGCGCGCGGCACGGTTGCGTCGCGGCGTACGTCTTGACTGCTTCCCATGTATACCACCATACTAAGCCACAAATCCACTCCGCGAACCCTCAACCCTATTTACCCTTAGGCCAGATGAACTCGAAACAAAACCGAACAAATTGTTGCAAGTTTGACAGGCAGCCCAAAGGGCACATGCTTTGTGGTGATCATCCGGGGTAAGCGTGTTAAGCCCTCAGATTTCAGAAACGTTGACGCGTATCAAAGCGTTTATTCCGGGTAATCTCAGCGACGTATCCAGACCCAAGTCTTCATGAAGTGGGTATGGAAAAATTGTCACAGCCTTACGTGATCTTTGTGGTGGATCTAACGGTTGAACTACGAGAAACACTTCCATATCATTACTCCTAATATTTTCCTTTCAGGGAACGCTAAATAAATATTTCCGCTATTCTTAATGTTTGAGAAAAAGCTATTTTGCCACAGCATGAGAATAGTAAACCCTGGGTACACGAGTTAGGTAATTTCCAGGGCTGGGATTCATGAAACGTTAACCACGCAAACCAACGATGGTTAGCGTAGATGATCCTGCACAGACTACGCAGCGAGAGGAGACCCAGGACGCGAAAGTTGGTTTGCTAGCCTGGGTTTGCCTGGTTATGCGTTCATGAATCCTAGCCCAGAGATCACAGTAACAGGTCTAAAAAGTACCAGCCAAATGAAATTTCTGGAGCCACCGGCATAGCTAAAATTACTCAGGGTAAACGTGTTATCATTACACTAAGCTACCCATCACCAAGAATCGGTACTTTTACCCTAGGTAATCTCACTGATGCATTCAGAACATGGGTATTGCCAAAACTCGCGGAACATATTTGTTTTCCTTTCGCCTATATTACATTGATGGTTTGTATCTTTTTCATCAGCCTAGAGAGTCAACTACTGGTTGACAATAATTGATAACAATATAAACCGGGATTATTTGTCACTACAAAGGTCAAAAATCGCCAAGTTCTGTGAACTGTCATGCCCATTTGTGGATTAGGAAAGTGAATTCTCTGGAATTCTTCAGCTCTGATCTTTCATTTTGGTTTTTCCAAATCTACCATAGTTTGTAGAGGGCTTCAAGATTTTTTAGTAGATATTCCACTGGACCTCTATGCATAATCACATTGTCCAGGGTAATCACGTTGAACAACACATGAGGAAGTTTATCACTTGCAATCATTGATCAGACTACTTATGAATTTCTGAACCGACTTCCTCACAGAAATTAAAATTTACAGAACCATTTCCCCAGTAGTTAATCACAGACGCAGTCAATATACCTATTTTGAAGCAATAGCCATTTCAAATAAATACCTTCCCGCTGGAATCCCATCATAATTCCAAACTTTGGGGACGGCCGGATCCAACAAGGATGTCTTGAGTAGGAAACAAAACAACTGAAACATGTTCAGCGGCCATGTTTCTTTATTTTTCTTTGTTCATAAAGAAAAATGAGATTGCGGAACAATCGCGCCTTAAAAACAACCCATACAGCAGAAAAGTATGCACTTAACCTGATCAAGTGCCAGTAACCAACTATCAACTGGAACTCCTTCACCAATACTTCCCGAATGGCTACCCCAGAGAACGCGAGTCACCCATTCGAGCATTCTGAGCTGTGTTGTCTCACACGCCAGGTGTTGTTTGTTTACTTTTTGTGGCGTATCTCGAGTGAGGTCATCAAAGCCGTTGCTGCCCTCTCTTCACCTCAAGTGGCTTTCCGGCATGTATTCTGAGGGTGTCTGGTTCATTGTTTGAATAATAGCTAGCATTATTTGGTGGCGCACCCGGTTGGATGGTCTCTATGCACACTTATTATCCAGAAATAGAGCGCAAGATCAGACCATCATAGCAGGGCATAGCTAGAAGAACAGAGAAGAGTGGTTCACAAACGTAAAGTGCACATAAATCAGCTTGGGAGCCAAAAATAGCTGAGGGCCAATTCGTCTCTCAATTATGAGCCATGCCTATGAGTATCGTGGCCTACCATGGTGTCTTGAGTTCTAGATATTAAATTCCATTTTATCACTGCCATATTTGGTACACCCACTTAATTTTACGGGTACGCAAAATTTCTAGAGCAGTTAGCAATAATCCATTGCTTTACAGCCTATAAAATCTGTTGTAGAAAGTTGTTCAGGCAAAGCATGTGGCGCGTGCGCGGGCAGTTCGCCTGTGATAGTTGAGCGTGGCCTCACTTAACTTCTAGAGGGCGCCAATCATCGAATTCAGAGCCACATATTTCAACAATCCTAGTACGCTTCAATTTTTGGAGAAAAATTCAAACAAAACACTCCTCTGGGCGTAATTTTGATGAATGACATCCCCGAAGCCGCGCTCAACTATCACAGGCAAGCCGCACGCGCACGCGTCGCACGCTTGGCCCGCCTCGGTAGCATTTTACCGAGAAATTTCATTGACTGTACGTCATCTTGCTCATTGAGACCATGTTATGTACAACGATTTTAATGTGTCCTGGTAGCCAGAATCGTCTGCTATCTATAAAAATTTCTGGCTGTACCCTATCTCAAAGCGTTGCCGTATATTAAACATAAAACAGACGTCATGAGCAATAGGACGATTCGTGGAATTTTGTTTCATAAGTTCAAATCCGTTTTAACGACAAAAAGAGCGATTCTAGCATCTATGCTGCGTCTGTGGGGATACATATTTTCTCAAAAATCAGTAACTAACGAGTTTTGAAAAAATCCAAGTGGAGATAAGGACTTGGAAAATGCTCCACTAGAGCGATTCGACCCGTCGGGAAAAACAGGTACGATCAGACACAGTGTAGGGTGAACACAACATCATGGAGAAATTTGTAGCCGCTACTTTGTGGTACAGTGTCATGCAGATGAAAAGATGGATAGCTGGATTCCATGGGTACTGGGGCAAAAACACCAACGTTGACACCAGCAATCCTACAAATACTCAGGCCAAGGAAATCGTAACTATCAATTTCTTGAGCAGATAGTTTCTGCTGATGGAAAATGGGTCACTGGCAACAATTGGCGGGGGTCGTTGTAGGAGTTAGGCTCCAGTAAACTCACTCAAAAAATGAGTAAACCAACAGATCGTCTTTGAGAAGTTCTCGGAACATTCTTTGGTTGGCAACTGTAGCTATCCGTTACCCATTTTTCCCAAAAGGGCATGCAGTTACCATCTAATATTAGTTATATGGATTTGAAAAGCTCTTTCAAGAAAGGTGTACCCATTTGTACCAGAAGGCTCCGTTCGGAGTGCACGGTCCAATAACATCTCTCTTATTGACGAAGATTTGCGGATTGCAAGGTTTTTAGCTCATTTGCGAAAAAAACTGATTTTGAAGGGAATTACGAGGTTAGGAAACAAAGGCTTGGAAAGGGACATTATTTTTGCGCCAACCTAATATTATGAGTCTTTACGACTTCTCCTAAAGTGGTGGTTCAAAAGAAAAAGAGAAAAAACAAAATTTGCTTCCAAAAAGTTCTGAGAAGGGCACATTTCATTCCAGTCAACTATTAAACCTTTAGCTTTCAAAAAAGACCGCTCTTCCTTCCCCACCCCTCACTAATTCCTCTGACCCTAATTCCAGCTATCTCGAGTAAATTGTATGTTCATGAAGAGTCACATTCGTTATTTACGAAACGCTACAAAGAGGAAACGCAAACGTGCCGAGCTTTGTTTGCTCCGATGTTTGTTGATTCGTCAGCATTCAGTTTTCCCTTCCCGACTCTCGCCGATCCACCAACTCTTGTCGCTGTGTCGCTGCCATGAACTCCAGTTTTTCCAGTGTTGGGCACAGAAGATCAGACCACTAACCAGCTCCTGGATGGGAATAGGCCTACTGCTTTGGAGAGGCACTGTTTTGCTCGAATCTCAGAGTAATTCACTTTCCGCTAACAATGCAATTTCTGCCTAATTTCGTGGATGTTCCGCGTCCTCCAACTCTATTCGAGGTCAACTCGTCTGAGTTGGCTTACCTAGTCTCGTCTGAGATAGATAAACAGAGGCCAGCCAGTTCAATTTTGTCCATACTGCTTCCTCAACAACTCTTCTTTGTAGCGGTTTTCGTTCTCAAGATTCTCTCCTCTTCTTTCAGCGCCCACCTCTCCTGCTCCCCACCCGGAAGCCCTTTCACAGAATTATAGAGCTTCTACTCTCTCATCTACTGTTATAACACAGAGGTAATTCAGAAAAACATGAAAGATTGCTATTCCCTGGAAAAAAGCCACATTTTTTTATATTTTACTGAACGAACGCTCTCCAACCCGGATTTTTTGTGTTTTCGAATACGATGAGCAATCAAAAGACTCCGATCCTGATCCAGGCCGGAGTACTATGTAGCTTACGTATTCACCGCTTAACCCAATTTCTTTCAAGTAAGCTCCTGGGTAAATATACAATGCTCGGTTGTATTCTTCTGGCAAACATTTTTTACAGCGATTTTTTATGTATTCCACAGGCCTCGTCGATACGAGATGTTCCCGTTCTTCCAACCATTCTGGCTGGGTTTCATGAAACGCTAACCATGCGAACCATGATTGGTTATCCCATAGACTATGTAACGTTGAGAGACGCAGGACGTAAAATTTGGTTTGCTGACCTTTGATCCTGGCTGTTCTCCATTGGTCGCGATTATTTACGTATGTAGAATAAAAAATCTCTGAGGGTTCTAACTACGCCTGGCATGCGCACACTTTGTGTCCAGTAATTGTACAATACACCTTTTGTATTTAGCAGGTGTTTTGAGCAATACTGCTTTGTTTTGAAGAGCTGTTTACGCATCTCATATAACAAAGATGTATTCGTTAGAAAACATTGCTGGGGTATCCTTGCTTTATGATCGAAGCAGCAGCGAGCGTGTTCATTTATGAGGTTACAAGGGCAGAATGTATCCTACCGTTTGTAGCGAAGGTGACAGTAAAAAAGTGACAATTCTTGAAGAAGTTTTTGGAATTTTTTCTGCAAAGAAAAAGGTAATTGAAGGACAATTTCCAGAAAAAGAACTTCATTCAAGTGAATGAGTTGATCAAACGTTTGTTCACGCCTTGAAATTTGGACGCTCCATTTTGGACGGGAGACCTGACCGGTATGGTAACGTTTACGGGGATAGCTCGACATTCAGCTCACTGGAAGAGTGCTCTGATGGAATTCTGGCTTCTGAAATAGCGCCATCAAATGCAATTTTTATCCTGAAATAGAGTCACCCAGAAATCTTATGCATTGTTGAAATCACCGAAGGTAAACCACTACGCAACTTTACCCATAGTTAACACGAGCATCAACACGTGTACCTTGGGTAACCTCAATGGTCCATCCAAGCGCAGAATATTTCTTGGTGTCCTCCCCGATCCGGAGCCGCTATGAAGAAGCCAAGAAACGTAAGCGATATGTGCGAGGTGCTGACGTCAACGTTTTCCACTCGAGTAGCTCTTGAGCCGTAAAGCCAACGAAGCATGATAGAACAACTTATCGCCTGGTTTTTCTCTCAAAATAGCGCTGCTGGCGTTATCCCAGATTGAAAAGAATTTGTCTTTATCTCTTGCCACCAACATCAGCCTAAGAGGCTTTGATAAACGTTGGCCAACTGCGAAGATTCAGCTGCATAGGGTTGGCCCAGAGATACATATATGTAGTCTGATATCCCTGCCATAACTTCTATTTTCATCTCGAACGTTGTTGTGTCGTGGACATTTTAAGCAATGCGCTAAATCTGGCACTCGTTTTCGGCAAAGTTCAAGGAAAATCAGATCAGCATCGCTTACTCTGCTCCCCAAGGACACTAGGACTCCTGACCTCAGCTGGCTTGGTTATATTGGATTACGCGACCCTTCTAAAACCCGAATAACAACAAATTACCCTATCCAACAATATTGTTTGCTGTTTTCGTGGTAAAATCGTTTTATGGGCAGTTTAGTGGTACTTGAAATCCGTGTGAATCCTTATTGATGCTACATTTTTTTCAAGCTAAAGTTTTCCGCAGATGTTTTCCAGAGCGCTGAAATTTTTTGAAGTGGGAATCAGCCAAAACCCCAACTATTAGAAATCCCAGTTACTCTCCGCTGAAGGCTTGTTTATTAGATCTTTGATGGCTCGTTTGTGGTCGCTGGTTTTTTTAACGGAAGTATAGCAAGAAACTAGGAAATGCCAGCGGAAGTCGCCCATACGTTACGACCAGGCTTCTGATCTCCGTTTTTATCAACAGTCATGGCTGCTCGCCACAATCTTTATTATTCGTTATCCAGATTTTTGATATTAAGGGTGTGCATGGCTTCTGAAACCGTGAACAAGAATCCTTAGAAATTTCCTTTTCTTTGAAAATATTTCAGCAAAATAGTGTAGCAGGCTGAACTTTTTGGGGTCACAGTTTTGGAATTTGTCAGCAAAAAACTAAAAGTAAGGTAACTCCCAATACGCTTAGTTGAGGCTTTATTTATAGAAACTTGAAATACCTGAAATGTTCAAAGCTAGCAAAAATCATAACAAGAAAAAAACAGAAAATGAATGCCAACGTAACGATGTTGTGAAAATTCTTCTACAAAAAAAAAACTCTGGAATAGCATTCTTGCTTGCTATGATGAGCAGCATATCATTGGCTTCGTTCAGTCAGAGTAACTCAGCGTCGAATTTGAAGGGGCAGCCTGAATTCAGAAAACATGTGCATGCGGCACGGTCGCGTCGCGTCGTACGTCTTTACCGCCTTCCCCCCATCTTTATGGCCGGATAAATAAATTTAAATCCAAATTTTAGGCGATGTACAGTAGCGAGCAAAAAGATTGCAACTTTTGGTTTCTCGTCTACAATTTCTTTCAAAGTAAAGCATGGAGGTTCAAATCTTTATGGAAGTGCTATAGACGCATGAGAGATGGAAATGTATTGGAACCGCGTCATTCCATTGGCTTCATCTTTTTTAAGAAATTTTTTTCTCGCAAAGGTCGAAATCTGTAATTGTTCACCATCCACATTGTCTCACAAAATGACGTCTATCGTTGAGATCTGATCAGGTATCGATTCCCTGCAGTACAATCAACCCTTGCATGTTAGAAAATGTGCATGAGCTTACCACTGGCTGGGTTGACATCTGTGAACACTATGTGAGATCAGTTCAGCAGCGATCCCTTATGGAAGTTTCTGTCACCCTGACTCCCTCTATCGGCTCTGTTTAAATGGAAGACATGCTACTGACGGTTCCAGAAGCTTAGCTACATGTGTTGCTCTGAATACAGGTTACTGCTCCCTCGGAATTCTGAAATATTCTGGCTGGTTGTAGCCAATTGCGCACATCACGGAAAATAACTTTTGAAAACTTTTCTGTCATGTTAACGAAAATACCTCAACGATCCTATCAGTGGTAAAGATGCTCCAAGATTTCTAGAATACTGAGTGTTTATGACAGTTCATGCCGCCCTGCATTTACCGAAACAGGACTACTCGAAGTTAGCAGTACTTGTCACCAGCACAACCATTTAAGCCATCTTGCTCCAGACACAAGTTTTCACACTTCGCCGAGAGTCTTTTGCCTTAGGAATGTCTCATTCAATTCGCTTCATCCAATTCGAAGTGAATTAGTCAGTTTTCATAGTCCCAGACAACAGTGCCTCACTTCGGTGGCGGCTCGTGGAGTTCATTGAACCCTGGTGAGCCCTACCTGATCAAATCCAGGGCGGCATGAATTGTAATATATGCGGTAATATTCTAGGACTCCTAAAGCATCTTCACCACTTATAGGATCGTTGAGGTATCTTCCTTACCACAACAAAAAAAATTCCAAATCTTATTTTCCGCAATGTGCACAGTTGGCTGCTTCGCAACCAGCAAGAGTATCTCAGAATTTCGAGAAAGTAGTAACCTGTATTCAGAGCAAACACATGTAACTAAGCTTATAGAACCGTCAGCAGCATGTCTTTCATTTAAACAGAGCCGATAGAGGGAGTCAGGGTGACAGAAACTTCCATAGGGGATCGCTGCTGAACTGACCTCACATAGTCTTTACAGATGTCAACCAGGGGTAAGCTCATGCACATTTTCTTACATGTAAAAGTTGATTCTACTGCAGGAAACCGATACCTGATCAGATCTCAACGATAGACGTCATTTTGTGAGACAATGCGGATGGTGAACAATTACAGATTTCGACCCTGCGAGAAAAAAATTTCTTAAAAAAGATGAAGCCAATGGAATGACGCGGTTCCAATACCTTCCCATCTCTCATGTGTCTGTAGAACTTCCATAAAAATTTGAACCTCCATGCTTTACTTTGAAAGAAATTGTAGACGAGAAACCAAAAGTTGCAATCTTTTCGCTCGCTACTGTATGTATGTAGGTATGACTGACCTTGTCCTGCCCCTACTACTGTGCTTTTCAGTCCGTTATTTCTATGTCACGTCTGCTTTGATGGAGAATTTATAATATTTTTTGCTCTTCCATCAATTATCCACACTGAAAACAGCACCTATCAAATCTTTGACCTTCTGCTCTGCCTGTATTTCCACTTAAACGATCTTCGAGTTTTGCTCCAAAGCTCAACGACACTATTTACCAGTGCTCCCGAACAGACCGCGCCCACGTACTGTTCAACTCAAACACTCCACACAAACACCGTTCATCACCCACGTCTCCACGGAACAATCTCCTTCCTCAACGACATCATCGCCGCCAACATTTCCTGGATTGCATCCAGAATTCTCGGAATTCCTCGTCAATCTATTTGTACTGGTTTTCCGCCTGACTGCTTCCCATTACGATTGAGTACGTCCCATAGTTAAAGTGCAGTCGTAGTGGTGTAATTTCACTTCCATCAGCAGGCGGATCCAATTTCCTTTTAGCCTGGACGATGCGCATTTGAAACAAAGAACAACCGAAGAGCTAGCAAACGCTTTCATACTGTTCTGTGACCAGCAAAATTTTTGCCAGCTACAGAACATATGAGACAGGCGGTGGAGAAAATTGAATTATGGCTCCTTTCCAAAAGGGCAAGGCAAAGAGATGACGATTGAGGGCGGTGTTGGAGGGATGTAATCTGTCCTAAGCTTTTATCTACTTGCAATCGCTCCATAAGTACTAATGGGTGCTGCTGCGCCCCACTTGTAGGCCATGCCTTGCACCATCCTATCCCGATTTGTTCTCTATTAGTCCATTTAACATAGACGTAATTTCTTTGCTGACTGACATGGTCTTCTGCGGCGATAACCTTTAGGTGAAGCAGTATCAATGAAGGCTATACCAGCACAACTTTGCACTGAACTTCTTCGGAATTTATGGTTTTTGTTGGTTTGTGTTGGTTCTGCTCGGAAGGCAAAATACCAGCACTTCGGAGAACAGCATACGAATAGGGGAAGGCTATAGGTCTTAACAAACATTTGTTTCTATGGTCCACGAGCCGCCAAATAAGTCTGTCCTTAAAGCTTCTTCCTCCTACCAACCACATTACACGCCTTACGGAGCTCTCCACTAATTGTAAGTCAGAAGCAGTTTTGTGAGGTTCACTGGGCTGCTATGTATGTACGCCAATTCTTGCTTCAGCAGGTTAGATTAGGAGTTGAAGTTGGTGTAGTATTCCTTACAATCTCAACAATCCATATTTTTCATTGTGTGGTCATGTTGTACTAAGCAAAGGGGGTTTTGACTAATTTCAACGAATATAAAAGTAGGAATGGTATTCCTCCTAATGACGTGCCATCTCAAACGCAAAATAGACTCTGACATGGGAAACGCCACACGCCACACTTAGCTTACTCAGTATTTACCTTACGACTTCATTAAGAGAATACAAGGCTATCAAAACTGTCACAACCGCTCACCCTGAGCACGAAGCAAACCAGTAGTAGCGAAAGTCATGAGCGTTCCCGTAAATATTGGGACACTGCCGCTATTTTAAAGTGGACGAGCTTACCAGGTGAAATGGTCCATCAACTCCTCTCTGTCACCGAGGACAAATTATACTATTAGGTCGTCAAGTATGAAATGTCTGATTTTGAATGAGATAGTTTCGAGTAATGTTTCTCCAACAAGATGAGGTACGAGCAATCCAAATATGTCCCAATGCTACCGGCACAGCTTTACCGTATTAGCGGTAGCATGGTTGGGACAACGGCTTGGAAGCCTGGGAAACAAGAGGCGATAAGTTGGCGAAGGTCATTTCCAACATCATGTTGAAAGTGGAAAATTTTCTCTACCAAGAAGTGGACTAATACTTGGGAGAAGTTGTGGTCAAGCAGAGCAAGGTTTGGCCAGCGCAACGAATGCCAGGTGGATTCCCCTCCTTGCTCCCCTGGTTTGCGCAGCGCGGTTTTGCAAAAAATGGTCAAAAAACAGCACCAATCTTTGGGGACCAAACTGTGGAAAATTCGTTCATCGAGCCACTTTACCTTGTCGTAGTGCCTTGAACACCTGAATAGTATAGGGTTGCCAACACCAAACCTTGCTGTATACACAGGCATAGTTTGACTCCTATCCGCTCAAGCCACAGCTTACAACTCATCTTAATCCAGGTTCATCACAACGCTCACTTTGCAACTTTATATCACGAGGTAGAAATTTCTCAAAACATCGGCGTCCCGTTCATTCATTAGCCACTCCCTCTCCAAACATTTCTTGGATATTTCGAGTTGTCCTTGCTTTGAAGGCTCCGCGATG
Source organism: Ancylostoma ceylanicum (assembly GCA_000688135.1). Taxonomy (NCBI): domain Eukaryota; kingdom Metazoa; phylum Nematoda; class Chromadorea; order Rhabditida; family Ancylostomatidae; genus Ancylostoma; species Ancylostoma ceylanicum. The sequence continues at coordinate 285,242 of JARK01001505.1, read as the reverse complement.
GAACCCATTTTCCGAAATGATACGATTTTTCGTCTTTGAGTAGTTTCACAAAAATTGCTTTCAGGCAAAAATCGATCAAAAATCAAATAGGTGATTTTGAGAGTGGGAGAATGTATCTTCATAATGGAAAGAAAGATGAGAGTGGATCTGAGAAAACCCTGAAGATATCAGCTGTCAAACTAACCACTTGAAAAATCAGACATTTCATACTTGACGACCTAATAATTACAGCAGAATAAAACTCTCTTTTTCAATAAATTCTCACACTGTAGAAGCGCGCAAAGTTAAATACCTTCCCCGTAACATTCATGAATCTCGCAATATGATATGGGTGCGAAGACTTGGAGGCGCCCACACCATGACCCTGCTGCCCCATTGATGTTCTCGATAAGGTCCTCCTCTTCTTATAGAGGCATAGTAGAAGTTAGCCAGTTGAAATTCGTCGGGTTGGTACTGGGACTGCACTAAGTATTAGGTTGATTCATAAGTTCTGTCCCCATTGACAACTTTTGTTTCAAAAATAAATAACTTTGGAACAATGTGGTATCAAGCACTGATATATCGCCCGTTTATGTAAACAGCCCTGCTCTATCTGTGAAGACCGCTCATCAATCTCGCTGCTATAAAAGGAAGTCCGTTTTGACTGGAAAACCTCTAAAACCTCGGATCCCATGTAGTTACATTTACTGAAGTCTTTTTACCGAGCAGGTTGTTGTTGGTTACATATCCAGGTGGTAGTCTGATAGGGTTTGTTCGGGAATGTCGGAAGGATAGTACATGACTTTCCAGCCAGGTATCTCCAGAAGACTGTACCCAAAGTCCTCAGGACTAGGTGGGGCTTCGTCCTGCGTGGAGTAGATTTTGGTCTTCAAGTACAATTCCTAGCCAAGTTTTTCCATATTAAAGGCTGAGTTTTAAACATAAGTTGTACCCATCACAGCACCTTTACCTTATTGTAGGCTACAGCACTCAACTCCTCAAACTTTGCGCAAAAGACATAGGAGAAGTTCATTTTTGTATTGGTTGGGTTTTTCGAGGTTAGCGCTGCTATTGCAGGGCGAACGCTTTACCGACCGCACTCAGCAGCAGCTCACACCTCGAAAGACTTGTATTCAGTTGTTGGATTACTTGAATCAAGAAAACTTTGAGTTTGCCCAGAAGTTCGAAGAGATGCCTGACCCTCCTACCCTTGCTCGCTGGGTGAGATCATGTGGAACATTTCGACCCAACAGATCTACGGAATCAATTCTTCACAGTTCATTTGATGGTGGAGATTGAAAGCACAATAAAGCACACGCCAATTGGCATGTGGTTTTTCGGACGTTACCTGTCATTTGTGCCTTCAGAGCCTCAAAATGCAACTTGAATGGGGCTTTCAATCACGGTGTATATCAAAGCATATTATCTTCGCAAGAGAACCTATCGAAGTATGATGTCACTGCTTCAAGAATGAGAACGTCCCCTACATTCCTATTGCATATTCTTTTATGAGCTTCAATTTCTTTCACGCTGGTAACAAACCAAAATGGTGCGCACTGCTGCAGATGAGTTTCTATCGGTGCAGGTTTCTTGCCCATCGTTGCAGGATTCAAGACAGATGGCCACTCATTCAGTAGCGCATGCATAGTCCTTCCTCGCAATCCAGATTAGGTACACAATAGATCTTTAATAGCAAATCACAATGTGATAAGCATATAGGGACAGAACTTATGAATCAACCTGATAGAATCTTAAGAACTAAAATAGGAATTTAAAGAAAAAGAAATGGCCTATTCTGGTACCGCAGAACTATCCGTTTTTACGTCACGTCACTCATCGTCATACAAAAGATCCACCACCGCGGCTTCAGTCTCCGTTCTGAATAAAATTGTGATAGATCCAGTGGAGCGCAGGATAAGAGAGGCGTTAGTTATAAGAGAGCGGACGCCACCGCTCAACATCGCGGATGGAATGAAGAATGGTTTGAGATTTATCACAATATAGAGAGATCAATTTTAGTCTCATTGTAGTGTTGGAAAGATGGAAAATGTTCTATTTTTAGGCTTATTCACAACCGCACATGTTAGTCACGTAATGGAACACCCCAACACATTAATCCGAATCAAACATATTACTCACACAGAGGAGCACCACTACATTAAACCTACCGTGAAAAGCAACCCTTCAAAAACGCGCCACCCTTGATGTAAGCACAGTCGTCATTCATAATAATCCCTGCCATCACAACGGTATCACACATGCCTTATGAATGGTGCCGATATGTAAGATCTCGCAAAATTTCTGCAGAAAATCTCTATCAAATGTCCAATGATTAGGAAACGTCCAATCTTTGTATCATCCTGTTGATTCTTTGCGCGGAATCTGGGACTTTGCTCGCCATTCTTCAGCACTAGTTTCGTCCACCTTGAACAATAGCAGCACACCTTCTTTTGAAGGCAGTAATATAAAGCAGGTGAGCCTGCACTGCTATGAGTTTCTCTCTTTTCCACTAAACACATCTACTATAGTGCAGCTGCCATGTGAGCTCATTTTTCCGCAGTGCCGTGACGTCTTAGGCATACCAGCACTAGTTTTTATGATGCGGCTCGTTCAGAACACCTTGGGCAGCCATGCGTGCTTATTTTCAATGGGCTTCCATTCCAAAAGGGTTCTAAAAACCGAAGGAAAAAGCCACTTAGTTACGATGGGCGTGACTATACATGTCTTATTTCTAGCGGATCACTGGTTCTAACAACTGTGTGGTTTGCTGAAATTTTTATTTTTGTTTATTTATAAGAGGAAGAATTTTTAGGTGTTTCTTAAATTTTTTAGATACATATTCCACAGCATTTTCCAGATCAACCAAAAAAAACTCTCTTTTTATTGATGAAAAAGGCCACGTTTTTACGCTGCTCAAGTATATTTCCATAGAAGAAATGTATAAAACTTGGTTGTAATGTTTATTGAGCCAAGAACGCAGATCGCAGATTCATGTAAAATTCAGTCCAAGGAAAATTTCCATCCTAGGTTGAAAGGAATGCTCTCAGTACGAAAAGTCGCTAGCATTTACTTGTCCTGTGAGCAACCCCAGGGAAGGAGAAACATAGACTTCTGGGACGGCGTGCCTTTGTAACTGAAAATCCAACGAAGCGCCAACTTACACTACTTTGGAGGCTCTCTGCCAAGCTAGGAATGGCGCTTTCACGCTTTGGCGATTGTAGTGCATTCCGATCAGCTCCTACGGGACTAAATCACCCATTGTGGATTGAGCAGCTTTTTTTCTGAATGCTTCGAAGCATTCAAGGAAGAATCAGAAGTCTAATGTTACCGGAGAAAACTGCTTTGGATATTATAAATTGATATACGGAGCATGATTTCCCTCACTGACGGGGTTGCGATGTTGACTGCCACCCCGCTCTTCCCTGCCATGTGATCCTCAGCTTCAACCACCCTAACCCTTTACATTCCTGACTTTGTTTACCGGTTCCGCAACTTTCTCGTGTTGCACACCTTGTCGTGTTCGTACCGCTAATACTAACTCAAAACGAATCAAATCAAATGATTAAAAATGAAAATTCTAGAAACTTTCGCACTACAACCAATTAGGGCCGCCGTACCAGCCCACGTTTCACTACTTGTGACGTATCCGTAAGCTTTTAAGTGGTATTAGCTCCTTCTAATCCCTTTGAACTTTCCCGGCGAGTGTTTTACCTGTCTCTACCAGCCTCCAGTACGTGGACTCGCCACGCAGAACACGTTTGCTTCTCCATTACTCTGTCAATGGGCCTTCAGAGATTTCCTATTCCCTTCAATAGTCCTTAAAAATAACGTAAAGGTGTTGCTAGCTCAGCTTATGCGACCCATTTGCGCTGCTTGTCTGAGGTAGCCACTAAATACGCTTACCTGGGCCTAATGCTGACGAACGGCATCCTCGAACATCTGAGCGAGGACGCCGGACTGTTTTTACAAGCGGGACGCGCCGCACACGCGCCGCAGGCTGTGGGCGCTCGAAAACTTTCCACTGATTGTATGATACATAAAGGCTATATACCATTCAAGATATCCGACGTGGCCCACTTGCCTATATCCGCTGTAGCCTCTTTCTTAACCATTCTATTTAAAAAATTTCACCTCATCCAGGCATGAACAGCACTTCTGCAGGAATCAGGCAGGAAAAATTGAGTCGTGCACGACTCTTTTGCCGTTGAAGAGGCTAAATGTTTCCAGCTTTCGATCATCTGTATATCGGTCATGATTAGTTGAAATGTACAGCAAAATTTCTCTGCTACGACATCCTGGAATCTTTCTACTCGGATACTAATTTTTCTTCTAACATATTGTCCTTTCATTGCCACAAATGCTCTTTGGAATTTTGTCGACCTTTAAAGGCATAGTCCTTCCTGGGAATCGTCTTCGGGATTTCTACGTGAGAAGAATCTCCAGGAGGTGCTGCTAACAATATCATATGTTAACCGATACAAAATTGTCCAAGAACCTGTTTCAGGCCTCCAATTTTTGCGGAGCTCATGGGCGGAGCCTAGGGCAGTGGCAAGGTACTTTCTGAATAAACCACTCCCAGAAGCGCACCTTCTGAGGATATTCCAACTGCTCGTAAGAGTTCCCCATTGACTAGGAAATAGAAATGAAACTGCGCTCCATGCGTGACGAACAAAAGACTCATGGTGTGGAACTCCTGCGATCCACTTGACCCCTCCCACATGCTCCCCAAAAACTGGGACTCAAAAACGGGGTTTTCCGGACAGAATAGGAACTGCGCTCCATGAGTGAAGAGAAAAAGAGTTTGTGGTCCCGAAACTCTGCGATCCCACCTTGGCTCCGCCCACATGCTCCCCGAGTATTAGGCTCAAAAATGGGTTTTTTCGGCAGTTTAACCTGCAATCATGTTTATTATTCTGATCAGCTGCAGCTGGAGATTCTTCCCGGAAAAAATCTAGAGAAAGGTCCAGAAATGGGAGAGTGCCTTTTAGGAAGGACATTGTTAGCCAAGCCCTGAGTCGAACCTTTTACTATTTGGTTTTCAGGCACGGCATGATGAAGCTGCATCATCGTGGCTGCTTTCACAGTTATCACTTTCAAACGAAACAAAGGAAGTTTGAAGGATGTTATGAAAAAGCAAGAAAAAACTCGCCCCGAGTAACCTAATTTTTTTCGTTGCAGTCTCTCAGAAATTTGGGAATTCTTTAAAATTTCTTCGGAACAATCAATATTATGATCCAAGCCGGTGACTGGCCACCACGACTATTTCCTCACAAAATTCAGTCTTTTCCTCCTTCCTCTATTGAGCATTTTCATTGCTTTTTTTCTCCTTTGTTGATATTCTCAAACATTTTCGCGTTGAGACAAAGTATCCATTGTGAACCAAAGCCGAAAATAGTTGCCCCGCGTTCTCTAGACATTTTTCTCCACGTTTCCTGGATGGGAAAATAAGAGCTGTCGTCGGTTTTTCTTTGCTAAGCAATAGCTATTACAGCACCATTATGCACGTATACGTATTTGGAGTGCAGCGTTCTGAACTCTCGATTTTTCATTCTCCTACATGTGAAATGCCGATGCATTTTTCGGATATTCATTCGGATCCATGACGTATTGTCCAGGTTTACAGGTTGAGCATGACGATGAACTGGCAGAATCGCGAACGTGTGATCCACGAGCGCGTGTTCGACACCCTGTCACGACCACTTTCGAGGGCGGCAGCGAACGACGAGTAAGTTCAGCTCAGCTGTTTTCTGAACCCTTCGAGCTCATCAGCATCGACTTCAAGTGTCGCCACTGATGACGTCGCAGTGTGAGTTGCCGCTTCTTCATGGCTCTGATTACGGAGTGCTCGAAGACGTCGGTGCACTTTCGTTCCTTATCGTCGTCAAGCGCACATTAGGCTATCATTCGACTTGCGTTCCTCTTCCTCGTTGTGCGCTGTCGTTGACGGGTCCAGAAAAACTCTGGATCATTCGTGTTCTCTTGCGGAACTGCTCTTCAAAGCAACTTCCATGTTTGTTCATCTATGAATATGGACGTCCTAGCTTAGAAAAAAAGAAAAGGGAAGAAAAAAATAAAAAGTAGGGCTATTTTTAGACCTATGAAGAAGACGGTTTCGTCTTAACGGAGGGTCGACCATAAATGAGGGCTTCCACAGTAACAAACTCGAGCGGCAAACAAAACTTATGAGTTTCAGAAATATTTTATTTCTGGGACATTAAAAACAGAAAACGTTTGTGCGACATTTGCGCAGAATGAGCAATTACCAAAAAAAGGATATAGGAGAAGAAACAAAGCTATTAAAAATTAGTAACTGACCAAAATTACGAGTAGATTTCTAAAATTTAACACTGTAGCATCTTGGGTAAACCAAGATCATTTACCTATCGTTATTCTTCACGGAGAGTGTAGTACACTCTGTCGTTGTCGCTCAAGTCATACTGGTTTTGATACGTATCGATTAACAGCTAACTTTGCGATAGCGCTCCCTGAGTCGATGTTTCACGAGGAGTACAGTGAAAACCTAAGAAAAAGGTTTCCAAAAGGTTTGCACCATTAGTATGCGTTGATATACTGCATCTAGAACTCATTCCATTACTGGTAAAGTAAGTAGTTGTAACAATAGAAAAACAGCTGAAGCTGTAAAAAGGCAACCTTACAAGGTTCAAAATCTCCTCGGCGTTCTATTTTTATCTATTTTTGAAAAATCAGTGATAGCGTTCACCTAGTTATTTCAATCAGGACTTTTAGAACTTATCAATAAGGGCTTTTCCAACTACAATGGTCAGATTTTTTGAAAAATTAAAAAAATAGATCATTGGATATTCAATTTGTCCGGAAAGTTACAGAAATCAACAATTAGTCTGTTCGAATATTCGGATGAGAGCTCGAACGCTAATGTATCTATGTATGTTGCTAGGGATAAACGGATGATTCGCATTGCAATTTGGGGAGCGCTTAGAAGACATTGTCTGCCAACTTCCTAGGACTTGGTTTTTTTTACAAATGGTGTCTCATTCAGGCAACACCAACCATATTTGCCATCTTCTTTTCTAGTTATTTCCGTCGCTTCGAATTTCTCCTAACTTCTGACTTCCGGCTTGCTTGCAGCTATTTTCTTGCAACGTTTCCGCTCATCGTTGATGCAAATGCTTATGAATAGCTGTTTTGCTTTCATTTACCACTCACACATGCAGAGCTTGTGATATACGCTGTTAAAACTGCTACTGTTTATTTAATTGAAATCATATTACTAGAAAATGTCACTACTTCGTCACCTAAAATATTTTACTTAAATATGTTTCTCCCCAGTGATGCTAATGCACATACAAGATGCGGTGTTTCACACTATAAAAACGAGAGAAAGAGAGAAAGAGAGAGAGGGAAAAAGAGCAGAGGTCAGTACCAGGGTTGTGCAATCCTTACAGAGCGTTTTTTTTTCGTCGATGAAGAGGGAACTCCAAGGTTATCATTTCGCCATCTCTTCAGGGTAAGGTTCCCCGAAAACAGCAATCTACGAGCTTTGATGTCGACCCTGACGATGGAAGCTTAGATAAAAGTGGGGATGACGTCGTCCACCGGATTTTGACAATCAGGGATCGCATACATCATTGAGATTACCCAAGTCAAACGAACTAGCGCCTCACAGATCTACCAGTCGTTGAAATTGGCGTCAACACCTTTACCCTCGGTAGTCTCAGGGATGCATCTAAGCAAAAATCCTCCTTGTCGCTATGCAGACGTCTCTCCTAATTTGTCATTGTTACCCCCAAGCATTTCCCCGTCTTTTTCACCACAACTTTGGTATTTCACCCTCCAGGATTTTCCTCAGATTCCTATGGTTCCAAGAGTCATTGACAGGACTATACATAACGCACGTAAACCTCTGGCTCTGAGAGTTGCTCTAATGAGGCTAGCGATGTGGGCGAATCTGAAAAACTGGCTCAAAAGTCCAAGTGGCCAAAAAGTCCGTTCCAAAAATGTCCTTCCTACCATTGTTGAAAAAGTCTACTTAGTCGAGATGGATTAAAATGTCCATGGAAAGGTTTCCCATTCTGAGATTTCTTATAGGGGTCCGCTGTATTGTCTAACTGGATGCTTTTTTTATTTTTGAAGAATCTTGCATAATCGTGACCTACATATTCACAAATTACTAACTTTACCACAATAAAGCAAATACAACTATAAATTACTAACATAATTGCAATTTATTACATAGTTTTACAGACAATAGACTACTTAATCTTCTGATAGTTCACGGATTCCGCCCCTGAATGTTCTTACTAGTGAAATATGAGAGGTATACGCTCTTAATAAATTCTCATATTAGTAATATTTCCTAATGACTTTTCCAGATGGACACAGTAAAACCAAAACCCGGATTCAGACCTACTCAGGGCGTCCCCCGGATTGGTTGCTGACCCTCACCCCTCGTGACTTTTCTGGATTAGCCATGCAGCACGCGCTTCATCTTTGATGTGCAGATATCCATTTAAACTCATAGTTTCCTCTATTACCGCCAGCAATTTCGATCCATTATCAACTTAATGGCGTTATTATCCCACGTTTATGGCCTTCATTCGAGTGCTTCAGGAAATTCATGAATATTCCTGCATGGAGGTGTCGCTAGCGGGTGAATGTGCACTAAAAACAAACGACTTACTTAGAGGAGTTGTCACAGATTTGCTGGAAGGAGTCGTTGCACTTATGAATGCAGTCATTGTTCCAAATGTGACCTAAGTACCGCGATGACTTTTCTTCCAGAAGGTTCTGCAGCAGCTGCAAAAAATAATATAGCGTTATGACATTCCCAACTCCTATCCAGCGGCGGACGCAGGGGGAGCGTCCCCCCCCCCCTCCCGAGAATGAGTCGCCGAATTTCCGAAATTACTTCGTAAAGTAAATATAAATTTCGTATTTAGTATATTTTTAATTGTTTGTTTCTATTATTATTTTTTAAATAATTTTCATTAATTATTTATTGTAATTAATATTTTTATTAGATTTATTTCCCGTCTGGGCCCTCAAAACGGCGGAGACCCCATATGTTTCTCACGCCTTCCCCTCCCGCCCACTTTCCGTGTCCGCAACTGCCCCTATCTAATTCCCTATACGGCCATCTAGCTCTTTTGTATAAGTTCTGTATATTGAGAAAGATCGTTATGGAGATGACAGAGAAGAAGAGTGCGGGAAAGTGCGCAGAAATCTAAGAGAGTGGAGAGAAAATTAGACAGTGTGCGCGGATACTCGACTATCATCGCGTTTGAAGCACACTATAGAAACGGTGGTTTTTCACAAATTTCGTAGCATCTATTTCGTGCATGGAGGACCTGGAGAGCCTCTCGGATGCAAGTGAATTTCTGCTAACGATACTCCAGCTAACAAGTGAATATAGCAAAGCAAAAACTTTCATTATAATTCCTTTTTCAGATGACGTATAAGAGATAGGTGCGGCAACAGCTCGGATTCTGTTGCGACACGCATGAATGTGTTGACGGGGGGGGGGGGCGTGATGGCCACAGACCAAGGTTTGAGACTCTAGCAAATCCCAGCGCTGCGCTTACACTCACGCAGAGTATAGCACCACACGTCGCTGCCGCTCGGACAACATCAATTTCGACTTCTATAGACCTTAGGCGGAGCTCTCGTCGCTGGTGCATCCTTTATTGCTAATTGATACGTATAAACTAGTGGCGAACGCGAGTTGGGGAGTTGTGCCCCCCCCCCACCGAGAATGGGTCGCCGAATTTTCGACATTACATTACAAAATAAATGAAAGCTTTGTATTAGTATATTTGTGATTGTTTATTCTTAATATTATTCTTGGAACAATAATTATTTAATATTTATTATTTATTGAATATTTATTTATTATTTTATATTATTATTAATATATTTGATAATTTTATTCCCTGTCCGGGTCCCCAAATTGTCGGAGACCCAAAATTTTTTTACCACTCCCCCCTCCTGCTGACTTTCTGTCCTTCCTTTCCGCCACTGCGATCTGACTATTCTGTGGACTCGGTGGTCATCACGAATTTTTTAGCATCTTTTCTTATATACAGAGGGAACAAAGCTTTGAATAGCGACGAATTTTTGCGAACGACACTCCAACTAACAATTAAATTTGGCAAAAGGAAGTTCTCCTTGAAATTCCTGTTTCAGGTGACCTTGAAAAGGAAGGACCATTGATAGGTGTGATTCTGTCATGACGTACGTGGGTGTGTTGACGTATTGGCGGGATGAGGTAGCGTCGTTGGAGCGTGCGTTACTGCTAACCCATACGTATAGGACAAATTATACTAGATACGTGCGCTAGTCGCGTGTCAGACGCACGAATCCGTTTGCGAAGGATTTTCCATGAGTACCAATCAACGCGGCAATCATACAATTAATGACGCAAGATCTACGCCTCGCCTGCGTATAGGCTGCGTCAGGGCTGCGACTGGGCCTGTCCTTCATCGCGTAGACGCACGCGCGTCGAATGCACGCATCTAGTACAAATTTCCTTACTAGACGGCGACATACATAGCTCACCATATGCTGAACCTTCTATGGCTTGCAGCAAAGTTTCAGAGAACAAAATCATGGACGGACGCGCTTCATCCCTAGGAAAAGGAGTTTTATTATTTGTTAGACGAAATCTTGGTCGTTCAAAGCATAAAATATTCCAGAAGATTTTAAAAATTTCCGTCTTGACGGATAAGTCACATCATCCACCAAGTTTTCATTGCTCATATCCGCCTGGTTCCTGAGCAATAGTTCTGCAGACTTGCAGTAGCACGCAGATGTCACTCGAACCTGCAACCATGGCTAATAAATATCTGAGGAAATCGCTGTCACATGCTAAGGCTCTGAAAATCTCGAAAAACGTGACGTGATCATGTTTTATTTCTCAACCTTAGCAAGTGGAATGAGAAAAGGTGACGAGTTCTCTCCACAGTAGCATAGCGCCAGCTCTATGGTCGTTGGGTGTAAATTGGTGCTTTGTTGGATTTTTTTAGTACGTCTAGAACACACACATCTATTTCCCTCTAAGAATCTGTTCTTTTCCCGAGATTTCTTGTGATTCCCCTGCAACCCTTGAACCTCATACTTATTATATTGCAGCAATCTCTGCTCGTTTTTCTGTGGGAAATCCTTGCAAGGTGAAGCCGTGCACAACTGCATGGTCACGTGCTATTCCAGGAAAACTCGAGTGATCTCTAGACTCTCTTGAGATTATCCCATAATGAAACCTTTGTCGCTATGCAGGCTTTGCTTTTGTTTGCAGAAATAATCGTAAGGTAGCAGAGAGCAATGGCTTCAGTAATCGTTCTACGTATACATATTAGGCTTAGTAGGATAGCAAAAACAGGTATTTATTACGCGCTCCATTTGTGGCATGAACTCTTTGTTATTGCACATGTGGACATGAATACATATAATATTCTTGAATAATCCAACCATCTTTCAAATCTATCAAGACTAGCCGAATAGTAAAAAAGGACGTAAACTGCACTTCGTTGGTCATGACACCCCTACCCCACATCTCCCCCAATACAGTTCTTATGCGCAATCGGTAGGAAGTTTCCGAACGCGCAGAGTCTGCGGCGCGTGCGCGGCGCGTCTCGCTCGTAACAGCGGTCCGGCGTCCTCGATCAGCTGTTCGAGGACGCCATTCGTCAGAATTGGCTTTGTTAAGCGTTTTGGTGACTACCTAAGAAAAGCATTTCTCTACGAAACCAAAAACGAAGAAAAACGCACAAAAAAAAACGTGAAAAAATAACGATTTCAGGCATGCGCCGGCAAAACGTGGAAAAGCGAGGTTTGTGGAGGAGGGTGGGGGGCGTCCGATCAATATTGATCGGCCACAGGCCCCTTCATTACAGCACAATTTCAAACACTAAAGAAAACCGCATAAAAACGCTTACCTAACCCTAATTCTGACGAGCGGCGTCCACGAACAGCTGAGCGAGGACGCTGGACAGCTGTTATAAGCGGACGCGCCGCGCACGCGCCGCAGGCTCTGCACGCTTGAAAACTTTCTACCGATTGCGCGTAAGAGCTCTAGGTATGTAATCCTGTTCAAACTTTTTTCTATCTAAACTAGTCCTTTTCTCTTCTTAAGAATGTCCGCTACATCTGCAACCGTATTTATTGCTAGGCTTGTTCTTAAAAAGTTCCTTACCCAAAAGATATCTTAGAGCGTAACACCCTGTCACGGTATGTGTGGGAAATGCAACCCTCTCCGAGTTCTGTAAAACCCCTGAACGACACTCCAACTATTTCTCGTGAGCTATAGGAACAATTATCCTTGTTTACCAGCTATTTTTCCCATTCCCTCGCAAGTTTTGTTACCCTGGTGTTTCCGATCAAACCCGAAGCGTGTGGCCTTCATTTCTCCGTTATATTTCTCATGGAAATCATAACAATCTAACACCAACTGATCTAACAGCGAAGCTGCTGCGATTCTGAACACTGCACCCCAGCTAGGAATAGCACGTAGACTTCTGGATATCTGAATAATTCCATACTTTTCTAGGTGTTGTGGCCATATTGCACATGCATACTATGTCGTTCAGTTGCAATAGGTTTCTGTGTTGATGTTTACGCATGTGTTTTGTCTATTTTTAGTATGGTCAGGCTTCTCTATAGATCATATCGCAGTTATTAAGATTGCTCGGAAGAGAATAACGAAGGTGAGCAGGCCTATAACGAGCCTGTGAGCTTGGCAATACGTCTCTCTTCGACCGATTTCCGCATTACATGGAGAAATAGTAGTGCCTATGAACATCCACCAAATTGACTGCATATCTCTTCACCTCACTTTGGCCATTGTTTGTGATGCTTCCCTATTTCCTCCTCTGTGGCGGGATTCGTCAATGATCCGGAGAAGGTTCTGAGGTCCCTCTCATCTGTGGTGAACAAGTTACCCCAGCAAAAATCAAAACATATGTATATCTGGCCGGGACCAGAAGCGAAGAGCCTCGCTTCTAAGGATTATCGATAAATAAAAAGAATCCCATTAAGTGAGTGCTATAGTGGGCTTAAGACTTTTAGATAGCATTTCAAACCAGAGCCCGTTCACTTGTCAAAATTCTGAATGAATCCAACTTTTTCGAGCATTTTTTCTTAAAGGTCTTCCAGTGAAAAATTTAGCCTCGCCAAATCTGGAAAGCTTAACCAGTAGCACCGCAATGAAATGCTTGAACTGGCCATTAATTCGTACACGTCCTCCCTATTCTTGAAGGGCTCAAGCTAATCCCCCGCAGGTCATATTTTTTTTAGCGGGAAACAAGCACCAATTTTCAGTGAAAGACATTTGTGAGTACTAAGGGCACTTTTTTTATGAAGGCACCAACATCTCTGTGTTTGCACGGTCTCACGAAAACTATTCAGTGGATGAGTTCATGTAAGGCATGTGAGACGGAGGCACCGCTTTCTCTTCAAACATCTCTTAGATTTTACTCTTTTTTTTGTAATTTAGTGTAATGTTCAACGCCTTTGAAATACATTTCCAATGAAAATTAGTTGTCAAGTTCACGGCGCTATTGTTAGAAAGTGGTAAGGAGCTGTGTATAAGATCAAATCCAATTCAGACCCAAAGAAATATGTAATACTGTAATACTTACTTGTGTCACTGCGTTTTCTTCATCGCATTTGTTGTTCACTAGTATTTACGGTATTTACGGGTTGCCTTCCATATCTGGCTTTCTGCTAACAGCATTGCTAAGCTATTACTTGACATTCGTAACGAACTTATTCTGGAAAATGTGACAACTAACTCATACAGTCGTCCATGTGTTCTGCGTTCTGGGGAAGCAGGTTTTCATCTGTGTTGCCAGGTGTTACGTATATACAGCTGTATTTGATTAGGACTCTTCTCCATCAATGGTGGTATCACCTATATGGTGACGCAGCTGACTGTTCAATCCACTGTCTGAACACTACTGTATATTAGCAGCAGCAGCTAAAATGTCAAGCAAAGGTATGACTCATCAGACCACGGGAACCAAATCACTGGCGAGCGTGGAAATGGTGGTGTACGAATACCAGTAGCGTAGAGGGTTACCCCTAGAACATTCCTTAACCATGCTCTATTCTGGAAATTATTCAGGAGCAAACCCTATTCCTATGTTCTATGCAAAGCGTAGGGGTAGGTTTTGTTATGGCATCGCGTGAATAATAGTCCAAAGCGGGCATTTTAACTTACCTGGGCTCTGAACACTTTGCTTCATTGGGAGGCCACAGGCCATTTACCATGGGTAAACGTTTCCGCCCCGCACAAACTTACTCATCGTTAGCACATGCCTCAACACGTCTACCCAGGGTGATCTTATTCCAGACTCTGAATGCACCAGTGAAAAATGTGGGATCCTATAACCCCTGAGTATGATTAACCTTGGATAGCAGCTGTGTACAGGCAAATTCACTTGGGTGAACGTGTCGATGGCTGCCAGGTAAATAGTAAGTTTTGGTACGTTAGCAGGTTCACCATGGGTAATCTAAATGATGCATCAGGGCCCTATATCTGTCTCCAAACCCAAAAAATGAAAATATGCTCCTTGAAGTGCGGAAAAGGGTGGGGAGACTCGGTTTGGTTACTGTTCTCTAATAAGGCCGCATACATCATTGAGATTACCTAGGGGGAACGTGTCAATACCACACAAATTCGTGTCAATACACACCACACCACGTTAACACAGCACAGGCGTCATCGCATTAACCTTGGGTAATCTCAATGATGCATGCAGGTCATGCTTTGAAATATATATGCTTAAATGCCCGTGAAGTATAGCAACATCCAAGCTGCAGTGTCGGATTTGAACTCTTTTCTGGTCGCCAACCACACTTTTGTATTTGCACCTCTCGCACGATATTTTTTGGAAAGAATGCAAAGCATCCCACGCATAAATTCGGCTCACGTCACTGGGAAAATTGTAGTTTTTATTTCCGTGTGCAAGGCACATTTCCGTTCCCCAGTGGGAATTTCCCACAGATTGTTTGTCTATCATTCGAACTGAGCCAATCTCGACTGCTCTAGCGGAACATTCCTTGTCTTGTGCGGGTTGTGTCAACGAATAATTTTCTACATTTTCCCATCTCTGTGGACATATTTCGAGGGGACTGATTTTTTTCGTTCTTCCTGATTTTGTGGAAATATTTCTCCTCGATTTTTTATCTTTGGCAGCTCCTCCAGCACGGTATTTTTGGGCTAGTTCTCTTTCCCTTAGCCATTTACCGGACAATATGGACCACAACCTCATTTTCTGCAAACGCCCACGAAAAAAATTGCACAAGAATAGCTGACTGCTTGTTGAATGGAAACTCGATTACTTGTAAGTAATAAGTTGTTGTGAGTGGGCAGTGACTTCTGCAGTGTGTAGAGAAAAGAGAGGTAATCCCATTTGCAGCATAATGCAGTGGAAATGACATTAACTTTGTTGCAAAAGTTTCATGGCAGTAACATGCCTCTTGTTTTTTTTTTCTCCTTTTTTATATTTTATATATAGCGTCGTCTACGTAAGTTGATAGGTGGACCAGTTTTCAGAGCAGTGTTTCATGGTTCTCATCCTTCTTCTTTTTCGAAAGATGACTAGATCACAAATAAATAAATGAAGAGAGTGTGCAGATTTAAAAATCATCCGCTCTCGCAAGACGAGGTCCAAACTCGTGTACATTGATACTCTGAAGGAAATTCATTCCTACTGGCCATGAATTTTCGGGAAAGGTTCCTCTAGCAAGTATTTCTGGAAATCTCTGGCCATACATAACTGTTGGGTGATCGTCAACTTCTCGTTGCTTCTCAAAATGCTTGGCATAGGGATAACCTTTACTTCGGACTTTTTTGACCACATGAAGTAGAAGTCACTTCATCATAAATCCAAGTACCACTCCAAACACCAGACGAGATGCTTCCCCCAACGCTCCTGCGTCTTTTTCAATAATTCTGGGTTTTAAAGGCAAGGTCCGAGCAAAACTTCGTCTCCGCGATTTCTATTGAATTCTTCACCCACGTCGACGCCTTGGACGGAAACAATCGGAAAATCCTTGAAAAAGTCCCCACAACGAACGGTTTCCATCGAGCAACCCTGGTACGGCGTGTGCACGTTTGCAGCGTTCGTGCTTCCAAATAACGTTAGGCGGCGCGCCCCTTAGTTGTCTGTTGTGGCGTCGTAGCAAGAAATTCATATTCATAGGACTGCGCATAGGCCATTCGATGATGATGGTTTCAGGGGTGTTCTTGAAGGTGTATGTATCCATGAAGATCACTCATCGTTGTTCATTATGCACGCGAGCTAACTTTGTGGAATGGAGCATGTTTTACTAGGGCTACCACAATCCTCAGACGTTTTGTCCCCCTCTCTTGGGTTAGAGCTTACGTCGATCTATCGATTTTGAAATACGTGCCGAATATATGGTTTGCACTACATGGAACAGAAAATCTGGTTGGGCAAGATTCTGACCGGACCTTGCTTTTAGCCGGGAAATTTCCTCACGTATTCCACTGAAGAGTTACCTCAGCTCCCTCCTTCATTACCTACACTTCGCGTACGTATATATGTAACTTTCGTGCTTTCATTCAAATCCCTAGAGTCAACGTCGTTTCTCCGCAACAGATGAAGTTGGTTGATAAAAAGTATGAACAGAAAATCAGATAGCTTCTGAAAGGGAGTGTTCCTTGACAATGTTGATGTTTAGATTGACGTGAGGTTTCATGTGCGAAAATAGCAACACATCACTTGGAAATCAAATTCGCATCTCCATTTGTGGTTTCCGCTCGTTTTTATGTGTTTTATTCCATTTCCTTTTCTCCTTTATCGATTACTATCTTACATATATTCTTGGTCACGGTGGACGAGTTCTGCCAGTAACAGGTCGGGGACGATTCACCTGGGCTAGGATCCTGAATCGTAACCGAGCCGAAGCAGAAAAGCAGGTTCCACGTCCTGCGTATTAGATTCTACGTATTTTCATAATATTATTTTATTATTTTACTTTATCTATATTATTTTACGTATTAGGTTCTCGTAAATTCTGTAAGTAGCCCACACTAACCATGATTGGTTTGTCTGGTTATTGCTCCAGAGGCTTAGCCTTGGTGAGTGATTGAGATTTTCCAGTTTACCCAGCCGTCAAAGAATGGAAATTTCTTTCCACAAGCGGATTCTTCGATATTTCCATGTAATACCTACCCACCATTCTTAGATCCTTAAACCTACGCCTTGTAGAGTCTTTAATATTCGCGTAATTATCACTTTTGGGAGGACTTCTACCCAAAATATAAAGTGGTTCAAAGCGCTGCTGTGGTATCACAATTTCCTTAAAAGCGCTAGGCCTGGAAGGCCCTCCTTCTCTCAACAGCTCAACACCAGCAATGTACTTCAACGTACTTCACTTCTAACGCAAGAGAAGAATTATCGTCCCGAGCTGAAAACGCTGATTCCGTGTCGCCAACACAATTACGGGGACCAGTTCTCGCATGAACAGCAAAGTAGTCTATTGTGAACCAGTGCTCGGTGTAGGCCTAAATAAGTTAAAAGTTAGTTGCCTCAATCACTACTAAGGCCAGAATGTATCATTGAGATTATTCAGGGTAAACTTCATCGTTCGATGAGTAAATTCGTCTGATGCTAGCTCGTTTACCGTAGGTAGTCTTAATGGTGCATGTGTCACCTGTCCTGGGCTGTTAGCAACGCTGCAAACTGCACATCAAAGCACAACGACCATTTTTTGTCCTGGTAACGTAACAGACTAGTAGGCTGACAGAAAGTGAAATTTCTTTGAAGCGCGGCACTCATGCAGAAAACTTTGAACACGCTGCAAGAGCTCAAGTACTTCCTCCACCTTACGGATCACTTCCTTGATTCACGTACATTCCTTTATTCCTTACACAAAGAATATGCTCCTATTCTTTGTTATGTGATCGTTATTCCATCGAGGAAGAAGATTACCTCATAGTAATCCGATTGTTGTTACATGGCTATTTTGAACTTTTCGAAGGGATTAGTGACAATGAGCTCATAGCCCTGGGAGCGCCAAAAATGGCATGTTTTCGGTCAATTCAGTCCCTTAAATTCCTGGAAAGACTTTCTGAAATAAATTCCCAGTGACGTTGCTTCTAATATGAGGCTCAGGTCCTTTCAAATGTAGACATGCTAGGAATTGAGGCTATTAGTGCCTGAAGTGTGTTCTGAAGTGCAATTTTTCAACCATTTACGTGCAAAGCTGCTATTTTCTGCAAATTTTTTCCACCTATGGTTGAATGGTTATTGCTGAATGCGTCACAAGAGGAACGGGACCTATTTGTGTCCGTAGCGGCAAAAATTTTCCTGCTCGGTGGATCCTTTCCTCATTCGTGAATTTTTAGGACGATTTTAAGCGTGCTATTAGGGGCAGTCGATATAAAATGCCTACTGCCAAGAATATACCATATTCTACCTATCTTCATTGTGAATCTCACCATTTTCTTCTGGACGAGCTCGGCGGTTTTTACTTATTCTTCTGACTTTACTTATAATATAAAGTGCTCCAAGAAAATTCCGGAGTGCAGCGAACTGGAAAGTGAAACAGATAAGGGAGGAGGGTGAGGTGGGAGGAAAACAGCAGAAACTCGCTCAAAATAAGGGAGGCAACCACTTCCTTGTTCTGAAACAAGGAACTTTCCCCAGATGTTGGAAATGTCACTAATCAGTGGAATTGAGGCTGAATTGACAAATTAGACGGGTGGCGATAAAGAAGGGGAGAGAAACAGTGGTGATGGGGGAAGAACTGGACAAATGCAAAGTGCGTTGGAAAAACACCTGTCCGTCACGGGACAAATGACGTCATCGCATCTGCATGGTTCGGGTGTGCAAATAAGGCAACAGAGAGCAACTCGGTTTCCTACTTTTTAGGGGTGGTCATAGCTCTGCAATATGGTAAATAATAGTAAAAATAATAATAGTAAATAAGGTAGGTAATGGTAACAATAATAATAGTAAATAAGGTAAATAATAGTAACAATCTCTATGGAGTAGTGTAGCCGCCAATATTTCTCCGTATCAGTTTTCTAACCACCAAACCAGTATTCTGGTCCCGCAAAACTGTACGCGTTAGCGGAATGCTTCTCGTTCCATAATGAAAGGACATACAGTGAGCGTCGATGGCTGTGACTCGTCTGTGGCCTCGAAAAGCCCGCGTCGCGACCGCGCCGCTCGAGCAGGAATCTCCACCAGGGCAACAAATTATTGGGTTTTCTTGATATTCAGTTAGTTTCACATTAGGTAACACCAATGTGAAAAATAAAGTAAAATAATAATACCGAATAAAAAAACAAGATTCGCCACTGCAGCGACGATTCCAACGTGAGCGGCGCGGTCGCGCTGCGTCCTTTTCGAGGCCGTGGATGAGTCACCGCCATCGACGCCCACTGTATATACTCGTAATTCTTGACGAATTGAACCCATTTCTCCGGACTACCGCGCTGCCAACCCCGCGTGGGTAAGGGCTCCAGGTAACTCCCCCTAAGCATCAGCCCCATGATTACCCGGCATGCACTGTTGTTATTCAAAGATGTTCTATTTCTGCTTGGATAACGGGATTACTAAGGAAGTGAAAATCGCCTTATTATGGCGAATCTAAGAAGCATTAACCGTGTTTGTGTGATAACCTTTGCCGCATGCCATTTATGGCTATTTCTGGAAATATCGCTCCTCTACGAACCACAAATTCAGGAGAATTGGTCTCTACAATTCTGAAGAACGACAACTGACGTCAGAATAATTGGCTTGTAGAGTTATGTTCCTTTACCTTAGCCCTACGCAATAAGAAAACAAGAAGAACGCAATAGAAATTCAGTGTGAAGCCACTGGACATGCAATTAGCCTTGCACGTCATCGTAGATGTTTTCTTGTCCGCAGAAACAAATGGCGTCCAAGAAAACATTGTCAGGACGCTTGTTCGACGTCAAATCACGTCTTTTCTTTTACCAGTTGATGAGCTATGTGGGTGTGCTGCAGCACTTCTCGGGAACCCTCTCTCAACCTGATTTAGAGGTTTTTGCAAACAAGAAGCGATGTCGTATGAAATTTCAATAGAATTGCACGCACCTTGCAAAACGATTGCATTTATCCCACAAAAAAAGCTTGTTGGATTCATGAATTTTGTCCTACAATTAATTTAGTATAGTTTCTGTCTCATTTATCTTGCGTAATGGACGAGCCCCAAGATGACGTAAACTCCGTCACGTTGTATTGTCTGGCTCACGTCCAAAATGATGAGGAATACGTTAACGTGGCGGGACCTACCTCATCTTGGACGTCGTTATAGAAGCAAGATTTTTGAAGGAGATAGTGTGTACTAGTNGCCCCAAGATGACGTAAACTCCGTCACGTTGTATTGTCTGGCTCACGTCCAAAATGATGAGGAATACGTTAACGTGGCGGGACCTACCTCATCTTGGACGTCGTTATAGAAGCAAGATTTTTGAAGGAGATAGTGTGTACTAGTCAGTGGCGGACGCAGAAAATGGGCGGGGGGGGTGCGAAAAAGCGGGGTTTCCGCTGCTTCAAGGAACTAGACAGAAGATAAAAATCGTAAAAATATAAATTTAAATGTCAAAAATAGATAATTCCTAATTAAAAAATAAAAGTAAAAATAAAATAGTAAAATAAATCCAAGAGAATTCTCTCGAGCTGTTAGCCAAGATGGTTATTGATCTTCATAGAGGCTAACATTTCACAAATACTATGAAAAGATTCGAGGACAGATGGACATGGAAACTGTTGGAAGAATAGATAATCCTCTTATATGAACTAAAAATGTGTAAATGCAAGATTTTTAGTTTTTTTTTATAAAGCTGTTTCAAGAATCTCTGCCCCCATCTCCTCTGCGTCCGCCACTGCGACTAGTCTTCTGGCTTAATATCTTCTTTTTAGTTCATTAGCCTTTCCCATTATCTTTTCTTTTTTTCTACCGTCCCCTTTCCAAAAAATCCCTGGAAAAGCAGATGGACATCTGCGAGTTTTTAGTGGGTCCATTTATGGGCTCATTTCTTCCTATAAGAATTAATAATGACAATAGTTTCTGACATTCATGACTCTCGAGCTCTTAAGTTTTCTGGATTTGTTGTTTTAGGAGCAGTAATTTGCCTTATACAATCAGCATTAACTATGCTAACAGCCTCGGAAAACATGCTTTGTAGGAAATCTGTGACGCACTGCCCGATCACTGATACTTCTCCGCGATATCCCGTAGCCATTTAGCCAATCACACCGCGAGCACTCTATTGGCTGTCACTAATTGCCAGAGCGACGATCAAAAACCAACGTTTCCTAGCTCTTTACTATGTGTTGTTGTGTAAACACAGCAACATAGTGCCTATAAACTACATTAACGACTCAGCGCCAAAGTAGAAATGTGACTTGCTCCGCGTGTTTTTCTCGGATTACGTATGTGGGAGAGAAATCAGCACTAAGCGTCGGCGTTGTTTGTGCAAGTCAGCCCCCAAACACTTAGAGCAAAGTGAACCTCTCTTACTTTTGTGCTCTTCGGCGCACGTTTACATCGCAGTGATTCAGCGCCGTTCCCCAGCTGTTACCCGCACTCTGCTCGTGGTTTACCGTTGTGAATTATTTGGGATTCAGTTGTCTTCTAGTGAAGTTAAGCAACTGTCTTTCACAAAATTAAAGTTCTTGAAATTATTAAGAGTGATATTCATTAGCTGTCTTCAAAAAGCTCTGAGAGTCAAGGCCATCAGAAATCTAGGTCAACTTCGCCAAATTGGGTCGATTTCCAAATAAGACAAGTTGTAAGCCCCTTTAAAGGCCTACATGTGGAAAATAGCCAAGAAAACAAACTTTTTGAATTCTTCACTGCTTAAATTGGGAGAAAGCTAAAGTTATCGAACACATCAGGAGCCTCATCAGCATAATTGGGGTTACCCAGGGTAAAAACCACGCAATTCTACAGGTGTCAACACATTTACCCTGGCTGATTTTAGTGATGGACCCAGGTTCGTCTGTTCATTCTCAGTCCTTTTATTTTGAATTCATCCAATATCCAACGGCAATCTAGGCCAGGATGCATCATCAGAGAAACTGATACTCTCATGCCTTAGACCATAGGTAAGAATAGCATAGAACTCCTCGATTGAGTTTACCCATATTATCCTCAAAAATTACCCTTTCCTCGGAATCATCAAAAACTCACTAGCAAGAGATCGTGTTAAGTGTGACGTAAATGCAATGAGCCTTTCGACAACGTTTACCCTAACTTCTCCAAGATATGTGATTCCCTGGGGTAAATCTTCGCTTCAACTCTCACTTACGAGTACCACCACTAGATTACCCAGAGGTGACAGCTGAGGTACGTATAGGCAACTTCACTCGCAAACATGTTGATGGTTACCAGGTAAAGGGGAATTTTCGCTAATTAGCACTTTTACCTCAGGGAGTCTCAGATAACCATCCGGGCCCTGAACAAAAATTTAAAGCTTAGATTTTTCTCTTTATTGGTATTCAGCTCCTAGAATCAGTGTCCTGTAACCTTCTAAGTACATTTTCCTCCGAATCTAATAAGGGAAAGCATCACGTCAAGCAACCGCACAACTCTATATTTAGGTTTTGTATGTCGAGGAAACTGGAGTGTAGTCTCGATTTCGTCGACGTTGAATTCGTGCATACATAGTAAGACTCATCGTCCTGAACTTCGCGTGTAGTCAATGTCTCAGAGATATGGAACCTTCCTGAATAGTAGCATCTTCCTGTAATTTGGTTATACCATTACTCCTAAATTCTTCTGAAGAGAATTCTTGAAATAACGATCACTCTAGGTTTAATTCGAATTAGTTGAGCCTAATACACATCTTTTGGGAACCCTGGATTCATTAGCTGATATGGCTAAACCACCGGCTAGATTTCAAACAAACCTCCAAGGTTTCCAACCTAAGACTGTTAACGCTTGGAAACCACCAACCTCAAAGCCACACCCCACGATATGGAGTTTTTGGCCAACGGCTTTACTGTCACCCTGTAATTTCAGTGCAGAAAACGGAGATCTACCACCCTCCCCTTCCTACTTTCACCGAAGGACAGGATAAAAGGTTATACAATAAGAAGTGGCAGAATTCCCCTCGATGACTTTTTATTTTTCTCTTCTTTTCACTGAAACTAGCGTGTTTCTGATTAATTCTGTATTCAATGCACATGTTTTAAATAACGGTCTTTTGAATCATTAAAAACCGTGAGCATCGTCGGCATCGGATCTACTCAGTTTGCCCTTGAAAAGTTGTCCTGGCTAACCTGGCTCTGACTCGACATTCTTCATGACATACGTATGTACCTGCTCAAGTATTTGGCAACGGTTGAGGAGTGTTGACAGAACTTCTTCGACCTGATCGCTACAGAGTTTTTGAGAAACCCAGAGAGGGAATTGCTCGTGCAGAATTCTTTCTTCCTTTTTCTTCTTTGATTACTTGTTCTCCCTTTGACTTCAGGTGTCCTAGTGATTGAGTGGCTGACATATAGCACAGTGAAGAGCCTTTGGAGTTCCGCATAAATTAGTTTTCCACATCTGTTTCGTCACGTTTTTATCTCTCCAGCTGTTATTGTGCATTGGACCAAATATGAGATCTGGGGGAAAAAACTCCATTACAATTGCAGCTATTTTACATGCCAAGATTTTTCCGACAAATTTTTGGTCCAAAATGTAAAGAATTTCTCGTCCGATATAGTTGCTCAAACCTCTCCAAAGTAATTTTTACATTTTTTGAAAACATTTTACATGAGTTATCAGATACTTCTAAACTTTAATCAGGTGGTAAAGCAGTCCAATTTACCAGAGGATCACGTAACATAACGTGAGTGATGAGAAAGAATCTTTAACTTCTAGTGCGGAGCTGACAGAGTAGAGTCGGACTTTTCTTTATCCCTGATTTTTTTGGGTAATTCCTTATTGTTTGCAGGTTTTGGACCACAGGCTGTCGTTACAAATTTTTACTCTATTGAGTTAAAATAGTAAACAGCAAAAAAGTTGAAAAGTAATAAATAAGGGAAAAGCTGCTAAAGCTGCTCCATTCATATCTGCTAAGCTCTCCTGCATTTAGTGAAGTGCATATTTTCTGCAAAAATTGTTGTGGTCCCAGGGTCACACCCGTCTTCATGCCCCTAGAATCCATTTTGACATAGGGAAAGGTATTTTTAGCCAAAGTCCTTGTTTACTCGTTAAGAGGATCTGAATAGACCTCGTGCCACTATAATTCCTTAGGTATTTTCCACAAAGGGAGGATTATTTCGAATGCCAAAGTCACGTCCATGATTGTCCTATTATTAGTTCTCCCCGCAGCTGCCACAATATGCACGTCAACGAGAACCTCGCGATTTCCAGAACCATTTATCCAGAATAGTTTGCGCTGCACTCAAAGGCTTCTGGATAGCTAGAAGAGGCTTTAGGTTCTTAACGTCACATCACAGGGAAATTTCTCGCATTTCTAGTCTTGCACCGGTTTGTAGAAATAAAAATAACGTACTTCGATGCGCGGTAATCCGTGCAGTCGGCGTATTTGTTGAGTTTTCCAGTTTCTGCTGGGGCGTGTACCACTTTCACCTGGATCGCGTCATCCAGGCGTGGCGGTTTTCCCTTGGAACACCTGCCTTATTCTTATCAGGATTTAATATTTCCGAAATTGCCAGCTTGACTCCAACTCTCTCCACCTTTTCCGGATGAGGAATTTCCACTGTTCGCGCCCACTTCCTCCCACAGAATGACATGTTCTCCACGCTGCCATTCCTCCACTCGGCCGACACTTGAAACGTCACGGTGAGCTTTGAGCTCGTCATCACCTCGTTCTGTTGACATTACAGCCATCAATCGCTCCCCCCCCCCCGCCTCGTTACCGGGGGAAAATCCCATGTGTTCGCTGACAACCTGTGATTACCCAGCTATTTGTGTGACAAGTTCACCTGCACCGCGGTTCCTGGGGGTCCTTGGGCTGGCCGTTCTTCCTGGATCTGAGTTGGGGTATTTTCGGCAGGTTTCCAGAGGCCGCATGCGTGATTGAGATTACCCAGGGTAAACAAATTCACCTATCCTTGAAATTGGCTTCAACACTTTTACCCTGGGTAATCTGAATGATGAATTCAGGCTAACTTACATACATAGCAGTGGCGATGCATAGCCCCCTCCTCCTCCACCCCCCACCCCCGAGAATGGGTCGCCGAATTCTCGAAACTAATTAACAAAATAAATAAAAATCTTGTCTTAGTTTATTTTCAATTGTTTATTTCTATTAATATACTTTAAAATTGATTATTAATTAATTATTATTTAAATTAATATTTATATTAATTTTACTTTCCGTCTGGGTCCCCAAAACGGCGGATACCCTAATTTTTCCCCACGCTCCCCCCCCCCTCTTCCGCCACTGGAGCAGAGGTATTTTCTGAGCCTTTCCACAGGCCGTATGCATCATTGAGCTTACCCAGGGTAAACGTGTTGACCCTACAAAAATTCGGCCCTCGTTAACATTGGCGTCATCACCGTTACACTAGGTAATTTTACTGATACATTTAGGCCCAGTCACATAGATCTCTGTCTCTAATCTCTTATCCTCCTTTACCTCTCCCAAGTACAACAGGCACATCATTTTCTCTCGCAATCACACTATGTAGGTAAAAATGTTATTTTCCCCGTGGTAAGGTTAGCTCAACAGGAAATGTCTCTGCGGAAGGCATCAAAATTTTCATGTGATTACGGCTTAGCGAGGTATTTTTCCGGGATATCCGGCTCCTCCCTCGTGGACATATCCATAGCTTGTGTATCAAAAATCCATCTCACATCCTGTCATGGGATTTTCCAAGGCTTCCGCGTTGTTTTTTCATTACGTTGTCTTGTTTACGACCTTTCTGATCTTTATTAATGGCTTACGTAAGCCACAGCCTCTTTGTTTGCGGTAGATCTTGTCATGATCTTTGAGACGCTAGGAATCCGAGGAAATCTCTCGAGAAGGAACATTCCTTGCAGACGTTAACGAGTGTTCTTCAAGGAACGCTTTTTGAAACCTTTTGACCTCGTTTTCTGTTTCTTTGCAGCAGTCCGATCCAGGATTTCTCTCGTGCGGGAAAATTTGTTTTCTCCAGGCCAGCGCCGCCTCATCGGCGGCGCTGTTCACCTGCCAAGTTGCGTCCATCACATGTCGGCTTATTCCTTTTCGTGAGATGGACAACTGAATAGGCTTTGATGTAGTTTGTTTCTTTGAAAGGAGCTGCAATTCTTGCAGCGTTTTACTCATCGCACGGTCCTAAACGCTCTACCACATTCTACTGCCAAAAATTTCAACTTAAGATTAAGACTGAGAAATTCTCGATCGAAAAATAAATGTTGGTGCAGGACTTTCGGACCAACCTAATATTCGTGGATAAATTTATCCTGTCAGCCGTGGCATTAGGGGTAAATTTTTCCATTTATTCTTGCAACTCATTCCATTCCTTTCCTCCCACATCAACACTTTTACTCTCTCGAAAAGGTATATAATCCAACCCCGTATCTAATATACATATTTTACCCAGTCGGATAAACACGCTGTAGCGGATATGTTACAGTGGTTTCGAGAATCTGCTATCAAATAAAAACATATCCTTAAATATGTAAATCCACTCGTGTCACTGCAGGTTACCTTTATCCGGTCGATTTCCACATGAGAGCGATCCATGATCTATTCCTTCTTCATTTTGTGTTGACGCTCGCCGAGACACCGCACTTGCGCCAAGAAATGAGCACGTAGAAGGATGGCTTATATTGCATAGCAAAGTGGATAAAAATGAATGGGAATGGATATATACCCGCTATGTTTTCCCTCCCATGGTCAAATATGTATATTGGATACGGCTCAAGGATTCACGTGTTACGGAAAAAATTACTCTTATAGTATTAACCTCAAAGCCTCATGTTCATGCCCCTAGCATTCACTTCGTAAGAAATGCCAGCCAGATGTTTCCCAGCAGTCATGAATTTATGGGACAGTCACCAAACGCCCACTTCAGGCCCTGGTATCACGGTGCATAGAAAACCACTGTTTCCGATCTTTTCCCAGTGTCCGTATTCATGAACGTTCCCAGGAATGTTTCTAAGCTTCCCGCTCACCCAAAATGGAAGAGTTCCTCGACCAAAATATAGGATATCTTGCATCTTGACCAACGCGCTCCATCGTTGAGTGAGACAAGTTCCTCTTACTATTATTATTATTATTACGTAGCAATTCCATTTCTGCCGTGAGAACTTATCCTCTTCAGATGAACTGGTATGTCACAACCTTCCCGAGGGTGTTCATGAATACGGATCCAGGAAGGACAGTGCTACTTCAGTTCAGATCATCAGTATGTTGATAAAATGAGCTGGAACACAACACCTTCTAAACCACATTTTGTTGGGTTTACCCATGCTCAAAAGAAAAAAAAATGGTCTAACGGATATGCGGATAGTGAGTGTCCGTACGTCATCCCTGTCCACCAGCATGCGTAGCGTCAGGCCATTTTACCTTCATGGATTTGGATAAAGAATAGCCAAACGTGGTTTCAAATATGCCCTAAGTCACTCTAGCACTATACTAGTGATCTTATCTGGGGCGCATCTGTCCTTTCTGGGAAAAGACCAGCAAGAGCAGCTTTCTGTACATTTACAGAAGCCTGACGCTCGCGGGTGGTAAGTGTGCGAAAATCAGACGACCAGGCAAGTCATATCAGGTCAACTAATAGCTATGGAGCGCGCCTAGACCAGTTTTGGTTACTAGTGATCACTTTCTTATATCCTGCCGAATTTTACTGTTTTCCTCCACCAAACATGTGCAGTATTCACTTTCTGCAGCGTGGAAAGCAAAGGTAAAGGCTATTTATATCTTTGCGCTGCAACCCGTGATTTATTATGCATCTTTGCGCTGCAACCCGTGGGAAGAAGCCTCTCCACATTCTTCCTTATTCTTCCAACTTCTCCAATATTCACTTGGAAATTCGCAGAAGTCTTGGATGTGGTGCATTGTCTTGAGAACTGAGGCGGCGCCGCTGTTTTGTGATTGGTGGATGCAAATAATTCTCCCCGTACTTTAGCATCAATTCAGGTTGCGTTCATGTCTGAATTCATCATAACATGGACCAGTTTCAAAAAGGGTACCATATGATATTAGACTCTGAAGAGAGCATAGATATGTTTGATTGCACCAATCGTGTAATAGCGGTGCCGCCCAGTTTTCGCTCATGATGACCACCCAAGTATATTCCGACGGGCGTTAGCACTCATAAAAGCTAACAAGAGACTAGTCGGCAGCGCAATTTTTTGCATTAGCTCCACAATTGACTGAACCTTCTACTGAAAAAGGTAGAGAAGTACAAATTTTCCC
This sequence comes from Ancylostoma ceylanicum, assembly GCA_000688135.1. Taxonomy (NCBI): domain Eukaryota; kingdom Metazoa; phylum Nematoda; class Chromadorea; order Rhabditida; family Ancylostomatidae; genus Ancylostoma; species Ancylostoma ceylanicum. Next base: position 256,915 of record JARK01001505.1, on the reverse strand, counting down.
CTTTCATCTGACCATTGCGATTTTGTGGAAGATTCTCCCATCATCATAGGTCCTAGTCTTTTCTAGGAACTAGCTCGACCTTTCGAAAACTCTCAATCCACCTTTTTTGGAAGATTCTCCCGTCATTGTAGTTCCTCATTTGTTTTCGGAAACAGCTTGACCTTAGGGAACTTCCCAATCCACTTCATCTTGAAAACTTTTCCACAAATCGTCATAGTTCAAAATGACGATCCCATCCACAAAGTGCAACTTCCCTATATGGAAGAGTTATTAGTGGAGACAATTAAAAGGGACAAGAGGACGCCAAGCGAGGACACTTCATAGGACTGGATGAGTAAGCCGCGGGCAGACAACGTGTCCACATAGGACATCAGTGTCGGCGACGAACGCTCATGCATATATTCTACGTTTTTGCTGTGTCCTCTGGAGACCTGCGTGGATGAGGTCCGCGCCAGCCGCAGACCTATTCGAAGATCAAGTGTCTCTCCAGCGGCGCGCGTCAAAACAGCCTTGTTAGATGAGAAGCAGCGTAAGCGTGTGAAAGTTAGTGGTCTGGTGAAAGTGGCCACCCGTAGCTGGTCATGCTCGAGCACTCGCGTTTATAGCCGTCTGGGATCTCTGATTCTTCCAGGAAACCCCCTCCCGCCTCTGTTTGGCTGCACACATCTCTCCCTTGCAAAGGTTGTTTTCGTTGCAGGGATTCCTGGAAATGCTAAGTGTTGTCCTTGTGAAGCCTTCAAATTCAGCACTGTCACTTGCAGAACACGCCATTTGCAGGGCTCAATCCAGACCTTGTGATGAGTCATTGGCCTTGGCCCTAATTTTTTTTCAAATATTCGAATTTTATGCACCATTACCATCATACCCCGTCAGATTCCCGTAGGTCAAGGGCTACGGTGGATTCACGCCCTATCAAACAATTCCGAGGACAAATTATCCACGCGTATTCCTGACGGATGCATAGCCGAAGAATTTATCTACGCACTTATTTATTTATTTGTTTGCACTATATAGTGCGTGTGCCATAAATTAAATACTATGAGCGAATAACTGGTATAAATCACGTTTTTCGGGTGTCCTTTGGACATTTTCTCGCTATGAAAGGATAATTTGATATCATGAATGGGAGGCTTAGAATCCTCATTTCTTTGAACTGGGCGTGTAAACAATCAGAGGTCTTTGTTTCTGGAAAATCCATCCATCTCTAGGATTGGACATCAAAACATTTAGTGGTCGACATTTCTAGGAAAAAAAACCAGGCTCCGGGTCTAGATGTGTCATTGAGATTACCCAGGGTAAACGTGTTAAGGCAACATTGTGGTGTTGGTGCGCTTACCCTGGGTAACCTCAATGACTTACGTGGCTCCAGAACATAAAAAAAGTTCACTAATATTTGTAGAATGTATATTTTATTTTCGTACCGTTGTGCGGGAACTAGTCCCCGACCTCTTCGAATTCGAATTTCGGGGGGGGGGGGGGGGG
>JARK01001505.1:242708-255278 GCA_000688135.1 Ancylostoma ceylanicum | reverse complement strand
GGGGGGGGGGGGGGGGGGGGGGGACATAGGCGTCTCCTCAAATCTGCCGGTCGTTTTCTCTTCAGCCGTTGTACGTTCTCTGCGCGCGCCTCGTGGTGTCCCATTGAGCCTTCTGACCTATTAAGGGTTTTGCTAAGCGGTCGCGGGATCATTGGCCTGGAATTTTTGGGTAAACAGCAGGATTAGACTTCTTGTAACCGTGAAGGTGGTCTCAAAACCCAAACCAACCTCATTTATCATCGCCTGGCACCGCGGTGCTTATTGCAACTACATAAGGTTCAGTCAAAATGGTTGAGCAAGTGTCTCGCCTATTCTGAAAGAAATTAAAAATTCATTCAATGACATCCGAAATCACAAGAAAAATGCGGAAAATGCGTGGATACCATCTGTTCTTTAAATGGAGTCATAATGAAATTGCATTTTTGATAAAAATGAAGGTGATTCTCGCAGTTCTTCCGATTAATCCTTGAAATTTCTAGTGAATTGCAATTCCTCCACCCCCTCATTCTCACTCTCAGACACATTTTCGGAAGGACTCCAGCAGAAAACTGGTATAATCGACAGGTGACCTGCGGTTCTTCCGAACAGCTGCTGCGGCCCTTCCGAATCCTTTTTATCCCTGCGTCTCTCGTTCCTACCCATGTGATCGGAATCTCTCTCTGCTGCGGTCTTTCCGATAGCTTGTCTGAGCTGCCAGGCTTTTTACAAAAATGAGCATGTGATTTGGAACTACTCTGTGTACCTAACAGAATCCTGGAAAAAAAGAGGTTCATATGAGAGACAAGTAGAACAAGTTGGCAGCAATTATTTGCCTCAGAGCAACTTGTAGACAAGCTTTTACGCCGCAAATTGTTGTTGACAAATTTGGAGTGGTCAGAGCAACAAAAAACAACCCACTTCAAACGATTTGCATGCAAGACTCAGCCAAAATAATATACGCGCGTATTAAATAAATTCATCCCACCTGTGGGATATACGCAGCAGCCATTGGGATACCCACGACAGTGGAAAGTCGCGCCACCAAAAGCTAGCTGGTCAAAAGCTTGTCAGCAACTTGCTCTAGGCTATCATGCCTACTAAATAAAGCGCTATCGTAGTATGCTCCACATTCCACTTCCTGTTACAAATTCCCCTGGCAAGGCAATTTTTTTTTGGAAAAATGAGCATATTTTGAGTCACCCATATCGTTTATCCCGGAAATGTCTGTGGATCCCTTTTGTGAAAAAATCCACGTTCTGCAATACAACGAGCATGACTAGTTAGTTATTCAAAACTACTCATAACTCGATCGAAAGCAGCAGTTGCAGTGTTATTTCCGTCTATTTTTTCCAACGACACTCCGCTTCCTCCGCTGCACAGCGATGATGTGCAGCGGCTCCTACCGCTGAATAGCAGCTACGTTAACGAAATTTGGCGTTTTCCTTGAACAGCAGAAAAGCGCTCTTTTCACCGGCCACGTAAACCACTCAGCCCGGAGACCGAGACCACTTACAGCCTTGAAGCAAAACATCACGTTTCTTGTTGACTACTTCTTCAGCTGTTCTCTGTATTCTGCGAGTTGTTTCATCGGCGCAGCTGAATCCGTACACACCTCCACGCTTCTCTTCAGGATTATTCATATGAAAAATATCATATTTTTGAGTTTCTTATAACCATAAATTACTAAATAAAATAATGTCGTATTTTTCGCCCAGTATTTCTGACATATAATGAACATAATGTAGGATAGGGGGAGGTGGGGGAGCTTGCTTCAAGCCATACTTCCTCATGGATTCAATTTCGAAACTGACATCATTCCTAATTCATCTGTGGCCCATGTGTTGGACTGTGCACCTGAACCCACTTTTCAGTCCCTGTTCCGAGTTTTCAAAGGCAGTGAATAAGTGCCAAATGTTCTCAAAGAAGTCGTTTTCACAGGCGGCATTTGTAGATGCCTTGATTCTACTCCTCCTCTCCATAATCCCAGACACTGTCAAGTTTGATACCCACGTGAATTCTTCGCTCTTCAGCGACTATTTTCTTTTTTTCTTTGCTAGCTCTAACTTAAATTTTTCTTCGCTTTGTCGTCTCCGAACGAAATTTTCCGGTCATAAACTCAGCGTTAGAAATTACAGGAACAGTTGCAATCCAAACGTTTCATCAGGGTTCCAATGAGTGTCAGCACACATACGTCGAGGTACGTAATCCTAGACTTAGACTTTATAGGTTACTTAAAGCTACTGCCAAAATCAGAAAGTCGTAATGACGAATGTGAGCCACTTAGTGCTACTTTATAATGAGTTGGCTCGTGTTTAAGGGGTTGAAGTTCCGAGTTAAATGACCTGAGAACAATTAAAATAAATTTGAATAATAAATATTGCATCATAATTATGGAGAGACCGTTGAGCAATAATTCAACTAACTATCGGTCTGCAGCGACATCAAGTATGTACAATACCAGTCATAATTTTTGTCCCAAAATCCGTTTCCGACGGATTAATCCGTCGAAAACCGTCAGAATCTTTCAGAGTGGATCAAAATAACATTTCATATCACCATTTGAAAGCTCTCGAACTCATGAGTCTGAATATATGCATGAAAACTACTGTTCTACCGTAAATTGGCGAAGAAAGAATGCGGTCATTTTGTAGGTTTGGTACATTTTCGCATCAGAATAAAAGGGGCCTGAATCGATTTTCTGCAAAACAGCCTAGGCGGTCGACAGAATCAATTGTGCTGAAGAATTTGGTTCATAAGCTAGTGAATGACCTGTCACAAAAGTCGCTGTGATGAGTATGGAAAAATGAAAAAAAAAATTTTTTTTTGCACGGCATGTGATATTCAGAAGCTTATAACTTGTAAAATACCTCGGCCAGAGGCGTTTTCAGTGTTTGGCCGGCATCGGAACTACTTTCTCTTTATGATCTACGCTTGATTTGCCATAGGCTACTTGCTTTCCCTTTTTACAACGGCCCAAACTTTGTATTTTCGCAAAAATGAAAAAAAAATTGAGGTCCGCTCCACCAGCGCCGATCATACCCATATGGGGTATTAAAGTGACCGCAGTGAAACGGAGTATGCAAATATAACGTTTATTTGCGAGAGTCATGAGTCTGAGTGAAATTTTGCCTCATCTCCACCCGATTTGCCCGCAGGTAATGTAATTAGCGGGGACCATCTTGTTCTCGCTAGTTTGATGTCAAACAAGATTTTGATATAGATATTCAGACTGAGAAGCTTGAGAGCTTTCGAGTGGTGATATGAACTGTCATTTTAGTCCATTCCCAACCTGACGGTTTCCGACGGATTAATCCGTCGGAAACGGATTTTGGGACAATAATTATGACTGGTATTGTACATCGAGAAGTAGCTATGTACGTCGTTTTGCTCCGATATACTACAAGTATTTATGGAGGCTGAGGAGTGTAAACAACTAACAATCCTTCAACGAAGACATCTCAAAAATGTTCAGTTTCCCACCACTCGAATATTCGAGTACTGCAATGAAATGTATTCGCAAATGGTAGCACTAGACCGATCTGCTCAAACTCCCAAACAGAAGTCCTAGAATGAGTTGTCTGATCAGATCTGGAACTTGCTGTATCCACATACTTGTTGACAACTTGCCCTCGCCTTCTCTTGTCCGTAAGTTGTCGGTCCAGAGCCTGTTGACAACTTGCAAAGCTAACAGCTGACCAGTTTGCAAGTTGTAGACGAGCTTTAGATGGCCAACTTGTTGACGAGAAAATCCGGAAGCAAGTTGCCAACAAGCTTTGGGTTGAGCAAGTTTCAGATGATTTCAGACATTTTGGTCTGGTGCTTCAAGCGTAGTACAAGACTTGGAGATCTGCTTGCACGACTTCTATGATTCCCTATGAGTTCTTGCTTTTCCCAAAGACAGCACAATACACTCTAATCAGGACTCCAGTTCTTTTCAACCGCAATTGTCCACGAAGCATCATTAAACCGCAAAGAAAAGCTGCACTGATTTCGCCTACGCTTCCGAGCCTGCAGCCCACTTCGTCCAGCTGGAAGCTGTGGCTGTGCATCTGCGGAAACCATGGCCATTATGGCTCTGCAGCACTGACTTCCGATTAGTTTGTTGATGAAAACATTGTTTTTATAGGGGGATTTGATGCGCGGTGATTGCTCAAAAACAATGGAAACACTCCAAGAGGTAGACGGTAGCCGGAGGCGACGTCACTGTCGTTGCCTTCCTCTTCCAAGAAATCCCTTTCCGGAGAAATATCGCTCTTTTCCTGGGGTTAATCTGCATTGTTCTCTTCCGTATTAATTTCACGTTAACTATAAGGCTCAAACATCATTGAATCTTGCCATTATCAAAGTACTACATAGCTTTAATAGGTAGTTAACATCTGATGATGATCAAAATATGTTACGCGACAATAAAAGAACGCATCAGAAATCATTAGCTTAGAGTTGATGAGAGCGTGAACTTTGAAGAACAATTGAATATTCAAGGCAAAAGGTTGATGTTAGAAAATGAGGAGAAATTATGCAGAGAAATATGTTAAAGGAAATGAAGTTGGAGCATAATACCAATAGAAAAAGTGAAATTTCCGTGAGAGGTACGGTTTGCGATAAAGTCTACGTACATATAATGGCGAACATTTGATGTTTTTCCACGTTCCGTGCTCGAAAACTTTGCAAGTTCAGAAAAACTCAGGAAATTTCCAACAAATGTTCGCATCACCAAGAAAAGCACATTTTCTATCCCAATGGCCTTTTCACTTGAACCTGTAAGGAATTAATCGGCTCTAACATATATAGAACCTAACAAACCTAACAATTCACACGCGTTCATGGGTAGAGGTTGTAAATGGTGTTGGCGATCTTTCCAGCAATACAAATTTTGAATTTCCAGCTTTTCCAGCAAAAGCCGTACAAATTTTTACCATTTTCATTACGAAGAGAAGAGCAAAAAAATTCTGATTCGCTTTCAATTTTCCGGGCAGAATACTTCGTACTAACTCATTCTCATTTTAAAAAAATTTTAACCATTGTTCTAAATTCGTCATCAAGTATTTGAACCTTAAAATCACCACAAATAGCCTTGGTTTTAAGATTCCTCATGTTCCGTTTTTCCTTTGCCAACGCCCCACTTTTCCCATCCCACCACCTACCTGGACCTGCGCCCACCACTAGAGTAGATTCAAGGAACGTAGAATTTAGAAGAAAAAACCATGAGATTCCTTGTGGATACGTTATTCCTCTTTCTACTCTCCTATTGCACGTGTACGTACGTACGTCTCATATGGACTGCCTAAGGTGGGTAGAACTCATTTTCATTTGTTGTTGCTTGCTAAGGGCAATAAAGCATTAAGAAATTTCTTTTTTCGAATGTTCACTGACCATGTATGCATAACTGAAATTACTTAGGATGAACGTGGTGGCGCCCATGTTAACGATTCGTAAATTTGTGCGCTGTTCACACCTTTACCCTAGGTAACCCAAATGATGTGTGCGGCCCCTGCTTGTTCAATTCTTCTCCTTTCTCTCTCAAATTGCCCTTCGAATTCAGGCTGCAATAGCGCAATAAATACGCGGAGAAATATTCATTACGCAACTGTTGGATGCTCATTATTCAAATGCTTCACTGATATTGTGGTATTTGCTCTGGTTTTTAAATGTCAGAAAAGAAAACGTTCCGACTTGCAGATAGCTTAGTGCAATTTCTTTCACGATTAATAATGACCTTCGAAGCCGCAAAATTCTAGCTTCCTCCTTCGATTGACTGCGAATTATCGAACAAAACGGATAGTGTAATTTTTTGGGTTGTGCATCTATGTAGCACTGCTGATAAAGGAACTAGGATATGTTATTTGTTTCTGGAAAACGAACGAATGTTTCAAAGAATGATGTTTAACAGATCTTTTGCTAGTTTCAAACATTATTCTCAGATATATATATATATATATATATATATATATATATATATATATATATGAATAGTTAGTATAGATGCAGTAGTGGTAAGCATTTCTCAGTGTGCTCAAAGTATATTTTTACTTTACCGAGTATCTTCTGGAATTGACGAGAGTTCACGTCACTGCGTTCCCTCTCTTTTTCAAACGATCGGTCCTCCACAAAATTTGATTTTTGGCATCCCATCAGCACTAAGTGAAGTCTAATTCGAACAAAAAATAACCCAATCTGGCCAGATCAGAAAACCATTCCGAAGAAGAACTTCCTGGCCGGTATCCAAAATAGTTTAACCAGTCGAATAACCCCGGCCTAGCGGATATGTCAGTATGAATGGCTACCGTGCAATCGGATAAAATTTTATCCTCGTTTCAATGCTGGATATTTTTACCTCGTTGTTTTCCAATGGATAACGTTCCATGGTCTACTCCGTATTCACTTCCTGTTGTCTCTCGCCAAGGCATCGCACTTGCGCCACGAAATGACTACGTCGACGAATTGGATGGCATAGTGGATAAAAACCAGTGGGAATGGATACATGCCCGCTGTATTTTCCCTCCCACGCTTAACCCAGTGACGACCGCGCGGTTCACCGATGAGCCGCCCCTCTTTCCACATGTTTTAGTTGGAGGTCATTAACCCGTTGGCATTCCTAGCGGTTTCCTAGGATGGTGAAATAATACCACTTCTGAGCCAATTTGTTTACAAAAATTTATATTCCATGAAATCTCCGTAATAGAGAAAGGAGGCAGAACTTGAGAAAATGTGGAAACCACGAAAGAGGAGCGGCTTCAGTGGGTTAAATGTGTTGGATACGGATCCAGATGTCCTTTTATCCAGGATCCTCATTGCCCTCGCGGCATGGGTTTCGCGTAAAACTCTTATGCGGTATATAAAAGCTACGAAGATTTGCTGGGTAAACAATTAGAGTCTCAATACGTTACATCACATAACCTAACTGATAAGGAAGGAAGAAATTAGTACACTTCATGTTTGTTTCCTTTCTACCCTTAGACGCTATTTATTTAACTCTCATGTACTCCCTACGTAGTTCCTTAGCATATCATAGTAATATTTATTTATACTTCTGTGGCTCACAGATTATTATATGAGCTTGTTTATGGCCTGGTTTAATTATTTCAGGCCTCTGAAGACGACGTGTAGTTGAAACATCAGGCCAAAAAACGTGCTCATAAAACAACCTATGAGGCACAGAATTATAAATAATTGCTATTTATCTATATATTTATTAGCTTCAATCGATATGTCAGTGATTTCGTCGTTGACTTCCTGAAGAAAGTTCTAGGAAGCCATATGAATTCCAAAAGGCAAAGCACAGTGCTTTACAATGTTCTACTGTAAGCTGTGCGAGAACTGGTCCCCAGTCACGTTAAATCTACTCTCCTGATTTAATGATTTTTCATCAGTGCTACTTTTCCTCTTTTCCTGCTGTTTGTTTCGAATGTTCACTAGTACCTGTTCCTCTTCTTCCTTCTCGTTTTCTTTATATTTTTTCCAGCAAAAAAAAACCTACGCGAACCAAACACTACCGACTCGATGCACTCTTCTAGCGAGTCTTTTTGCTGGTCATGTAGCGTATTATAACTCTGTCAGAAAACAGCATCTATTATATGACAGATTGGGCGCCGTTGGCGGCTCAACAAACCAAGCGACAACAATCGACTCTGAAACTCCGTCTCAAACATCGACTCCATTCCCGCGTAGCACGTGTTTTACCTCAATTTTCGTGTACACTTCCCTGGAAAGCCGCTGATTCTTGGTGATTTTGCTGCTGGGCTTAGAAGTATTTAGTATAATCTCATTCGCTCTCCTTGATTGCTTCAAGGAACCAATATCTCTTACTGGGACCAAGATCACAGACACCTGGAATATTCCTGGGAGGGGTAAGACTCTGGTGAGAGACGATTTTTTGTAGTTCATTGATTTTTGTTTTAAAATCCCACTTTGATTTCTCTTAATTTCTGGCTGGAGTCTACTATCTTTATCTTTAATCAACTATCGGTGATCTTCAGAGCACTGTCACCTATCATTCCAGAATCAAAATATGGGAAATTGTAGAAATCTCTGTGTTCAGAATCTCTGTGCTCAATAATTAAAGTCCCATTAACCGCTATTCCGGGCTTTTCACTCAGACAAGCTCTCAGAGCGACTCCTGTGGGGAGTGAGAATTACTGAAAGGTAGCTTGTTACTATTCTGCTTTACCTCGCTTATAGCGGCCATGTTTCTTGTTCATGCCACCATAATGTGATATTTCTCACTACTTTCCGCTGGAATCTCTTTGCACCTCATTACGCCTTTTTCTAGTTTCTCTATCTCATGTGGATGTACTTCGGGTTTGTCTAGCAACCTGAATACGTGAGATTTTAACCAATTCGACCTGAACTGTAGACCACCTAAAGGCAAGAATTACAGAGCTGCATAATACAGACTAAACTGATATAGACCTCCCAAAGGCAAGAGTCACGTCCACTTTTTCAATGCCATTTCGCAGCATTCATCATATTTCGTGAGTGTCATCGAAAAACAACGCTACTTTTGCACTATTCTTCCGCCTTGAAGCCTTATATCTTGCTCCATTGCGTGCCCAGAGTTGACTCATTAGGATAGCTGCTAACTTTTTCGAAGTTTTTGTCGTTGCAACTGGGTAAATTAGCTTTACTCCTAGGGCTGCATGTGCCATTGAGATTACCCTGAGTGAACGGGTTGGAACCATAAAAATTTGCCCATCATTAACCCGGGCTTTAGCAAGTTAACGCTGGGTAATCCTAATGATGCTTGCAGGCCGTGCGGTGGCACTCGTCATTGAGTTTACCCGTGGTAATCACGTTTGCGCCAAAGTTTACCCTATTTTAGGCATTCATCAAAAGGTTTACCTCCATTCCATGGGCTAAGTTGGTGGCAAAGTTGACTTGTGTACCACATAGTGCTGGAGTCTCAACTCTGCCATTCGAACATTGTTTTTCCCAACATGTAAAACCACACCAGTAGCCTTTCCACTCCAACATTATTTTAGTCAAATATCTTCTGATCCATGGAAAATATTTTCATTTTTTGCTTAACCAGAATTCACCTACAATTCATAGCTTTTCAAATTTTTGTCCGTGCATAGGTCTATTTTGCCAAAAAGGTCATTAAGGACAACGGAAACTCAATATTCCCTAGACTTGATCTACCAGTTATAGCACGAGGAGGCGAGCTTTTCACTTTTCTCCTAAGTAACCTTCGTAAATAGCTTAGCGCCAGCTAACACAGCTCAGACGGAATGGCGGGAATACGCGTGACAGTTGTCCTTTTCAAATCCTTAGTACACCAGCTTTTTCAATTACTTTGAAAACAGTTTTTCCATAATCCGCACAAATCGCTCTGTGATCCCACACCGCTTGACTTCATAGTAGTACGTTCAACTCAATATTGCAAAGATTTAAGATTCCATAAAGTATTTCATTCAGGAAATCATGCACGAAATCTATTGTGAAGAACCATAACTTGTGATTGGTTTGGCTGAATTACAGCACGATACGAAGCCTAATTCTTGCAATTGCGCGTCGTTTAGCGTGTTAGCTGTGTAGGTGCACAAATCTCCTAAATTGGTAGCGAATTTTGAAATAGATTGCACTTCCTGTTAGATGCGTTCATCGAGTTGCTTGATTTTCTACTAGGTCATTTCTGTGGGCAGCATAGTATGCAAGGAGTAACTGAATAGATCCTGGGAGTGCTAATCCGACGGTATTTTCATTCAATTATGTTCATGTAATATAGGTGTGAAAGAGCTTAACTCAGCATCTGTACATTCCCTATCAATAGGTCTCACCTCTCCCTGGATATTACCCATTCATCCGTTAGTCCTCCCCTCAGGCAAGGGTAAACAGCTTCCGCTTAACGCTTGACACTTTAACTTCCGTTTTCTACGCAAAGTCCACTAGACGAGGGTTTTCCGCGACAACTCGCCATTGTTTTCGGCGAATCTTTGTTTGGCGCATTCCTGGGGTTCGTCCAGGAAAGTTCACTCAAATCCCGGACTCCTTGTCCGTTCCCGTTTGTTCGTTGAAAGCCTGGCGCCCTTATGGCCCCTGACAGGAAAGGCAAAACATGTTGACACGCTACCAGGAAAACCACAGCTTTGTCGGCTTTTCGTCTTCCAGAAACGGAAAACACCGCTTGCAATCTGATCAGTTGACAGAATTTGTGACGCCGGCTGATTGGATTTTGACGTAGTAAAGTAGTAAATCTGTGAAACAATTGTTTTCCCTGCATGTGGTCGCTTTCGGCTTAATCTATTTGATTTCTGCCCCACTGTCTCATGAAACGTTTGCTGGCGTTCTCTTGGGAGCCTTGACGCGGTGGCAGCGATTTTCACACTCTCACGCCATCCGTCACACACCGAGAGAGCAATCCGAGTAATCCCTGACCGACGCAGTGCCACCCCAAACCCTGCCGAAGCGGCGGGTAATCCGAGGTTAATGCCAGTTGGACTTCTCGGCCGTGTACTGGACGCCTCGTTTGGTTCATACTCTTCGTTTCACCTATTTCCAGCAATGCACTTTATGAAAGCTCAGCAGGAACTCTAACAAAGGCGCTTGTTAGATGTCCTAGAGCTTCATTAGCGGTAATTACGGTAGATTCTAAGCAAAGATTACTGTTTTTAGGTGCTGATTGTCCTCCAGACAGTAATTAAGGCTCGGAAGTCCGGAAAAAATTCCGAAAGAACCTGTCAACAGTCACTTGCGCACTAATGAAGTGGAATTTGTCACGTTTACACAGCTGCCGGAATGACGTGACTTTGTGACAGTTGTCCACTTAAGGCTGTCTCATCAACCAGATGCTGCGCGTTCTTTGCATTTCTTTGGCGTTCATCGCCTTTTCGTGGACATCACTGCCCTTTTGCAGTCTTCTGCAGCTCTACATCTTCTACGTTTATTCGGTTCTATTTTTGGTAGACATCTGTCACTCGCGCGCGTCACGCGTTGCAGCGCTGTCATGTGAAGAGTTTTCAGAAGACAGTATTGTAGCGAAGCTCTCATCACAGTGAGGTTTCTCAGGCACAAGGCATAATTGTACACATGTTTTGGCACGAGAAATGCGAGGACAATAGCGCATGGGTGGACATCTGTCACTTGGTTGCGACGCGTGCTGCAACGCGGTCAGTAGGCCAAATTGCAAGAGAGACTGATGTTTTATTGTAATATCAACCACTTTCAACAGCATACGTCCTTGAGCACAATCTAATTTCAAACTGGTGACTAGTTTTGAGTCGCGCTATGATGACTCTGACCTCGCTGTGGACATCTGCCACCAGTGCGTCGCGCGTGTTGCAACGCGGTTAGGTGACCATAGAGATAAACATCATTGTCACTCTGCAATTAAAACATTTCCTCCGGCTGAGCTTTTGGAACAGGAGCTAATTTTAGATTCCTGCCATAGCATGATAAGGGTTTTGGTGGTTCTAATCTCGCTCGGACATCTGTCACTTGGTCGCTGCGCGTGTGCGATACGGTCTGGAGGCGCAGCGTTAGACTTTCTCACTAGTACTATGTATCTAGCACATCTCATTCAGTATTGAGTGTTTCTTCCAACTTGTGTTTGTCCCGTATGTAACAATAGCTGAGCAAATGTGCACAAATCTGAGGCCTGGATATCCCCCGCGCTAAACACAGGACATTTCAAGTTGTCATTACGACGCATTGTAGTGTCGGGCGTTACCAGTGCAGCAGTAATGGTTTTGGGGTTATGGCAACGTCTTCGGGTCGCAGTCACGTAATTTCTTTTTTTTTTCTCTAGTTTCTTGTGAGTATTGTACCGCTTATCCTTTCAAAATTTTATTATACGAATCAGGGTTTTAGAGGGCTATTTTTTCCCAAGCTTCCCCCTTGGCCATGCGAAGAGCCGCTGACCCTATAGCGTTATCCTAGAACTCCACGCTGCACCCATAGTGCAGCGCACGATGAATAGGAAATATAACCCTTGCGGGCAATAAATATGATGCAATAATTATCCCCTCATTAGTAGTCTTTTGGTATAAATGCACTTTTACAAATGCGAAATTAGACGCTCCTCCATGGCACGCGACTTCCCCAGCCAGGCCTTCCTTCCTTCCGGTCGTGTCCTCCGGGCAAATTTCCAAGTCTGCACTCCTCTTTTTCCAGAACGAATTCGTTCCTGGTTTTGTTTTTCAAAGGTGAATGAGGGCTTGAGGCCCTTTTGTTCTCCGGAGGGCACAAAAACTCCTGAAAACACCTGGCGAAAAAGTTCATTCTGAGGATAAACAGGCAATATCCATGAATAATTCCACGGACGAAAGCTGTTTGTGAGATGTCAGCTGATTTCAGTGGATTTTAATGGAGCTGTGTGCGGATTTTCGAAGAATCCAGAAATTCAACACCACACCACGCTTTCACGCGCCCATGTGGCTCTGCTCTTCGAACTTCGACGCCGCTCGAGCACCTTCCAGTTCTTTAGGGATTCAAATTTGATTCAGCTTGTCGTCGCGTGACTCCTGAACGGAATGAGCTCCTTGCACAATAGCTATATAGCAATTCTAGAGTTTCGTGCACATTCCGGATCTGCCCGGATCTGTAGTCCAAAATGCATGTGAAAGTTGCTTGGCGATGGCTTCAAAAACAACATCT
>JARK01001505.1:232501-242510 GCA_000688135.1 Ancylostoma ceylanicum | reverse complement strand
GGGGGGGGGGGGGGGGGGGGGTCGCTTGCTCCACTTCCGGGATCAGTTGGGCAATGTTAGAGGCAGGGAATCCACGGGGGGGAGGGGACCCTATTAGTGCCATGGATCTGTTTTTCCACCCGTAGATATGACAAATACTTACATTCGGATAGATTCTCATAGGATGGAAGTGCACCTAAAGAATAAATTTCATCCATAATCCATGCAAAGTGCACGCGAGCACGAAAGAAACGTTCCAAACTGCTATACAGCTTTCACAGACGTTCCAAACGCCTTGAATAGCGTTGATGCTAAGCCTTCTTCAAGTGTACTTTCCTAGGAAACTGCACTGTATCTACTAGTCCGCCTATACTTGAGAACAGCTACAGCCTCGTCGTCAACATTAATCAACTGTAGTGCTTCTAAGAATATTCTAAGCTTCTCAGTCTTCCTGAATATCTTTACTAAATAAGGAAGTGCTTCTTATGCGTCTGCACAACATAAACTGCGCTCTATGGGTGATATTTCTTCAGAATTGCTGGCTAGTTTTTTGGAAATCCTTACTCAATAAGGAAGTGCTTCTGGATTTGCCTCCGCACACCATAAACTGCGGTCTAATTATAGTATTTCTTCAGCATTGCTAGCTAATTTTTTCATCCAGAATATTCTTGACAGGTTGCTAGGATAAAACCAGTACAGTATGCTCTATCCTTTCATGCTTTTCACCCCTGATTTCACCCTAACATTCCTAAGATTAGCTAATGCCAAGTTTGTCGGCCTTTTTTTATTTTTCAAGAGGTCCGATTATACTTAGGTCCTGCCCCCGAGAAAATTCTCTACTGTGCCTATAATTTCAAAAAAAAAACCCGGGCCAAGACCAGTCCGGCTACGAAGAAGAAAGCTCACCCCAACTCATTCGAATATTCGATTATCCAAAAGCTCAAATGCTCAGATGGATACAGTCATCTCAAAATCAAAATTGAGCAGAAAAGTAGTACAGAAACAATTAAGAAATTCAATTAAATACATAATTGGACGTGTGAGCGTTGTACCTGAAAAGGCCGTGCGGCCAACTGCTGTGATTGGTCAACTTAACGAGTGGTCAAATAGCAAAGACTGACTGCACATCCTCCACCTCCTTTTTCACCATTTTAATGCTGTACTCCCCAGATATCCACAGAACTTGTTTGTCCGAGACTTATAGTACTAAAAAATAACTTTTAAATTAGTTGGAAGGGCAGTTGGATAAGTAGGGTATTTTCCTGGATGGCTACTTTCTTCTACTTTTTTCCTTCTTTATGTTTTATTGTTTATTGTTACCTTTTTATGATATTTAATCCTTTTCCTACCAAATAATTTTAATGAAAAATCTGCTGCTTTTTGTTTTCATCATTCCATTCCTACACGATTTCTCGGCATCCTTCTGCATTTTCGTTTTCAGGCATTTTCGTTCATTTTTGGCAAAATTCCAAAAGAGAGTCCTGAAGAGTGGAGTTTTGAAACGCTGGGCGCTCACTATAGCTCCTTTTTGTATCACTTGATCGACAGAAAAATCGCCAGTTGCACCTAACATCAAAAATAATTATAATTAATCCCACGAGACTGCCTTACCGGTAGATGTTTTCTAATTGTTTTGTGTTTACTGCTTTTGAATGACGAACAATATCAAACCCCGAGAGAATCGTGTAATCCCCGAGTTTTCTGCTGTTTTTCTCGGACGTTGTCGCGAAAATTGTCTGTTCCGCAACGACGGACTTGTCATTCAGATTCACGTCACCTACTCAATTTTTTTCCAACTCTTCTCCTCTGCACAGGCTGGGCATCAATCATGGATCCTCGTTCCATTGACATCCTCAATGTGACCCATGATCCAGTTTGCATGCCATGGCTGCTGTCACGTCCTGATGTTCATCAAGTACTGATGACCTTGGCGTCGTCGTCGTCGTTCGCGACATGGAGCCGAGCCAATTGATGGATGTAAATAATTTGCGCGCTTCGTTTTCCCTCATTCAGCAGGGTGCGCATGGACTAATAGGGGCGGGGCCTAGCGTCGACGAAGGGGTGGGACGTCGAGGAGGCTGAGTGTGACGCGACTATCGTAGTACGACGATCTGTCCTGTTTCAGTAGTTCTTCTGGTGTGGTGGCCGGTACGCTTGCCTGGCTCTTACCTGTGGCCTAGTGATGTCTGCAGTTACGGAATATGCATCACTTAGGATTTTTTTGTCACTGTGGTTATGCCTATTAGATGGCGCGATGCTGCAAGTGGGTAACTTCCGTGAGTAAATTCTGCTGAATGTAGGGCGTTATACCCGAAAAGGACGGTGCGGACGGGCCTTCTGATTGGCTAATTGGATGAACTGACCAATCGCGAAGCTGAGTCGCACAGCCTTTTCCAGGTATAACGCTCTACTGTAAATTTTCGATCCTTTCCTACAGCTAGTTTTGCACGCCATCGCCTACTTAGGACTGCTTAGGCCCTGTAATGTCAGAAAAACTGCCTTTCTGTTCCAAATCACAGCACGATAGCAGCAGTTCTTTTCAATATGACGTTTAGTTCGGGCTAGAGGCTTCGTTTTGACGGTTTTTACGCCAAAAACAACGTAAAGAACAGTTCTAGACGTTAGCATCAATGTTGAAGCACATCTCTGTTCTTTTTAATCACAGCACGATAGCAGCACGATAGCAGCAGTTCTTCATATTGTAACGAATAGATCGAGCTAAAGGCTTCATTATTGGAGTTTTTTTAAACACAATAAGACGATGGTGGCTACAATTCTAGCCCTCAGCATCAGCAAAGAAGAGAACCTCTCCTTTTTATCACAGCATGAAAACAACACGATAGCAGCACGATAGCAGCAGCTCTTTCCAATGTGATGTCTATTTCGAGCCAGAAATTTCCTTTTGAAAATGCTGGACCTGCAGTCCACTTTTATTCGTTGAAAGCCATGATGAAAAACTGCTGTTTTGGTTTCAATAGCAGCACTATAGCGGCACAACAGCAACAATTCTTCTCAGGCTAAACATCCAGCTCCAGATAGAAGCCCAATTTCGGAAATTTCCCAGGCTGCTGGACCAAAAGTGCAGCTTTGAAAGTTAACATGATGTATGAAATGCTGCTCTTCTGCTGCTAATCACAATACGATAGCAGCACAACAGCAGCAGTTCTTCTTAGCATGAGCGTCGGCATGAGCGTCTAATCCCAGCAAGAGGCTTAGGGTTGGGGTTTTGAGGACTTTGCAGGTGGTATAAGACGAAAAGTACACTCCGGACCGTTAATATTAATGATATAGCGTCATATTTGGTAATATCTGAAATCGCCCACGTTCCTTCATTGCCAAGGCAGTGGCGCCAGGACATCTGTCACTTATGGATTCCGCATAAGTTCATGAACCTGCACAAGCACCTGCTTCTACCATTTTGAAAGGTGCGGAGGCGGATTCCTGGGAACACTTGTCCTTAGGGACCGAGGACCACCACCTTATGCGCTCCATTGCAAATATCCTGCTCCATAGCCAACCTTTTCCTAAAATATACTAGTAATCTGTAACTATATATGTGTTGTCTCTTTGCAACGTCGCGTCTTAGCTGCAATCAACCGCGACACTGCCTCCCCGCATTCCTTATTTGCGTCATTTCCTCATTAATCATGCGAATAGCCGCTATACAATGCTGGTGTGGGAGAATTCTCATAGCTATAATGGCCATCTTACGTATTACTCATAAATTTTCCGAGTTACTTAACTGATATGCACTCCAGGAAAGTAGGATTTCCCTTCCGGAATATCGCACGGCTTCCTATGAGTCATACAGGCTACCCGGAAATTGTTGGGATTTTTCTAATCCACCCTCTCCCGGATGGATTAGGGGAAATTAGCCGTAGGTGAATTTGCTCTCAGAAAATTCTGGAATTCAATATTTCCTGAATTTTTTTGCTAAACTGCCCTATATAAGGCGGAAGCTGTTAAGAGCCATAAGAGTTCCAACGGCTTAGACAAGGTCAATGTCTCAGACCACACGCTAGCCATTAGCCCTGGTGTCCTGGCAAATGCTAAGCCGCTTGTGTACTGCACTCATCGAGCGCTTTTATCCGATATCCTCCCCTGATTTTTCCGTGGAAAAGACGGATTTTTGCAAGGATTTCCCGGCTGATCCCCCCAGCACCATCAATCTTTCTCCTGCATATATGCCATTTCTCATCCAGAATCACACCTCAGAGTATCACATCGTCAGCTTTTTCCGCGGCTCTCAGAAACATCAGTGCTCATACATCATCGCTTTTCCTCGCTTGTGCTTTCGATGTTCGTGCTTTGGACTGGGGTTTTCTTTCGTCCGATAGTTACGTGTTAATCGCCGGAAAAAGTTTATTTCATGCAAAATTCATGGCTATGATAGATTTTTTGGTTTTTCAGGTTGCCATGACATTTGACATAGTATCGCACTTGAAAGAGAAGTAGAAGTAGTAATGTCGAAGCAATGTGATGAGTTTTGTTCCTGAAAAAGGCTCTTATCCTAACGAAGTAAAAAAGAACATACTTATTCCCAATCAATAATTTCACCTAAAAAGTGAGCAGAATACTAATCCTTGTTTTGGAAGGATCTCTTCAAAAGTTCTAATTTCTTACAGAAATCCTGGAAGAAAAATCCCTAGCTTATTATCAGCAGCTACAGACAAGAAAGAGGAAAAAACTGCGAAAGTAATGAAAGCAGCTAGCTATATAGGTAATTTTTACCCAGAACGAGCGTAGCAATTTCCAACTCTATTATATTCAGGAACTTTGACATAAAGAATGGTAATTTATTCACTCCACAACATGTGTAAAATAAATAAGATGTGTAATTAGGTATCTATTTCATACATCTACATGTTTACCTATTTACTGCTTTACTCGATACAAAGAATAAAATTTTAGATACGTAATTAGGTACTTATTACTTATTTCAAATTCCTACGTACGTCTTTACTTCATTAAATAAATAAATAAATAATTAAATACTTATTTATTCATGTGAGTGGTTGTACATACATATACAGTCCCTGTCCAAAAGGTTGACGGATTGCGCGCGCAGTGCCATAGCGTCGCGGCTACAGAATCGCTGCGGGACCTACTCTACTCTCTCACTTAGAGCATGCTCTCTCCTCATCCCTGTTCAAGGTATTGCTGCTATTCTGCAGCCACGGTATCCATCAATCTTTTCGGAAAGTACTGTACTTTTTTGTAATTTTTAAACCTTCCTCCTCGTTCTACCCTTTCCTCTGCTCTCGGCTTCTTCCGATCATTTCTTCTCTTGTTCTTCTTTTCCTCAATTTTCATTTCTTCCTTAAATTTTTATTTCCTCTTCTGTGAAGGAGGGGAGGTGCAGCGACCCTAACGAAGCATCTAGAAGTACAAAAAACATGGAGAAACTCTTCAGATCAGAGAAGGAATTATTGACAATAACTAACAATTGAGGAAATGAATTCTTTTCGTATCCTCAATTCCTCAGAACTTCTCCTTGAGATTTCCATTTCCCTCGTCAAAATCCCACCCCTGATGTTTGGGCCAGACTTTGGCAATCGAGCAGCTTTGATATTACACGTATTTTTTAAATTTTAGGTTGGTCCGAAAGTCTTGGGCCAACTTTTATTTTTCGATCCCTAATTCCTTGGACTTGGATTGGAATTCTTTGGCAATAGAATGTGATAGAATCTTCTACTGCTTCTCCACTACCAGACCAGGTTCCATTCATGAGCAATAATGTTATGGTTGTTTGAAAAAAGAGTAAAATTTTGTGCAAGACTTTCGGACCAACCTACATATCATTACTATTTTATCATCCTTTACTGCTACTCTGAAGAACTCCGCTTATTTTCGCTTCTTCCATAGGAGTGCTTACCTACTTGTACCTTCTGTAAACACCGCTGTGGGAAATGTCCTTGAATCCATGTTTTCCCGGCTTGCTTCAGTACATTTTTTCTTACCAACTTCCATGGGTAAAAACAGCCTGAGACTATGAGTGACGACAAAGGGACAGGTGTAAATCGGCTCCTAAGTACAGAGCATAAATAAAAAATTGGGTTGTCCTCTGCGGATCTGATTGTTCTGTTTTTCGTCACAGCCGCCATTACCCGCGGCGAAACCGCGTGCGTACATGCCAGGTGTTTTCCTAGTGTGTGTCTGTGTTTTCGTCGTTGAAATACGAACCGAGCCGACACGCCGATTCTAATTATAATGTGAGCGAAATAACAATATCCCCTTTACGTGCGTTGTTTGGACCGGTGCCAAACGAGCCTGCCCTCATCGCTGGCCATCGTCGGCGGCCCACGGGCTCGCGATTTGCATGCGACGTGGCGTGGTCTTCGGCGTCTTCGCGCCAAGAGAACTTCATCGCTTATACAGCTATTTTCAGCATGTTCTCTGGACGAAAAGTCAAGTGGAATCACTTTGGGAAGAAGTACGCGTTACGTATCAGCGACTATGAACTCGACTACGCGGATCTCTATGATGTGAGTTACGAGAGCATTACGTAGGATACCTTATTTATTTTCTAATTTTATAAAATCTAAAACAATACTTATTTTAAAATATACGAAGCGGAGGTGCAGATCTTCTCTTGAGTGAAGTTGGAGAAAGGAAAGAAGCCGCTCCTGAAGAGGTTCTTGGAAAAAAGCTTTTTGAAAGCAAAACAACCTTTCCATAGGTGTCAAGCGTTGCACCTCAGAAGGACACTGCATATGAGCTCAGCGATTGGTCAATTCGTACGTACAATCCGTACGACCCCCAATCACAGAACTCAGTCGCACCGCCTCCCAGGTACAGCGCTCCACATCCAAGGTTCATACATACTACACCCAAGAAAATGGTGTAATAGGCGTAGACAATTTCAAGTATTCGATCCCGTATAGGAAATACATATGAGAATGACTGTACGGTTCAATTTCAAGTGAATATTTTTTTGGTTTCCAAATTACCAACTGAATTATGCAAAATGCTTGTATTTTAAGCTCTAATTCGTATATTATATAGCAGAATGGTGATCATTGTTCAAAAATACCAAAAATGTATAGTATATAGTACAGTTAGTTTAGTACAGTGCAGTGTAGCGTAGTATAATACCGTACAGTACAGTATAGTATAGTAGTATCACTCGCCCATCTCGTCTGCAACAGTATAGTATGGCACAGTATAGTATAGTATAGTATAGTATAGTATAGTATAGTATAGTATAGTATAGTATAGTATAGTATAGTATAGTATAGTATGGTATAGTACAGCGTAGTACAGCGTAGTATAGCGTAGTATAGCGTAGTATAGCGTAGTATAGCGTAGTATAGCGTAGTATAGCGTAGTATAGCGTAGTATAGCGCAGTAGAGCGTAGTATAGCGTAGTATAGTAGAGTATGGTATAGTGTAGTGTAGTGTAGTATAGTATAGTATAGTATAGTATAGTAGAGTATAGTATAGTATAGTATAGTATAGTATAGTATAGTATAGTATGTATAGTATGGTATAGTATAGTATAGTGTAGTATAGTATAGTATAGTATAGTATAGTGTAGTATAGTATAGCATAGTGTTCTATATTCTACTATACCATACTGTAGTGTAGTGTAGTATAGTTTAATACAGCATAATATAGTCTAGTATAGTATAGTACACCATTAGCTTATCTTGGGTTGTCAATTTCTCCTGAATCTGATATTATTCAACGATCAAAGGGTACAGTATCGTATCATGTAGTATTTCTCTATCCTGGTTGTTATATAATTTGTAGTAGTCAATTTCGGCTAACTGATGAAAATAAGTATGTAAATATTACATTATAATACGTATTGAACCAGATTCCTTTCCCTAACAGTTGGAAAACCACCGCGAATCCCCTCCTTCGCAACCAGGAAATACTTTAAATATATTGCAAAGGCGACAAATCGTACATACGTGCAATTAGTACGTATTTTTCACCACATTAATTCGTTCACATTAATTCGTCACCTTAACATCTACGAGCTATAAATGACGAGCTCGTTTCCGTTCGTCATTTGTATGCGGCGAATACGAATCATTTCAATTTGAATAACGTCATGGTCAGTTAAAGGGCAATGATAGGCTTTCAACGAAGAAAAGTGTATTTGAAAAGCGTAGGCTAGTGAACTGTGGTAATTAAAAACGGATGCTGTGAAAAATAGAATGTCCTTTGAAAAAATGACGTTGATGATCTTGAAGCTAAATATAATTCAGTTTTTCCCTCATGAACCCAGAATAAAAAAATATATCCAATGTGGATAAATCTATTCTGGCGTAATGCCCTGAACGATGATCCTTCTATTTCTATAGTATCCTCAGGATTTTTCCAGAAGAACAAAAAAATTTATTGTCAGCCAATCCACATGCTCCAGTGAATTTATCCAGTGTATTGTTCCAGGCGTTCATGAAGAAAGTCCACGAAGTGAGGCCAGATTTCGAAGGTGCCATCGCATACATCGACCAATACGGCAGACAGGTTTGTATCTACTACACCATCCTGAGCTGTGTTTGTTTACAAAACTACGGTAGTTTTCCTGAAGCGGCAGTGAACAGTAAACAAAACAACTGACACATGACGCGCGTATTGTCATGTGGAAGCTGTCAGCGGTGACAACTGAGGCTTCCGGTCCTAACAGAAGTCGCCGACAATGGTCTTCACGGAGTTGAATAAATAAATAAATAAATAAATAAATAAATAAATAAATAAATAAATAAATAAATAAATAAATAAATAAATAAATGGACGAACGGAACAATTTTGCCATAATAACAAGACAGTCGAGCCGAAATCTATTCCTCCTCTTTTTTTTGAATTCTCGGAAATTCTGGAAAATTGGGGAAATCCCGACGGGATCCAGGTATACTCTAGCAACGTTGTTTATGTCTCTTCAAGAAAACGAAATTATGAAAATAAGAGAGCAGTGGATTCAAAAATAACATCGAAAATACATATGGTTGTTATACGTGTACTACTGCATGTAATGTGATGTAATGCAATGTAATGCAGTGCAATGTAATGTAATGTAATGTGCACTGAAGCGAAGTTTTCATATATGGATGTTATCCTAGAAAAACCCCCACGAACTCTTCCGCGATGTTCGAAAAACGTGCCGCACGAGAAAAAAGAAACATCGTGACGGAAGCAGCGACTAAAGTTTGAAGTTTCGTGACGGAAAGTACAGAGCCAAAGCCTTTTTTTTCCTGGATATATGTAGTTTACCACGTGGATTCCTTCCACCACTGACATGTCTGAAATTCCCAGCTGTCGAAAATTTTCCCATGATAATCCATCATACACACCTGACTCCAACAAGAACATCCAGAAATCAGAGAATCATCGCCGATGTCACGAGGGTGTAGGTGTGGAAAAGAGTGCCGAACAACGGAAAAACTTGCACTAATCAGCCATCAAACAACCGTGTGGTTGACAGTGATAGAGTGGCTGGTCCTGCAACGAATTTTGATGAGATCTCCTTTCTGTCGAGGAGGGATTCCGACGAGGGCATGGTTTTTAGTACACTGGGACTAGGATTCATGAACGCATACCGGAGCGACACCATTTTAGTAAACCAATTTTTACGTCCTGTGTCTTCTAACATTACATGCTCTATAGGTTATCCAATCACTCTGACCGTCGTCAGTGTGCGCGAAGAAGGATTCATGGATCCCACCTACCTGTGTTTTTCAAGACGCATGAGCATAGTTGTAAAATCCTCACGCATAAATTAGTCTTGAAAAGCAATGAAATTCCAGTGGTCTGAACCCGCTAGCACGCGTCGCGCCATCTGCGTAATGGTGCTCTGATTGTCTGCGCATCCGCACATTTCATCGATTTCCATCGCTCACATTTTCGTCAATGTTGGGGAGTAGTGTGTGGTGGGAAGGTAAAAAGACTTGGACCGATATATTTTCCCACTCTGCGCGGATGTGTGGCTTCGGGAAAAATGTGGGCGTTACCACTGCCACACGACTGGTCTTTTTCAGTAGGCTTTTCTACCTTTACTATTAACGTTTCTGGGGGGGGGGGG
>JARK01001505.1:201230-231042 GCA_000688135.1 Ancylostoma ceylanicum | reverse complement strand
GGGGGGGGGGGGGTCAAAAAGCCCAACACTGTCATAGTGATCGTTCTTTGGGTAAATTACAGAAACATTTATTGCTCAGGTGGATTTCTCAGGATCACTTAGCCCAATCAACTTGTAATATCCTGGAATATTACGAGAACTTCCTTATCATGCGGATTATTATACCACGCGAGCGCTATCCTAGAAGTAACAAGGACACCTCATGACCCTGTTGAGCTGCACATCATTCATGAGAGCCGAAACAGTGATTTTTTTACTTTCACGACCTAATAAAAGTACTTCTCCCAACAACAGCAAGAACAGTAGACGGAGTCTCAAGCAATTTCTGGTACTTTGCCAGGCTTTTTCCATTAATGCTGAGTCCGTACCTGTACGGTGAGTATATCACAGATAGCCAGCACAGACCGTCATCGTCGACGACAGTGTTTTCGATAGCTATCGACTTTTAGCGGGGGCGTCGCTGTGGCGCGGCTTAAATAATCAATGCGTATCAAAATCGATATCGCTTAAGCAGCCTGTTCGAAGGCAGAATCGCTGTTCTAAAAACGCTGGGGTTCCAAAATGAATTTGCTCTGAAGCAGCATTCTTCATTGAGGTAACCCAAGGTGAACGTGTTAGCACCTCTAAATTTATCCATCGTTAACACACGCAGCGCCACGTTTACCCTGGGCAACCTCAATGATGCGTGCCGGCCCTGGCCCAAGCAATTTTTTTTATTATTAGAAGTAGTTGTTGCCCAAGTCCTGCGCGGCTCACGCACTAGTTTCTGGGTGTGAAGCGTTATTTTACACCTGGTTATACCTGGAAAATGGTGCGGCTGAGCTCTGTGATTGGTCAATCAACCCAATTAGCCAATTATAGATCCCGTTCGCGCCGCCCTCTCCAGGTATAACGCAGTGCACCCTAATTTCCGGCCATTAGCACATTGTCATCCCGTTCATCATGATCAGGAATAAGCTAACTGCTATCTGACGTGCCACCTAATAACTTAATGGGATGAAAATTGAAATGAATATTCGATTGAAAAGGGAAACTTAAATATCTTAGAATGAGGGAGCCTATAGCCATAAATGAGTGATCAGAAGGGCTACATGGTCCTCTCGCTTTGGCACATTCGAATTTGTGACTTATTCGGTATGGAATAATTATTCGAATCTCTACTCCATTACGTAATTCGATCCTGGGATTAAGTACATTACCCACGACATACATTCGAGTAACTTCCTCTTGCGTAGGCACCCACCGACGTCATAGCTCTTTTTTCTCACGGACTAAAAGATGTAGTGGAAATTTAATGAGATTGATTGTTTTCTCATATTTTTTGAGCTGGTCTTGATCCTAGAACAGAGACATGGTTCATAAAACATAAGAAGTATCTCAGTAATTACTTTACGCTGAGAAAAATACGTATTGTTTGTCATGTAGTGCAATAATGCATGAGAATCAACAGATGAGAAGTTCCTGATTGGTTGTGTGGTTCTTGGCTATCTGTTTTTGTTCCCGCCCAAGCGAATATTTTCTAGAGAAAAACGCTGTGAAGGGAAAAAATGAACAAAAAAGTGGAAAATCATGTAGGCGTCTATAAATTTGCCCTTTGGAGAAAAGCTGAATCAAATAATTTTTCCCATGGCCTCGAGAAGGAATTGTGCAATATCCCTGAAGGAAAATGGAAAAAGAGTTTAATGAAAATGGAAAAAGAGTTAAATGACGTATTATTTTTTTATTTTCATAATTTAATAATTTCCAGGATCGAGGCTATCACTCATACCCACCAGCGAACTCTCGCTCTCCCTCATCCATGGACTCAGCCCCGCCGACGTATCGCAACCGAACCGCGTCTCCACCACCAGCACCGGTGTCCACATACCAAAAGCAGGCTCCGCTCAGCCCCGGATCATACACAGGATACCAGGTAACCCTAACTTACTTTCAACTTTGCCCCCTTCCCTTCATTTTCTGTCCCCGGTTTCTGGAAAAATCCACCTAATCCAACTTTTTTCCATGGAAATGATTGTTAGTCTTTGGAGTGTTATCAATTTTGCCTGTCTTCTCGGTGAACGAAGCTTCCTCGCAGCATCAATCATGTTGACGGATAGCGCGCTCTATCGTCAATCGTAGACCGAAAAATGTGACTCACATGAGTGAACACACAGCATCTTGTGGATTAAAGTTCCTAATGGTGACAAATGGCGAAGTTCTGCGGGAACAGAGCTCTCCTTTGCGGGGAAAAGAGCAGTAGAAAGTGTTTTCTGCTTCGAAATAAAGAAAAGGGTTAGTCGATCTATGATATGTCACTTGCAGGTCCCGCCACCTGGGTATGGTTACAAGTACTCCGCCTATGGACCGTACTACTCCCAGAACCTGCTTTACGGAATGCCACCACACAGTGGAATGCTGCTAAGGTAAATCCTCACCATTCCGCTGTCCACAATTCTACCCACGAAGTGTTTTTGTTGACCCGAGCCAATATCCTGCATTCCAGATTCCTCGCCAGCCCGTTCCCATTCGGCGGCTATCATCGGAATTTCGTCGGCCCAAACAAATACCATCAATTCGGCCCGTGGGGTGGATACAAATACTATTCGCCCGGATGGGGACCAGTTTGGTGAAATAAAACGACTCCGCGCCAAACAGAGCTGTTTTCTTTCGTGACAGAACCGAATTCTGCTGTAACTGGTCAAATCCTGAGGTGTCTTCTCATGTACTCGAAGTGATCATCCACCATTAGTAGCACCATAGAGCGGCGCGCTTAGCAGCCAGCGCTGATATCACACCCCGTTCATGTACCGACGACGATTCTTTTTCACTCACTTTTTATTCGCTACAGTTCTTTGATTGATGTGATCGGAATGTTCTATGATATCACTGCTTTGCAATGTACCTATGTTTATCTGTTCTGTAAATAAAAGTTTTAATAAACACTTGTTTCTGTTTAGCCAAAATAAAACGTAGAGAAACATTCCAGAAATTGTTAGCAAGAAATCGTCGGTGATGGTCTGAAGCTCTACCGCAAATCTTAAATACTTCCTGGGTTAGGATTCATGAACGCATAACCGTGCGAAACCAGGCTAGCAAACCAGGGTCCGTAGTAAACCCCCCCCCCCTAAACTTGAAGTGAACTCAAATCAAATGTTAACTCTGAGTTAAGCAAGGTCACTTCAGCGTCAACTCACTTCATGCGTATAACGATATGAAGCTGAACACGGAGTTGATTGCGCTCTCATAGGAGTTTACTAGGGAAACTTAACTCGGTGTTAGGCAAGTGGTTAACTCAGAGTTGACTGGTTAGAGAAATGGAGGAATATCGTTGCCGCATCGGAGAGGCCAATAGGCACCTCCTGAGCTACTCAAGCTCAATGCCGAGTTAACCGGCATAGTGACCGATAAACGTGAAATGGTCCGCACAAATCGCTCAATCATTTTGTTTTGACCTGATAACGCTAGCACGGGTATACAAAAGAAGGAGGAGGTGTGGTTCCGTTCAGATACGAGAAGAGGAACGGTGAGGACAAGAAGTGCCGAGGGCTGAAAGGCCCACGCAAATGGTCCGCAGCGCTTGACGTGGGATCTGGTTCAAATATTCCCTTTTCTACGACCGGGCAACGGCGCATTCTTCCTGCGACGACGCCTAGCTGTAGGTAAAGAAAAGATATCCCAAAAATAGGAAATCCACAACGTGTTCAAAGAAATCGATGGTCACCTCAAGGTGCCTTCATTTCAAAAAATCTTCCTTTCCGCTCAACTCGGCATTGAGAGTCAGGATGAAGGATTACTACGGGCCCAGCTTTCGCGTTTTGTGTCTCCTAGCATTGCGTGTTCTATACGATAACCATTGAAGTTACCCATAGTTGGTTTGCGTGCTTAACGTTTCATGAATCCCAGCCCTGGAGAACCACAAAACTCAATTGATTCAGCTCATCAAGCTGGCTTTTATCGAAATGAAGAATGGGCGAGGCTTTCTCACGCCCACCTGAATTAATGAAAAAATTCTCAACAGTGACGAGAAATGACGAGAGGTGAGTCTGTCATTCGAACATTTAGAAAAAGCAGCTCCTCTGGGTTTTGAGCGAAATGCACCGTCAATTTTGAAGAGCCCGAATCTCCTATCCCGATTTCTGCCTGTAGTGACACTTGAAAGCTCAAAATTTTCGTGTCCTAATTTTTGATGGTTTTGGGTACTTAACAGTTGTCATAAATGCCTTAACAGAATCAGATTATAAAAGAAACAATTATCGTAGCTGTGTAGAGCACAAAAAGCGCTTCCGAGGGACTATCCAAGCTCGATCACCCAATGAAAACTCTGAGAGTAACTGACAAGTTAAAAAACTGAAGATTTCTTGCTATTGCATGAATGAAAAGTATGGTCTGTTTTTTTTTCAGTTCACTTCGTTCTCCTCAGAATCAAATGCCTTTCCTCACACCAAATAAGAGCTGATGAATGTCAAACCATTACAATCGTTCAGACCACTGTTCAGACAATCATGAAGGATTTACAGCTCTGTTGAGCAGTAACTTTATTAATTATTTTTGTTGGTCAGAATGTTTCACAAATTTTAGCGGTACATACATAGTTTCAGAATGTAATTTGAAAAACGCAAAAAATGAGGGAAGTTTCGAGAGAAATTGTGTCAAATGACAGTACAGTGCTATGTTCTATTATGTGCTTCCATAAATCAGCTGCTGTTAGCCGCTTCCTGGAACATGAGATCATTGGCAAGTCGTTGCGGCTGTTATTTTTCTGGATTTCTTGTTTAGTCCCCGTAGTCCCTCCGTTCCTCCTAAACTTCTCCTTCAAACGAGTACTCAGCTAGCTTCTCCAACCTACATACAGGCCAACACAGCTAAAACACTTCATTTAGCGTATTACTGCTTCCTCTCAGTGGTAGTCTGTCCTGCTATATGAGCAGACGTTTGAGATCTATTGTTTACCGTCATTTACGTAGTATGATATAGACCAACAATTTCTTGGGTTATCACTATGGATGATCATCAACATAAATTCATTTTGCTGCTGCGTCTTTACTTCATCGTATTTTAGTGCGGGTATCATAGCAGATAAATATGGGACAATGTCTGAGCCTCTCCAACCGTGCGACCTGTTCTCGTATTCATGAAGTTGGCCGGAAAGGTTGTGGCTTACCCGTCCTTTTAAAATTGAGGAGTTTTTTTTTTTGGGAAACAATGCGTATTCCACGCTAAAGTGACTCGTTTCAGTTAGTGCTGATAGGTGGTGTCATAATAGCAAGATATGCGACATTTTGGTAGTGAAACTCGTCCATTCTAGGTGAACGGGAAGCTCACAATCTACCCGGGTACGTTCATGAATATGGGCAGTGGAGGTTTCCGTTATAGGATGTGCACATTCGGCACATAAAATATCCTTTTCCCGAGTCTGCCTTCCGGTTTCACTATCCGTGGTAATGTTGTAGAACAAATTGGCATGTGTGTCTAGGTATATCAACCAGCTGTTCCTGAGAATTTCTCATTTGAATTCAACGTATTTTTTGCGGACCTCTGATAGAGAGTATGTACTAAGACATTTATCTACTTCTCACCTTGGCGATGTTAGGATGCAGTGGTTAGCCATGTAACGACCATACGTCCATCAGTGGGAGCGTGTTAGCAGTGGGAGGTGGGCTTCTACAATAGAATATTTTGCTCTTGAAATTGACAGCTATGATAGATGCTAGGCGCTGTTCCCTGGCAAAATCTCGTATATGCGAGAAATACTTTTCAGCCCACTTGTAGGAGTTGCAAACCAAATACATATTCCTTGATCAACGTCTTAGCGCGACTTATAATCAACCAAAACATCTCTATTGTTCCAGCATGGCTCAGCAACACATCTGAGAGCGCTTCACAACTTTGAACTTTTATGTTCTACGAAGTGGCCAAGAAGGAATTTATTATACTACACAACTACTATCGGAACTGGACTAACATGCATCATTGAGATTGAGGGTAAACTTTTCAACACCCATGTTAACTGTGGGTAAGGTTCAGGCTGCTGACATGTTTACTCTGAGTAATCTTGATGATGCATGCCGGCTGGTAATAGTTCAAGAAATTCTGCTAACGCTATAGAGGGTCCACATATCAACCAGTAAGGTAGAAAGGTCATTATTTCGAGGGCTGTTCTCGGGACTCAGCTCACAGTTCATAATGTCTTAATAAATATGCCCTTAGGTAGTAAATTAAGAGAGAATGCGATGATTTGTCAGTTACGCTTGTGGGTATTATTGAGTTGCTCGCCTTCACCCTTGACTAGGATGGCCACGCGGTTATTGTTATGCCCTTAAGAATAATAGCAAATAATAAATTTATTGCAGTAGTAGCAAATAACAATATTTATTGCAGTATATACAAAGGGTCAGACCTATTGAATAGTTCCACGCTCTTGATGGTGGAGATGGATGCCTTTACGCTATTGACGCAGAGAATTGTGGTAGAGAATCTTGGACGTATTGCGGATGATGACTTGATGAAGCGCACACTCTTGCGCTGTAGAGTGTGGCGTACTGACGATGGGCTCCGTGGCGTTTCTCACCCTGACAGCCGGCTAATTAGAGATGCGAGCCAAGTGTGAAGCGCCTTTGGCAGATTTCTATCAAACCTGGCATACCTCACTATAGCTATGAGGTTCTCTTACGAGTCCTCGATTAAATGCAGTAAAAGGAAGTAAAATTGGTAAGTGTTAAGTTGAAGTGGTGAGGTAAAATGATTAATAATTTGACAGAAAGTACCTCGGCAATATAAAAACAACCATTTTTCTTCGAAGTCATCTTAAATCAGCTTGTCTCAAATTGGAAGCAATATCAAGAATATCTTCCAAAAAGTTTCATCCGTGGAATTTTTCGGAAGCTGGAAGATCATAATGTGGAAAGTAGGAGGCGTTGTTTCCCAGAACAAGGCTTTCTTCTGTATGAAGCTTCTAAGCTTCTCGTCGCGGTGCGATGATCGCCACGCATGTGGGGTGGAAGTTTCTCTGAGATCGTGTAGTGAGATCTGGCACCAGCGCTGCCAAAGGCGCTTCACACTTGGCTCGCACCTCTAATTAGCCGGCTGTCAGGGTGAGAAACGCAACGAGCCCCTGACGATGCAGGCGGAAGAGGTCGTACGGTCGAAGCCCCTGCGCTGCGGTGGCAGATGCTTACACAGGCGTCGGGGCAAGGAGGCATTCAGAGTATTCTAAACATATCAAGATTAATCTCAGACTAATTTGCATTGTTTATAAATAATTGGATGAGATGGAAAAATGTTTCCTCACCATGTTCAATCTATTGATTACATATTGTAGCGGAGCTATAACGCTGCTCCTAATGAGTCATCGAATATTTCTAAAGAATTTCCTCTTTAAGCACTTTCGATTGCGCAATGGAGCGGCAATATTTTATTCCCATATTCTTGCGTTAATATGTATCTGCTAGGCGTTCACAGCAAAAACCCTTGCGTCTCTTATCCAATAGAACCAACCCATGACGGACATCTAGAAGAGGTCAAAACCATCATAAGAGCGAAATAGAACACATTACCCGTATATCAAACTTTACCATTGAAATTTCTCGGCCTAGTTCTTGCCCACTATGCTCGCACTTACATGTCTACCTAGCGGTGGATAATATGCTTACCGTTTTTCCAGAGCTGTGTACACACTGAATACATTTATTGTTTTTCCGTTCTCTGTTTCTATTCCTCGAAATCTATAATAACTTGTTCGCTCTATAATTCCACAGTACATCTGCGGAAACTCAATCGGCAATGAGGTTCCGTTTGAAAGTGTACGAATATTAGATGTGTTATTCGGGAATACGCATAACAAACACTAACATCAAGGTTAATAGAATTTTCTGTGTTTATGCTACTAGTACAATTTGCGCGAACCGATGTTTGTCGGAAAACAAAGCATGACATACGCACACTCACTGCTCACTTTCAAATATGTACTTCTATCAGAGTCAGAGGGGGGAGGTGTGAGGGAGGCGGGGGAAGGGAGGGAAGATGGAGTCTTAGTTATGGTTGCATTTATAAAATCGCAAAATAAAAAGAAGTGAAATAAAAATCACATTAGATATTCAAGCTATTTCTAGCATAATCCGAATTTCTGATGAACTTCTTTGTGTCATCAAACATGTAACATGTAGGCGAGCGACATATGAGACGACGAATTTATCATTCAAAAGTGCATGAATACTGCTTCATTATGTACTCTTTTATAAGTACCAACCTTTGGTGCACAAGAATAAACCTCGTCATATGTTCTTGAAGAAAAATTAGCAAAAACTGGGAAGCAGGGTGGTCGACATATATAGCCACAAGGATTGAATGGAGAAATCGTAGAGGCGACCCCTACTCAGAAAGAATGGAAGTATCCCGCTTTTTGAAGGAATTGGTCCAGAGGAGTGAGAGTAATCATACTCCATGACTCTCTCCAAGCGAATTTTAAAAATCCTCCTCCTGTTGATACAGTGCTACAGAGGAAGCTGATAGGTGTATATCTGGCAATTCCTTGTCATTCTACACCGCAGGTCGACTCACTGAGGAACTCGTAGAGATGTACTGCCTTAGCTACACACTCCAGAAAATGTAATTTCTCTCATAAGAGCGCAAGGCCTACATCATATTTTAGGCACTGTTCAACCATTCTTGGAGTCCCAGATATGCAAATGTATCAGATAAATGGATAAAAAAATTAATAAAAGCTTCTTCCAGTTCCAGTAGTTCATCATGTTGTTGAGCCTCATTTCCTCGGCTTTACATTTCCTCGGCTGTATGTGATAATGCTTTGAGATAAGGAGCAGCATGCGTCACTGGGGTAAATGCGGTTAGCAGAGACCTCAATACGTTTACCCTGGGCAATCTCCATCTCTCGCATTCAGACCAAGGACACGTACATATGTGCCACTTGAGGGATGAGTAATCCTACACACATGGGTTTAATTACCCATTAGTAGCAGCTGACAGCATCAGTTATGGACAAACACGTTGATGTATGGCATAAAAGAGTAAGCTCATGTACGCTAACCCGTTTACCACGAGTAATCTCAATTATGTATCCAGGCCCAGTACAACTATCACAAACAATATTTAAATTTTCTCAAACTCATGCCAGCGAGGGAAAAACAAACCTAATGGTTAAAAATTCAAATAGGGTTGAGGAACCCACATTTAAAAGGATTTTGTGGAACCGAATGAAACTTTTTCGTTGAAGTTAAATTTTTGTCTGCCGGTATGGCTTTCTTTCTATTATTTCTTTCCACAACTCAACGCAATCACACGACAACCACACATCACAGTGACATTGCTTGAAAAAGCGTCCCATTTTCTAGACTGCGGCCCACACATCCGAGATCTCAGCGTCAACGGAGCGACAACTATTATCTTGTCTTCAGACGAACTCTGAGAACAATTTTTTTGGCACCGGTGGTAGAAACTTGAGCGAACCTATGCATTTAGTGAAGCTAAATTGCTGGGCTGCTCATTTCTGCGCTGCTTTGGTGGATAGCTGCGGTAGAATTGTCTGCGGTAATGCGCCACTGTTTTTCTAACGCTGTTCTTCACTTTTCACTGTCTCTTACAGGCAGTATTGAATGATTTTCCAATATATGAGTGGATGGGCAACGATTTGACCACCTTCGAACGGAGGCAACTCATTTTGTAGCTGCTGAGTAGCTCAAGATTGTGTTTTCTGTAATTGAATTGACAATTTCCGCTATTTTAGAGTGCACTATCCTTCTTATCAATAACGGAGGTCCCATAAATGCAACCATGTATCAGTATTGTTAACATCATTAGTAGTTGTATTGTAGTTGTGCTTATGTTTTTTAGCTGTGCTTCTAATATTTGCACACTGCAACTTTTCCATTATTTGAAGATTTCCCGATTCCGACGCGAGCCTATTGGGAAAATCCGACCAGGGCACGTTTTTTTCGATTAAACCAGGCCGATATTTCGACGTGTCCTTCACTGTTTTCACTTTACGCAAACAAATTCTACAATCGTGACCTAATCAGCAACTAGAGTTCCTACAACAGAAAAGATTTTTTTTTTTGAAGAGGATGAGCTTCCCAAATTACGAACGAGTACCCTAAGGCAAAAACTATTGAGCGGCTCTAAGATAAATAAATCCTTATCTCATCTAGCATCCCTTGATGATCTCGCTTTCTCCCTTTCTCTTTCTCTCTCTCTCTCTCTCCTTCTTCATTTTTCATCACTATTGGACTACGGCTGGAGGGAGTGCAGGCTCAGCTCAAGGTTTTCTTTTAGTGCCAAAATTTGCTCTAGCAACACTCAGGTTTTCATCGCAGATGCTTTCTGGGAATTCGAGAATTTTCCTCTGATCGGTTTGTTCAATTTGATCGCTTTGACTTCCCTTCAAAAATGCAGCGTTATCAATTTTCCAATATAGAAAAAATTGCCTTTTTCTCGTATTTTTTTCCATTTCCTTACCGTCTACATGGACGGGTACGGGAAAAACAAGAATAGTAAATGAAATCAGTACCAAGCGAAATTGCAAAGTTCTGCGGAAATAGTTCCGTCGAGTAAATCCACAACAGGAACACTTGAGGGAAAGTCTTTGACCCAGATTACGGGCGGTGCCGGTTTAGGTTATTTTCTAACTATGCAAGAACTACGAGTAAATAGTCTCACGATTAGTCTGGCGGTCTCCATCCACTCTTTTGAAACTTGTTTGTCTTACTTTGCACTAAATAGGCTCGTTTCTTCAGATTTCATTAATGTAAGAGTTGTGAAATGAATTTGGGGTCCTGTTATTTCAAAATTCACTGTGTAAGGACCTTGATGAGTTTTCGCACTGAGATTCTTGGAGGAAGGCATCACAGGGACGTATCAGTGTTTCTTCTCAGTGTTTCCTCATTTCCTTATTGCCACTTCTTATTTTAGAGTTGGTTCGTCAGTGAACATTAGGATCCAGTTATTTCTTGAAGAAGTCTAGTGCCCGCTAACAAGTAGCACCAGCCAGTTTATTAGCCATCCTCATGCCAAGGATTTTATGAATCCTTCAACGGCCTTGTGGCCAAAAAACCCGATCAGCCGTTTCAAATCCAAGTGCTCTTGAACGGAAACCCGCTGCGATCCTGTGGACGGCGCGGCTAAAGCAGCGTCTTAGCGCCTCATTGAAACACTTCTCATCGTCATCAGATGTCTGCTGAATTTCTTCCCACAGAATTTCACTCTCATCGTGTCCCCGTCCCGCTATCCGTTGCGGTTTCGCATGCGTTGTGTATGTGTGTTTATTTACACTTGCAATTCACTTGACCGAATTTTTGAAACAACCACGTCCAAACAGCCGGTGCACGTCCGTCCTCACTTTCGAACGAGGGCCCGTGGCGTGTGATGTCACCCGCTCATCAAACAAACTCACCGCTCCGACCGCGATTAAGTTCTCATGGCCTTTTCAAGGTGCACTGCCTTCCGCGAACTTCATTTTTGCGACGCGGACATCCTGCATTCTGCACCGTTTCGACAGACCTACTGTAGCAGGCTGAAAAACTCTCACGTCCATCTCATCTTTGTAGAATTAGGATTCATAAGAACGAGTGCATCGTTTTACCACTTGGATGTGTATACGTTTGTATTACATTTTTTTAGATTTTCTTGCGAGTTTTCAGAGCAGTGATTTATCTTCTTTACAAATTTTCCTGGACCACCCTACTTCTTGATATCAGGGTGGTAAGGAAGACTTGAGCACATTTGCATTTATTTCTCTTCTTTATTTCCTTACTCAACGTGCAATGGGATCTACTCAACAATATAATCATCATCGTTAGTCACTACAATGTCCCACCTAATGGGCAGGATCCCCTCCTCCCAAAACTAGAAAGACTGGTAGTCAAATAAGTCGCTGACCGCCCTTTCAACATCTTCAATTTAGATGAATTTTTTCTGAGCTAGGAATGCCTTGAGGGGACGAAATAAGTGATAGTCGGAAGAGGTCAGGAGGATAGGGTAGATGGGGAACTGTGCCCCAGCCGAGCTCCTCCAACTTGTCAAGTGTCTCTTTAACTGCATGGGCTCTAGCGTTATCGTGGAGCAGGTGGACAGAAGCTCATCTCGGTCGTCTTTCTCGAACAGCTTTCGCTACATTTTGAAGCTGATTGGCGTAAACGGTTCCTGTGGCGATATGTCCTTGGGGGAGCAGTTCGTAATATAACATTTCTCGCAAATCCCAAAAGCAGCAAAGGAGACACTTCTTGGGGTGGAGGTCCGATTTAGCTTGCGTTGGCGGGTCTTCTCCTGGAGAGAGCCACATAGCACGATGCGCGTTTGAATAGTTGAGGACCCAACTTTCGTCCCCAATAATGAGGTCTTCGAGGAAGTCCTTTCGTCCAGGGCCGAGAAGGAGAGACTGACATGGATTCGCGTGCCATCGGTCAGGACAGGAGGGATCCATCGCGTTAGCACTTTTCTGTAGCTGAGAGCCTGGAGGCGACTGAAGACTGTTGGATGGGTACATCTGAGTTTCGTCGCAAGATTGCGGGTGCTAACCTCCGGGTCTTCTTTGACGGCGTCGAGAATGTGGCAGTCTTCCACCGTGTGTGGGCGTCCCGACCGAGGCTTCTCTTTGAAGTCCGTGTCTCCTTCCTTGAAACAAGCGAAACAGCGTTTGACAGTGCTGATGGAAGTAGTGTCCTCTCCCAATGCGCTGTTGATGCCGCTCACATCAGCTTTGCAACTATCAAGCCAAGTCTATTGGTTTCCCTGATTCTCTCCCTAGCTTATCTTTTGTGAAGTAAAGAACAATTAAGAAACCGAGGCCTCTGGACAGATGAACTGCATGTAACTCCGCCTTACGAACGAAACATGTGCCCAAAATATGGTGACATAGCAAATGTAGTATTATTCAGAGAAAGCGTTCACCACTTCCAAGAGTTACTTCAACAGACTGACACTTCAAGTACACTCTTCAGGCACCTATTGCCCGAGACTGCTACCTTGCTGTTCATGACTGAAAATTGAACCGGCCCACCTATAGCATTACTGGCTTTCTCGCGCAGGCCCAAGTGACACTAATAATGGTTTATCCCATCTTTTCTGAAGATCCTCCCCACCGTAGCCTAGCACTGTGCACTCAGAAGCGAGAACTTTTTCAGTAGAAGCAATTGATATATATTGACGACCACGAAGCAAGCTGAAAGACTACTGCTATATTCCATAAGGGGTATAGCGGCCAGCTAAGCAAATATTCCCCACTAAGACTGGATTCTTCAAATCAGATTAGTGCTCTTTTACTGACTTGTGAGCTTCAATATATTCACAGTTCCTTTCCTGTTTGGTTGCATGGTATTTATAGACCACTGTGATTGATCAGCATAGTGAATGCTATGTATACTGATCGATCATACTGGTACAATACTTACATGATATAATGACCGGCAGCTCTGCTGCTGTGTGACGTGGATAAGTCTCTTTGTACATTTTCAATAATTTCCTTGTGCTTTCTTCTCTGAACCTGGGCATTATATTCCAACTCAGACATTCGCCGAATTGAAGATTCATGTCATTGAGGCTCGGATTGCTAAAGTGGGTAGGGTTGGTGTGTTATTTCAATTGCTGTTCTGCTGCTATTTGGTAGCTGTTGGATTACTGTTAGGCCCCTACAGAAAAAGTGAAAATCAATCCTATAGCGACCGAATAGCAGATGAACAGCAATTCTAATGACACCCAAACCCCGCCCGTTTTAGCAATCCGAGTCTCAATGACATGAGGCTCCAATTCGGCGAATGTCTGAGAATGATGCTTTCTATTCTTGTGCCAACCAGGTTGTTAGATGGTAAACTTTATTGACCTGATGTTTCGGACCGATCAGGTTTCAGAAGCCTAAAAGTGGTTCGGGGTTTTGATCTGTGATTGAAACTGCTAAACGTCTCTTCTCATACTGCCAGTTTCTCAGCATTCCCTCGAGCTTGCTGCACCCAAAGACTCAAGATGAAAGATGAACCAACCTTGCCACCACCGTTCTAGTGGGAACCCGCATAAGACTGTCGCTGCGGACGAGCGAAACTCACTTGGTTGTCCGCATCCTATTTTATCTACAGTCTACAGCTCGCATAACGATACGTACGGCAGATAGTCATCAGTGATAGAAAAGCACTCATTTCTGTTGTTCATCTTGGGGTTTCTAGCGGAAATTCAGAAGGTTTCAAGCGCTTTTCTGGTTGAAACCTCTGTTTCATATGTCAGAATGATCTGTTCATGGCGACCTGGCCGAAACGTCAGGCCAAATAAAGTTTGCCACCTAACAACCTGGTTGGCACAAAAAATTAAAGCTTCTTTATGTGCATTAGCGTGTTAACTCTACACAAATTTCCAATGGTCAACACAGTCCCCAGCACATTTACCAAAGGTAATGCCAAGGTGTATCCAGGATATTCTATGGACGGCCAAGAACTTCTATAAGATTCAGAAGTTCTACTAATCATAGCCGAGTGCGGCATTCCTCCTTGTGATCGCGCTCTCTATGAAATGCTTTTTATAAGGGTTGACATGACAAGGATGTCCACCTGCCTGCTACAGAGGTAGTGGTGCGAATCCATTCTGACCTGGTAGGATCGAACGGAATCCTAATACTGATTTCCATTATCATAAAATGACAAACATCGCCTGTTTTTAAGAGCGTCATAAATATATGCATCAATGCACAGAAACGGTACCTGTAAAAAACGTTGCATGCCGTCACGGTCATGTAGGTGTCAACCACCAAACCTTGGTCATGACGTCTCTTCCACTTTTTCACGTTATCATTTCATTCACAATTGCCCGAAAAAAAAAACGACAATAGCGGCACGGCGATGAGGTGTGGTATTTCTGTGCGTGCTGTCACACATCGTAACCCCAATACGGAGTTTTTGTCTAAAATTTGCATAAACTGAGCGCTCGGCCTTCACACTGAGAAGATATCGTAATAGTTGGACGCCAGTTAGTCGTCTATTCATACGCGTTCGCACAGTGTCATTTCTTTTGTGGACTGCGATTTACTCTGGACGTCATTGTCCTTTAGGCCTTCGCCCATTCGCGGTTCCATGTATTTCTGGATGCGGAGAGGGTAGAAGAATAATATACCCTTTTCTGGAATCGAGTAGGACAAATTAGGTTTTTCTAGCGCCCCACAACGGGACCAATCGCTTCGTTCATTAAAACCTTCTCGGTTATGGGTCTCGGAACCGTTGAGTATTATGTATTCTTCTTGCCCTTTCGCGCTCCGCCTCATGATCCAATTTTTTTTTTGGGAATTCGTTCACTATTTCAGGTACCACAAATAAATTACTTACAAAAAATGAATTTATGGTAAGATGCTACTTATTCGATCGCTTTTAGTCGGTGTCCTATTTTCCACAGCAAAGAGTGAGGTAATTCTTGGGGTCATTATTTCATTTTTATTCTCTCTCACCGATATCAATATTCGTGGTCATCCAGCATGATTGAGCATTTCTTTCCAGGACGATCTGATTCAACTCACACCTAACACCTTAAATCAGGCAAGGTTCCTCAAACTTCAGCGGATACCACTGAGGCGTTTGCCAACAAGGCAAGAACGCCGGAAATCCACGGGTAGGCTATTTCGTGTTATTGTAGAGTACACATAAGACCTAATGAGAGTCGAATAACTCGAGTAGTTTTGTAGTTATGCTGGACCACAACCAAGAAATTTTAACGCTCAAAAAGAGGGAGTCCCTATTTTTGTCACTTTTTGGTTGTAATGCTCCTTCTTTTTCGAATATCCGAGCTAACATCTTTTTCAAAATCGAATTTTCGGGTTCTGGGCTTCTGGGCGTTCGTCGATCCCGGCGCTTCCCGTTCGGACTGCACGGCGGTTAGAGAACGTCCTGCTTATTGCCAAGGATTTGCGGATTATAATGTATTTAAGCTTCATTGAAAACACTAATCTTGAGCCAAGTTATGGGGTAAGGAAGTAAAGGGTAGAAAACGCGCATTACTTTTGCGCCAAATTAATATTTATAGCGTTAGCTGGCCCTATTTGTACCCTATTTATACACCCAGATTCGTGGAGAAAAAATATCCTATAAGTTTATGCTACTAGATGATTCGAATGTTCGATTATTGATGAACCCTGGGCATATTTTCACGATAGCAATTTTTTTTCATGAGTGGTACCCGAGGATAATAACAGGTATGAGTCGATCACCATTTCGGTAATTCACCTTTTTCACAGCCTCATATGCTCGGTTGTGGTCTCCAACTAGCCCGATAAATCTCCACATAACCTTTAACCCTTTGACGACCGTGTGGCTCACCGGTGGGCCGCGCTTTTTCGGTCGCGTGGGACCGTGCGGCTCACCGGTGAGCCACGCTCTTCTAATCAACTTCTGGACCGCATTTTCACATTATTCCGCTGCATTTTCACTCCAAGTTGATGGAATACTTCTAAACAGTGTTCTGTAAGCTGTGCCTCGAGACATACCAACTTTTTGTTCCAAAATAGAGAGTGTAAAGGATGGATTTTTCGAAAAGGAGGTTAAATGGGTTACATTTGATGGGCAATGAAGCTATAAAATCCAAACGCATGTCCAATTTTGTTGCGCAAAAACACTCAACTATACCTTACGCTCATTTCTTCGTTGAAGTGAAGGCCTGGAGGAGTATATTCTCTGGGTATCTTTCCTAATAAGACAAGGAACGCCTTAATCCAACTTCTTGCAGACTTAGAGTAGGGAAGATAGGGTTGAATGCTCTCATTTTTTGTCCAGTGGGACCAGAAATCTTCGAAAACTAGATTCCTAATTGGCTTTCTGAAACTATCTGTTTTTGCTTTAGTATTGTTATAGTAATTGAGCGAAACCACGCGGCTGCGGCGCTGTCGAAAGGGGCGTTGGTCCCACGCGCCAGACACGCGAAAACGGGCGCGGTCGTCAATGGGTTAAAAACGAAACCCTATGTATATTTTCTACCCAAATCTGGCTGAGTGCGCGATGGTTAACTTTTCGTCGCGACAGCAAAGGTGATGTGGTTCTTCTGACGACTTTCGTTAATGAAAGGAACGAAATTACTTCGACATATCCTCTGATTTGGAGGGATAGCTCAAGATATCGGGGGAGCTCCACCGTGCTTGACAGGCATTCCTCTTTGATTTTTTTGGATCATTTTGAGATCTTTCTCTTTAATTCACACAGCCTCCAGAGTTTGCCGATGTTTTTTTTTTACACCGAGATCTTTACATTTGCCTTAAGATATAGTCTATAAACTCCATCAATAGAATCCGGAACGTAGCGGAGCCTGTGCATAGTGACTGGGTCGTGACGGTTGAACTAGGCCACCACTCAGCTGTTTTCACCTAGGAAAAGTGCTCTTCTGTACAATTCGTGGTTATGTGCACAATGCTTTTCTACTTTCTATTGTTGTTGTGAACCGTTGTATTGATTCCACTGGTCCACTGAACCCAAGCAAAAGGAGCTAGACGAGTTATACCCCCACAATACAGCAGCTGTACTCACGCACGTCTAGATCCGGGCCTCTCTCGATGTATTGGGTTGGGCAATAAGTTCGTGCGGTTTTTTCACCTTAATTTTTTACTGGGAAACAAGCCTTGCTTGACTGCTTGTCAGTAACCATTTTGTAGCCCTTGATTTACTCTCTGTAAATATTCTAGCCGATTTCCTCAATTCTCGCCAGACCTCATTTTTTATCGCCTGGAGTGTGAAGCACCATTTCGCCTAAGACGACAACCTCCTACCACTCATAGTGCTGGACTTCTATCGAGAATCCAATTGAGCTTAAAAGACAACAGATATCAAGGACAAGTAAAGAGAAGCTACTACTGTCGAAATGATGGCGCAGAAATGGATGCTCGCCTCAGGGAGGTTAATTTTAGCCCAGAGGATGTCCCCCCTTCCAAAAGTGGAGTTTGAAGAGCAGTAAGACGTCTCCGCGCCAGGTTTTTCTCTTGATGTAAAGAAGAATCACTAAGAATGGTAAATTCAAGCGATAACTAAATTCAACTGATTCACTTCGCGAAAAACTTCGAAGGTCTCAGTATGACGTCATCCTTCACATTGAGAGGGCGCGTCGCCACTGGGCAAATTCCACTAGAACGGTATCCGACATTCTAGAATAAAAGGTAAATTCACTCATACATTCTCTACAATCCTCAAGCAGTCGCTAACCACTTATTTTGGTTATTTTCTTGGGCAAATTCTAAAGTTCCACTGAGAAGTTGCTGTCGGGAGTCACAAATTGGGTCGTCCCAAACAATTTGGCTTCTCATGGAAAGGAAACCGAGGAGCTGCTCCATCTCTGATAGCATTAATAGCGGAGGAAAGGGGCTACATAAATCACTTGTTGTGAGTTATGTTGTTCGTGAAAAGCAGTACCTCTAGCGTCTCTGAAAAACCGCACGAACTTATTGCCCAACACACATATTCCACAAGCTGTACGCTACGTCGTATACCGTTTAATGCATATAGTTTCCACTAGAAGCGATAAAGAATGCTCTTATTTTTTAAATAATTTTTGTTCTGTTACTTCAACAGAAATGGATAGCTGAGGTGATATAGAGAGCTAAATCTTTTCAGTTCATTTGATATTGCTAGGTGAATCTAACCACTGAATGTCAAGAAGAACTATCGTGGAAATACGTCTAAGATTTTGCAAATACAGGAGCTGTAGGAGCACCGATCCTCATTTGTGGTGAAGGAAATATGGGAATCGTTGTGAACCACCCATTCAATGGTAGAATCTTCGCCAGTCATCGGGAGAAAGATCCAGAATGCATGCAGTACGTTACGACGGTGAGTCACTACTCCTGGAGCCGCATGCATTACTGACATTACCCATGGTAAATGTGTTAGCAGTCACCAAACCTACCCATCGTTGACTCGGGCTTGAACGCGTTTACCCTGAGTAATCCCAATGATGCATCCAAGCCCTGTATTGTTGATCATGTTTGCATGCGAGATTTTCAACACCCAGTCTTTTCATAATATAGGAAAAGTGAAATAAATGTAGATTTTCCGTTACCAATACCTTGTTGGGGAATACGCTGAATTTTTAACTCAAAAGTAGTCATTCTACTCTAACATTGAACGATATTTTTCGTGGTGATTAATCCGTGATGGGTGGCGGTGCGTGAGGGTTCCACATTTAGCCAGTTGGATGAATGAGCCAATCGCAGACAAGGAATCACCGCTCTCCGCTTCACGGGCGCAATTCATCGTTTTAGCAAGAGCAGATGAAACTGTGCTAACCGTTGAATGTTGATGTCTAATGCACAATTCCCGAAAAAGTTCCATTCATCCGTAGTCCCCATAAGTGGAATCACGAGAATGCAAGGGAAGCCCAGTACAAGGGAAGCTAGAGCTCGTCCATGCACAGTTGCTTTACTCATCCTCTTTTGTCATTCTCCAAACAAAATAAGGCACCTCTGTATGTGAACTTTTTCAGAACACACTTCCCAGATTCACGACATCATTAGAAGGCAACTGTGGAGTCTGGAGCAGAAAGGTAACCATCTTCGCCAATGACGCAGTACAAACACTAACGCTGCCCAATTTCCAGAGCCTACAACCCTCCACCACAGACTTCCACCTAAGAGTGGTGGTTTCGTTCAGTTATGAGCAATTGACGGAAGAAGACAAAGTTTATGATCTCACCTGCTCCTACACATCCAGGAATGTTTCGATCGGCGCCTATTATGACACGGTGTAGGTTTACGGATAGTATTTTCTGGATTTTCTGTTTACTGAAGTTTTTATTCAACTTAACCCAATCTTTTCTCTTACCAAATAGAAGGTGCTTGCCACCCCTCCCTTGTTTCTAACACCGGCAATCTGTGAGAGTACCCGAGCATTTGCAAGCGCCTAATAATACTGTTTTGCCCACGCAAGTAATCAACACGTCAAGGTTTTAATCATAAATTGCACCTGCGAGTGTGACGCCAGCAAGACTCTCAAAAAAACCAAAGTCACACTAGCCTTTGGACAATTTTTGCTAAATTACCTTATGTTAAGGAATTTCGTTGCTCAACCGGTGGTGAACTCCTCGCACATTCCCGTATGTCACTACTCACTTCGCAAAAACACTTTGGATGGACCAAGGACACAATCGGCAACGATTGGACAACTGGTACTGGTATAAAATATTTGCAAATCACTTGCTCATTGTACAAGAGATAGATAACATCAAATACATCACATTAGGAACCCCGATAAGACCGGTTTTCAAAGTCTGTGTGAAAATAATCCGCGGATGGTGTACGAGTGTCCATAGCTTTGTAAGCAGAGAAAATTCGGTACAACGTGCTTGTGGACCTGGGTGTTATCTGGCAACTCAACATGTTTACCCATAATATCGTAACCTTGTCTATACATACCCAACTGCTGCCCATGGGTACATCACGCCCATGGATAGTCCCGGGTCGCCCATGGGTATGAGATCACCCAATCTTCCAATGATGCAACCAGAGGCCGTATATATCATTTAAATAACCTAGTCAATGAATCAAATTTTACTATTTAAGAAGAAAAAAGAAGTAAAACCTAACTTCTGTCTTGTACTATGCCCTTACACGGAAGTTAGAGTGAAAGCGTAGGGCTACCATGAGTACTCGCCAGTAACGGAACGGAAACCCAAAGCTAAAAGAAACAGAATAGAAATGAAGGAAGGAACCTCAATTCAGCGCGTCGATCAATAGG
This sequence comes from Ancylostoma ceylanicum, assembly GCA_000688135.1. Classification (NCBI taxonomy): domain Eukaryota; kingdom Metazoa; phylum Nematoda; class Chromadorea; order Rhabditida; family Ancylostomatidae; genus Ancylostoma; species Ancylostoma ceylanicum. The sequence goes on along the minus strand of JARK01001505.1, from coordinate 210,379 downwards.
GGGTCCACTAGGTAAAATAGAATAGTAGTAGGATATAGAATGAACATTTCAAACTTGGGTAATTAAACCTAGGGCACGCTATGTATGCTGGAATCTCCCAAATTAACCCTTTGTTGAAATGGCCATGTCATCTCAAAGTTTTGTAAATAACAATGCCAGTGACTACGTATGAACAAACTAACATTCCTAGAGTTTTTGAACCACTAATCAAGAAAAAAAGAGAGGCGGAGCTAGTGAAGAAAATTGAAGAAAAGAGAATCAATACTGAAAAGAAGAGCATGGACAGTTCCAAGATTGGTATCACTGAAACATCTTCGTGGTTTCCCCCCTTTTTAAATTGTTGAAAAATCCGCTAGTTTCCTTTCACATAAAGCATTTTGATGAGGCACTGGTATCTTTTATTATTAATGGTCACGTTCCACATATCTCTATCTGTATCATCTCGAAATATTTGTATTATTCACAGCATGTTTCTTCTAAATTTTCTCACTGTAACTTCAAAACAAAAGATAATTAAAGGCAATTTCAGAGTAGAATGCGAAAATAAATTCCCTTTCTGTTGGATTATTAAAAAATTGCGACCATGTCGTTGACAAAACCCATTCTTTAGCTTGGAATACGGATGCGATGTAGTTTTATTTCTGACCCCTTACTGAATGCATCCAACTTGTCGTTTTGTCGTCATTCGTCCAACCTTCTCATCCATTCATGAAATATCCAGCTCCATCAACTCAACGCCCTTCATAAAATGAATGACATACATATACTTTATTAAAAGAAAAATACAGCGGTAAAAAACCGACAGAACGCAATTGCCTCAGCTTTTTTTGTTTTTCACGTAGAGTTCCATTTCAGGTCTATCATCGATGGTCATGCCCGTCATCTGATTTCGCTTTCAAGGTCTACAGATGTTATGTGCACAATGGAATGCAGCAGTCATATATGATAATTAATGACAGTGGGTGAGTTTGAAGAACGTTCTTTCATTTTACCAATGAACAGCTCAGAAGCAGCGCTAGCCACGCAGAGTGCCACTAATGGCATTCAATGTAGATGCGATGCTGGAACTCACAAAAAACCTATCGCAGGGAAATTGAAACGTTTTAATGCTTCATAAAATTTTATTAAAACATTCAATTGTTCTGAGCGACCACCAAGCTAATTAAAGCATCTTATCCAGCTCTAGCGCCGTATGCGTTTATTATAAGATATCGTTCAATGTCTGGAAGTAGGATGAGGAGACCATGGCGGCTGGGAAAACCTTGCAGGCTGCTTGATCTTTTGCCCCAAAACGGCTTCATGGCTAAGAACAAGAATGTAGCGTAGTTTCTTTGATGTCTCCAAGTCGTCGGTTCCTTTCTTCAATGGCCCTTCAATTAAGCATTCATATGGACTTGAGGATATTTGCAATGAATACGAACCTATTAGATGAAATATTTGATAAGGTAAAAGTAGTAAAATTTGTAGAAAAAAAGAAAGAAAGAAGATGTACAACACTCCCCAGCGTTGGCTGGACTTGCAACAATGGGTACAGCTTCCATTTATCTGCTCCTTCATTCACTTGTTTTTGAGAATAAGGCCGTCTGGCTTGCCAGACTTCCAGGCTCTCTCTACTGCTCACCCTAGGTGAAATTCTATGGTTGATGTCCTAGAGTCGAGTAGAGCCTAAAAGCGGGAAACGTCTTCCACCATCGTTCCGCCGCATTCCTGTTAACGAACCTGCTCGGGCAGTAACCCTAAATTTCGGCGCCCGTGCACATTTGTACTGGATATTGGGATAATGGCTAGGAATAGCAATCCCCCCTGGAGTGACCAAGTTACGTTTTTAGAGAGTGAGAATAGAATAGCCCAAAATAAAGGTGACAAAGTGTGTGAAGGCAGGAACCTTCAACTCACTTACTACACGAGTAACTCACTTCTTTATTGACAAAGGATACCACAAAAGAAACTGAATTTATCAAAACTACGAAAATACAAAAATCGAACTAATGCAAGAAAAACGATTACAACAAAAAAAGGAATAACTAGCTACTCTCTGCTGAGGGGCGACGACAGGGCTGGCAATACAGCACTCAGCCAATACAGCACAGAAAAGTACAATACAGTCTCAATGTAGGACGACGCCACGCGTGGTCGAAGACGAAAGACCGACTGAGAAGAATTTCGAAATTCAAAAGGTGCTATGCCGCGCAGTTACAGCGCAAAGCGCTCTCGGGATCATACGTCCGATAGCCTGAGACGTGTCTCAGGCCACCATCACTTTTGATGGTGCCCCGATGGGGAACCTTCACCTATGGCGAAGAGGATAAGATGGGTCCGGGACGCAGTCCCGGACCAAAAAAAAAGGAATGAAACTATGCATTGTAATTTGGGCAAAGCATGTTTTCATGAAATGCGCAGTTGTGGCTTAAATTCTCCACACAATACAGTCTCAGAAAAGCCGAAGCTCAAACATGGGCGGTTAATTCCTTTCGAGAAAAAGTTTCTATAAAATTGGTGGGGATTTGCGGCAAAATTACGGTTTGACCGACAATATCGTTCTTTATTTGGGAAATTAAGCCTTGCGCAGTTGTCAGACTTCTTGCCAATGTTATTGAGGACTAGATGATAGCAAGATCACAGAGGGGCAACTGAAAATGGCTGAGAAATTCGTGAAAACGTGAAAAGAGGATTATCTTGCTTATTTGAAGGAACTGGATGTTGCGCAGTTGTCAGCTGAATTGAGAATGAAATTCTGAGCAGAATGATATATAATACTTGATACTTTCGTTCACTCCCGACGGAAAAACCAGGGTGAGCCAAATACCCCGTCTGGCTCACCCTCGCGTCTGGCGCCCTCCCATATTGTGTGCTCTCTCGCTAACCCCCCTGAGCTACACGGGGTATTTGGCTCAGGCAGGCTTTTTCAGCCCAGCGTGGAAGGAAGTATCAAGTGTTATATACCATTCTACTCGGAATCTTACGGGCTCGGCAGCTGACAACTGCGCAACTCCTGAATTTTTGATCTGAAAGAGATATAAAGTAAAAAAGCGTTTTCATACATGACCCGTTTTCTGGGTCAGTTTCCGATAAAGGCACCTGCTTCAATGGGCTTTGCATGCGCAATGATGTTGCAAATCCAATAGACAACTGCGCAGCTCACGATTTCTCAAAATTGTCGAGAAATTTTAAAGGACGCAAATCCCCCGTCTAGGTTTTAAAAATTGATTTCTCCTTGGATTCTTGGTGAAATTTGTCGCTTTTGGTGTCATCTTGTAGGGAATTTCGTGAGGAAAATCGCTGACAACTGCGCAACATACAGTTCTGTGAAAATACCGAAATATTTAGCAAAAATCGAGCTGGGGCATTTCCTACGTTAGGCTGAGCGCTGGTCCCGGCACGAAAGCAGGAAGCCGGCGCAATTCTCATCTTTGGCGTTCCATCTTTCCATCCAACGATCTTTTCTTCATTTTCTGAGCAATATTAAAACAGTTTCGGTTGAATCCATATTTGAAACAGCTTTCTCTGTCCAGTATATGTCATCGTTCACTTTGGTGAGCGCTTCCTCAGCACCATTGAAGCTATGGTTGCGGAACAACCTTCACTTTTCGGCCCAGACAACCTTCACTTTTTTGACCCCTGTCTCACCCCTATCGTACGTATGCTCGGGATCCCGACATGAAATCAACCATTGCCCTCGCCGCACGCCCTTTAGCTCACAAACTAACACTTCTTCAAATTCTGAATTTCATAGAAGGATATCTAAAGGAGAATACTTCATACTACATTGATCAACGCTCCCGCGACGGTTTACCGCCTCACAGGGGCGCGGGGGTGACACTGGGCGTCGAACTTCGATGCACAGCGGAGGTATATCCCCCAGCAGGGTCTCCCAAGCTGAGAAGGGGTTCGACTTTTCCAGGCAACTGGAAGCCTAGCTAAGAGTAAACCACTGTCAGGAGTCTCCACCGGCTTGGCAGTATCAGTCGCAAGGTGGCTTCCCTGATCCACTTAGGTCGGCGACTACCTGTGGTGATAGCTGCAGCACGCCGCGGCAGGGCTGCTCAGTATGGGGAAAACGTCTACTTGCCTGTCCAGCACACTTTCTGCCTCAGTACCCCGCACACCGCGCTTTGCCGTCTCAGACGTCGGACGGTACGGCAACCGGTGAGAGGCGATCAAATCTCGGGTTGCGCAGGACGTCTTTGATTTCGGACCAAGGCGACAAGGGCACGACACGCCATGGAGACTGTTTCATGCTTTGCACATACAACGCCAGGACAGTCTCCACAAACGCCGACCTCCACGCTCTTCTCGAAGCTGCAGGACGCATCAAATTCCACGTAATAGCTCTGCAGGAGACCAAAAGTAAGAAGAGTGAAGTTCGACAATTAAATGACGGAACCCTCATCATTCGTGGAGAGAAGTTTCCGTCGCGAAATGTTGGAGGTGTTGGGTTTGTCGTGCATCCATCTGTCGTCCATCTCGTCGATTCACACGAAATCCTGTCACCTCGTCTAGCCATTCTCCGCCTTCACCTTCCACGACGAAAGTCCATCAGCATCATCAACTGTTATTCACCAACACTCACAGCTGATGAATCGGAGTTGGACACCTTTTACGAGAGGCTGGAAGATGTCATCCACAATGAAAAGTCCTTCTACAAATTCGTTGTTGGTGACTTCAATGCTCAACTCGGGAAGGCTGAAGATGACGAGTACAGGATAGGAAGGTTCGGACTGGGAGATCGGAACGAAAACGGCAATCGTCTCGCAGGCCTTTTATCCGCCGCACGCCTTTTTCATGGTAACTCCGTTTTCATGAAGAAGGACCATCGTCGGTGGACATGGGAGTCACCCAACGGTACGACTCACACGGAGATCGACCACATACTAACTAACCGAAGGTGGTGTCTACTCGATGTATCAGTAGTGCCGTCATTCTGTTGTGGATCGGATCACCGTCTCCTCCGTGCAAAGATACGATTTAGCTGCACGATAGAGAAGAACGTCTGTCACCGCGGAGGAGGAAAGAGAGCAGTCGTGTACGATGGTGCCGTCCTCGAAAAAGCCCTGTCCGAACTAGACTGGCACATTATGGAGGATCCAACCGAAGACTACGATCTGCTTCTCCAGAAACTGCAAGCCTGTGCCGAACGCGCCTCAACACCTCAAACGACGAACTTGGAACGCATATCAATAGCTACCAAGGAATTACTTGAGAGAAGAAGGGCTTTGAGGCTCGATCCGAATGCATCACACATCGAACAGCTGGTTGCCAATGCCTGTTGTAGAAGAGCCTTGCAGGAAGATCTTCAAAAGCACAGGCGGAAGAAGATTTTGGAGGCAGCAGAAGGAAGGAGAAGTCTGAAGAAGTGTCGAAGAGACCTCCGTGATCACAACATTCCGCTGACTGCATTACTGAATGAAGAGGGGATCGTAACATCCTCCCGTCGTGAAATGGAAGCCATCACGGAAAGGTTTTACACAAATCTTTTTCGTTCCTCAGTTCCCGTGATGAACCCCAACATCCCCGCTGGTGATGAACCACCTCGGATTCTTCCCGCAGAAGTCCGCGTTGCGATCCAAAGCATGAAGCCAAGCACAGCTCCAGGCCCTGACCGTATATCAGCCGATCTCTTGCGAGCTGGAGGACATCATCTACATGTGATCCTTGCGGAACATATGTCATCATATCTCAGAAAGGAAAGAATCCCGAACCAGTGGAGAACCTCGCGCACTGTCCTCATTCACAAGAAAGGTGACAGGGAGGACCTTCGGAACTATCGTCCGATATGCTTGTTAAGCGTGCTTTACAAGCTTTTCACGAAGATCATTCTCACACGAATATCGAGAACCTTGGATGAAGCCCAGCCGCAAGAACAAGCAGGATTCCGACAGGGATTCAGCTGCATGGACAACATCCAAACCGTTTCGAGGGTCATAGAGGTTTGTCGGGAGTATCGCTTACCTCTCGTCCTAACCTTCGTCGACTACGAAAAAGCATTTGACAGCGTTGAGACAAACGCCATATTGTCAGCATTAGTTGATCAAGGAGTGGACGCGTCGTATGTGAGGACATTAGCCGACTGCTACCGTCAATGCTCTACAACGGTGCAGCTCTTCCAGCGCCCCATAACCATACCAATTGCGAAGGGAGTGCGACAAGGCGACACTATATCGCCGAAGCTGTTTACCGCCGCTTTGCAGTGGGCAATGAAATCACTCAATTGGGACGAAAGAGGGATTCGAGTTGATGGAAGATTCCTCTCAAACCTTCGTTTTGCAGATGACATCGTCCTCTTTTCGAGAAGTACCGAAGAAGCACAGGCGATGCTTAACGAGTTAAACGAAGTAGGGAAGAAGATAGGGCTGCGGATGAATAGGACAAAAACCAAGTTCATGAAGAACGCCTTCTGCGATGGAGAACGAATAGAACTTGAAGGGACTCAGATAGCAGAAACGATGTCCTATGTGTACCTCGGACGCTCATTGAACATGGAGAATGACCTCAAAGAAGAGCTGGGTAGAAGAAGAAGAGCAGCGTGGGCTGCGTTCGGGCCTCTCAGGGAAGCCACTGACCAACTGACAGACCACGAACTCCGCGCTCATCTCTTCGATTCGACAGTACTCCCAGCGCTCTGCTATGCTGCCGAGACGTGGTCGGACACAGCGGCCACGTTAAAGTCACTTCGCACCGTGCACAGAGCGCTTGAGCGATGTCTTCTGAGGTACAACCGGCGCACACAACTGCAAGCCGGACTTCGCAGTTCCGATTTGAGACGGATATCCCGTCTTCACGATCCGGCGGAATACGTATCGAAAGCTAAGCACCGATGGGCCGGTCATATAATGCGAAGGGAAGATGATAGATGGACAAGACGAACTTTGGAATGGATCCCAAGAGAAACAAAACGACCTCGAGGGAGACCACCAACGAGATGGGCAGATGTTTTCGCTGCACGGATGGACCAGCTGAACGCTCAGCTGGAAACGAGTCAAAATTCTCGACGGCGTCGTCCACGATGCTCCTGGATGACAATGGCGAGAGAAAGAATCGAATGGAAGCGATGCTGGGGCCCGCACGACAAGTGAAGACGGGCCATCTAAGCATCTAAGTATCTAAGTAAGTACATTGATCAATAACTATCACAACAACCAATAGAAATCCTCTGAGGGGTATGCCAAAATTCTTAGGACAAACATTTTGCTTGTTAGAAACATACGAGAGAGGGAGTTCAAAGAAATAATTACGAATGTGTTTGTAGTCCAGTGACAAGCATAAATATGATTTTTGGCTAAGAAAAATGTGATTTTTCACCGAGAATCCCTTGTCTCATAGGTGCACAGAGTTTGGAAAGTCGACGTGAGACGCGCTTACCTCGCGCAGATAGGAAACGTCATTTTCTTCCCACCACTTCTCTATCTATCTTATGGGGAGACCCCAAGTTCTAGTGGGAGAATAAAGGAGCCTTATTCTACTTTGGAATCCAGAAAACCGTGAAATTGAGGGTATACCACCGTTCCCCAACTCTAGTGCAATTTTATCACCCTTCCCCTTCAAAAACTTCTCGGTTTGCTCCTTCCGAATATGTGCAGGCCAGTTTGAGATTAACCGAGTGATGAAAAGCCCTATTCCCCCGTTCGCACTTTACTATGCTCCTTCCCTCGTTCCCTTCCCTTGTTCAAGCCTTTTCGCAAAGCAAGCAGATCCAATTCCCTCCTTGAGCCAGTGCTCAATGTTGACACGATAAATGATAGCTTCATCGCTGTCATAAGAGCTCTCCATTTCATGCCCATTTGAAATTAGGAATTTTCAGAGAAAAAGGTGGAAGGAATTCTATACCAAGGTGATTTCTGATGTTCAAAAATAGCGGGATTTGGGAAGGCCATGTGTCGTGCAATGCGGAGGAATGTACGTACGAACTAAAGAATATTCCAATTTCAACCCAGTACTCGGTTCTCAGCAGAAGCCTTAGAACCTGTTGATTCCTACCCATACAAGGTCACAAGTGATCCTACCCAAAACGATATTTTAGTGGGAAAATTAGTGCTAGCAACTCTTCGTTTTGGAGGAATTCATTCGAAAGGCTCTCTGCGTGAAATCAACCTTTTGAAGACTAAAAATCAATCTGTGCTAGAGAATTCAATATCATTGCATGCTGCTTTCACTCTCACTAACGAATAGCGAAATACTGATCGTTTTGTGATATTAGGTGTCCACAAAATGGTGTTTACACTTTTTGAACTATAACAATCATAAGGATAATGTGAGGCAACTCAAATCTATCCTCATATCAGACACCTCAAGGTTATAGTTCTCCAAAATGACTGTTACTGATAGACGCTATAGTCTTCAGCTTCGTAGGAGGAATCGACGGTAGTGATCATACTTACGGATATCAAACTGCACATTCTCCCTGTGATGCATCGAGGCCCTACAAGATATCTTCCAAGGGGAGACTGCCCTTCCCCCCACAAGAGGGCAAATTCCTCTCTGCGGATCCTAGGGATTTCCTCCCTGCAAATACTCCCTAGGATCCGCAGAAAGGAATTTACCCTCTTGTGGGGGGAGGGCAGTCCCCCAGAGGATATCTTGTAATGCTTCGATGCATCACTGGGAGAATGGATAGTCTCATACCCGTGGGTATGATCACCCATGGGTAGCACGTATAGACAACGATCTGGATGCATCATTAAGATTACCCAGGATCAGCCTGTTGAGGTCAGCGTTAAAGATGGATGAATTTGAGGCACATTAGCACTTTTACTCTAGGTAACCTTATCGATACATGCGGCGTTTGGTTGCAACATTGGAAGATAGGGTAATCTTATACCCACGTGCTACCCATGGACGTGATTACCCACGGGCAGCAGATGGGTATAGACAACATTACATACATATAAGTATAATAGATAGCAGTAGCGGACGCAGAAAGTAGGCGGGAGGGGGGGGGCGTGGGAAAAAAATTGGGGTCTGCGCCGTTTTGGGGACCCAGACTGAAAATAAAACTAATAAAAATATTAAATATAATAATAATAAATACATAATAAAAATTATTTAAAAAATAATAATAAAAATAAACAAATAAAAATAAACTAATACAAGATTTTTATTTGTACTGTAAAGTAATTTCAAAAATTTGGCGACCCATTCTCGGGGGGGGGGGG
>JARK01001505.1:128552-201105 GCA_000688135.1 Ancylostoma ceylanicum | reverse complement strand
GGGGGGGGGGGGCGCCCCCCCCCTACGTCCGCCACTGGTAGATAGGTATATTGAGGTGCAAGGTCAAAGGTGAATTCGGATTCATTACCTTGATTACCATGGGTAACCTCAATTATGCATCCGGGCCCAGAAGAGCAATGGGTTAAATTTTTGCCATCTTTACCCAAACGAAACTTTCTGGAGATCTTATCCATAACATTCGCGGGGAGTTATCGACGCCCGGGTTAACGATGGGCAAATTTAGGTGGTGTTAACACGCTTACCCTGGGTAATTTCAATTATGCATGCGGCCCCGGAAAAGCTCGTGCTTACCAAATCATCTTATAGCAGTTGTAGACCGTCACAATTTTGTAAGAATTCTTTTGGGACACTCAATATTATAGGTGAGCCTTTAAGGTGAGAAAAATATGATATATGAAAATCTCTGAAAATCCTACTCACCCTTCGTACAAGAACTAATCCAAAACCCAGGAGGCAGCAGAGATCATGGTATGACCTGGATAATTAGTACACATCCTGAGTTTCACAACGTTTCGGGAAACACCTATCTAACTTTAGGGAACGTTTAGTTAGTCACTTCCGAAAAATCACTACTAGTTTGCGGCCAACTACTCAATGATAATCTTTTTTTCATTTTCATTATCAATTTCTGCCAATTTTTTAAAAAGCTGGAGTCTTCTCACAACCTAATTTTTCTCGAAATCAACTCAAGACTAACACCAGAATTCTTCATATTGGTTTTGCCCACCCCTGCCTCTCGACCTGCCCACAGGATCACGTGCTTCCAGCGAATTACGCTAGTTATGCATAAGTTCCGAAGATAAATTGACCAACAAAGTATATTGTTTTGGTGGTGCCGATGGCATTTATGAGTGGCGCCTTGCGTGGTTACGGTTCATTGCCCTTGAATGCACTCGTCCGTTGATGTTCGTACTATTTAGTAATGACCCTGGGTGTTTCTGTGAAAACGCTCTCGTCTAGGTGTTCGTTGGACGAGTCGATCCTGCCGCATCCCACCTACGACATGGCGAATGGTGTCGTTTACACGCCGTCGAAAGCATTCAGGCACGGTTGTTTTTGCATTCTGAACACTACGTGAAATGCATGTGTGAGGCTGAGTGGTGTTTAACTAATGAAGTTTCAGCTGAAATAAACAGTCGACGTCTACACAAAGCTTCGCCCAGACAATCAGAAAGCTTTGTAATCTTTGAGTTATAAAACTACGCAAATTTCAATCAAAAGAAAAAGAAAAGCTGGTTCTGGACATAAAAATGAATAGCAGCACCTTTGCAGACCGTTTCATCAGAGCAGAGAGTTAAAGGGAAATTAGAGAAGAAAACAGCTAAGGGAACAGTGTGGGAGTCAGAGAGACAGGTGAGAGAGGCATAGAGAAGGAAAGAGTGAGCGAAGGAGAATGAGATTCAAAGAGGTGAAAAGGCGTAGATAGTTAAATGTCGTCTTTTTCCAGGCAGATTAAAGCACTTATTTCTAAGAAAGGCTTTCAACCTTTCCAACCCTGTTCTCTTTTGGAAGCACATGCTTCCTATTAGCAATAGTGAACAGGAACCCACCTTATGATCGCACTTTTGTTAAGCGTAACCATTCGTCGCCCCACCCACATTGTACCTTCGCTCCAACGACAGGCCAGCTTACGGCCTTGCCGGAAGCCATACAAATACGTGTTGCACCGCCTAGAACATTTGGCTCCACTACCTTATATGCACAAAAGCGTCACAGTGCCAACACACTATTTGTAACAAGGCATAGGACAATGACAAAAGCTTTTCTGTAGAGTGTAACCAGACGCATCGTTGTGTTTTATACCACGTAATCAGTAACGATGTTGCGTGCTGGTTTCGAGGCAGCTTCACGCTACCAAATGTTTCCGTGCCGAGTTCAGAAGCAAAAATTTCTGTGGTCGCCCTCAATGAAGGTCACCTAACTTTTCCCCGGAAAAGACACCTAAATTTTATTTCTGGTTAATATCTTGGAAAAATATCGCCAGATGCACCAGGCTTGGGTTTCGTTCCATGCATTCGTGTGTCGAGTATGAAGAAAATGACAGTGGAATTCGCTTTTTCTGATAAGATTTTGGGTCCGAGGGGTCTCTGCAAGGTTGGCTAGACTTTCATGGGTTCATCCTTTCACAGCTCTAAGGGTTGAATTACTCGAAACCTCTGAGCCTTCTCAAATTTGGTTTAGGTTTTCCACTACTCAAAGGAAGCTATCTACTTCATCTAAAAACCATCTAAAACAATGAGAATAGCTATAGAACTAGGTCTTTACAACTGAAAATTGGAACCCTGAGGAGAGATGGCATTTTCTCACTACACAGTTCCAGTTTTGGCTCGCTATCACCATGCGTAGCGTCCCGTATATATTCTGAAGACGTAATCCCTCGAAGTTGATTCGCTTTGCAGCAAAGAATTTCGACGACGCTGGCTGCGCCCAAATTAATGAACCACTGTTTTCGCGGAAAGTGCTCGCTAAATGGCAGCGTCGCAACGATGTGGGCGAAAACAATGAAATTCTTTCCTGGAAGTACTCACTTTGAATCATATTGACATTTTCGCGAACATCGTCCCAAAGAACGTTCTGGATAAGGCTGCAGCGCCTTTCTACTTCTAGAAACTGCTTTTAATAATAATTATATCCGGCCACTATCATAAAATAGTGGATATTCCCAGAAGAAAATTTTCAAGCAGTAGTTTTGAGCTGGTAAAACGCATTTTTGTTCTGCAACGGAGTACTGCTCTGGAATATATCAGTTGATGTAATTCATGTCATTCGCATAGTTATTTCATGGGCTATGAAGAAACTCACAGAAAGCTTGGACAGTTGCCTCCCGAGGTGTGCGGCCTCAAAGTACGACGGTTTCCCAGCGGCGCACTATCAAACCCAAAGATTTTCCAACACTCTTCCCAAGTACGTGCAAGTATAGGCCGAGTTCGTCAGTTTATTCTGAAAACCTTCCTGATGGGCCATGTTCCATTCCTTATGCTGACCAGGAATAAATAAATAAATAAATAAATAAATAAATAAATAAATAAATAAATAGTGACTTCTGTTAGAGAATTAGTCGTTTCTTCTACATAAAACATTGGTAGTGTTCGCTGAACATCCCTGTTAATGGCATCACTTCGTGTCTCTGGTGCTGTGGAGCGGAAAGTACACAAAAAGGCAGAAAATTCTTCACCGCCATGTGTAATACTATGTTTTCCTGTGAGTTATCTGATAGCGAATTACCTAATTGTAAGTATAACTGCAAATCGCAAGCAATTTGACCTGTTTATTCAATTGTGAGCCAGAAGAGGCAACCTTAGTCGTCTGAAATGCTACTTACGAATCTGAAAGACTATTGAGTGCTCACGCGTGATGGAATTGCACTGCTAATTCATCCTGCGATGCAATTCATAATTTTTTTAAACCTTCTCCTGAGCAAATAAAGTAAATAAGAAAGTTACTAATCCTTCAATTACCCCAAGGATTATTTCAGGTTCACAAAATCGCGCCGAGTCCACTTCAACTGCATGCTGTCCGTGTGCCACAAGAACGACGCCGACTGCATGAAAGAAATAGTGCGTTCCCCCGTCGTCGCTACCAATATCTCAAGCGTCGCTGCTTGATGCGAATTTCAGCCGCCTCGATGCTCGCGATCATTGCGGAAGCGGCAGCTGCCTGGCGATATCTCCGTCGAGGAGCGATTGAAGCATTTGCACGCTCTGATGGAGGCGCAGAACTACACGGGCGACGATCGCTTCGTCGATGACGACGGCAGCGTCGTTGTCGACGGCGAAGCCGGCACCGTCACAGCCAACATCGCCGCTCGTCCGTTGGTCGTTGACGATGGTGAGATTTGAGACACGTTGCAGGACTTCTTTTTAAGGAAATATGTTTCGGCTTAAAACGAAGGACCAAGGAACCGGAAAAATTCCGTTCACTTCCATTTTCCTGGTATTTTTTGGTAGAATCGGAAATCTGATGTAGGACAGGCGTCGTGAGAGGTGTATGTACACCCTCGCTTTTGACATTATAATGACAATCTCAATATGCTTCATAACAGTAACGACATAAGTATGCACCTTTCCAGCATATCATTGACTTTTCACCTCAACGATCCATTCATTTACATGGGCATGGAGATGTTTCTCTCATATGGGCGGGGCTAGGGTCTCACTGACCATACTTATTGCTAGGCGTTTGAATTTCACGGTATTTTTACGCATAAAAAATCCGGGAACGCCACCTGCTTATGCACATTCCTAGTAAATAATCAGCTCGTCCAGAAGGAAATTGAGAAGAATTCCAGATTCTTTTTCCCAGAGAGTTCTCCGGAAATTTTTCTGTGACTGCAAGATCTGTATTTTTTTCTTCTTCAACATGAGCAGATTGCAATCAAATGAGTACTCAGTGGACTACAAAAATGCCCCAGAAATTTTTTGCAAAGCCGTTTGCCCCCGTGCAACTTTTACAGTTTTCTTAGGGGCGGGGCTACAGTCTCACCATTCATACTGTAGACCTTAGAAATTTGTCAGTTGATTATCGGACACTTACCACCCGCGCGCGTCAGGCCCCGGTAAGGCAGTGTAGAGAAAGTCACTGTTCCCGGTCTTTTCTCAGGATGAACAAGTCAGATTCCACCTAGGATGGCTAACAAGGTGTCAGACTAAGTCAGAGCACGATTTATATTACACTTGGCTATTTATTTCTAAGTCCAAAAAGGCAAAACGGCCTGACGCAACGCGTGCGGGTGGTAAGTGTCCGAAGTCAGTGAATCTCCTGCGTATTCCCGTTGGTGCGACACTTCGATTATTCTTTGGAAACTTTCAATATTCCACTTTCCGTTCTGATAAAAGGATGCAATCTCGAACAGCTATGATATTCCTAGAAATTCTTGAATGTGGTGCATATATCTGGAGAGGGCAGCTCGATCGAGCTCTGCGATTGGTTGCTTGCGCAGATTGACCAATCACGTAGCTTAATCGCGTCATCTTCTTCAGGTATGAAGCTCCATACCTGTATTTCTTCTGTAGGAGCTTAGCAGTTTGGACTTGCTCGCAAGCTTCGCACCATCCGATTCTTAGCACTCTGCTCGTCTGCGTTTCCGCACTTTCCATTGATATCATGGCACTTTCGTGATTGTGGGGGGTCTATATCTGGTACTACTAGCACGCTCCACCCTAACGGGAACCACGATAATTTCATTTCCTTACTAATACACACAAGGAGGTGTTGCATGAATGAAAAAAAGGTTTTGTTTTCCACAATGGCGCAGCGCGTGCAAGCGGGTCCGGACCACTGAAGTCTCCCATAACTTCATTTTCTCCTAGAATTCTGAGCCATTTTCTTTGCAGGACCCGAGCCGTCGTCACAACCATGTCTGCCATCGAATTACCTGCACTGGATCTACGTTTTGCTCATTACTAATATTCTTTCCATACTTGTTGCTGTAGTGGCTTGCAGTAATCTCTTGAAAAGACGTTTCTCCATCGACGTAACCACGTTTGAACACAAGTACCACTCACCAATGTAGCCCTGCACTTCGACGACTTCATTTTTCGCTCCTTAGCGCCCCTTCCCCGTCTCGTTTACGTCTATGCATTCCTTTTGTTAATGGCCCTTTTCCGTTCCACAATTTTTCACGCTCATCCAGAATAGGTGTCCATAAAGAACCGGGACGAGCGCGCCGCACCGAGCCTCTATCGCCGCGATCGTGCACGTTTTTCAATTACGGCGCCGCTCACAAAGACTGATGAGTCGACATTCTTCAGAAGCTCCTTTCCTTCCTCCTAATTAACTCCCATAAAACAACGGATGCGGCCGATAATAAGAGCTTTCACGCGGTTTTTAGCGCAATATCTATCACGGGATTTCAGTTGAACTCATCCAAATTATTCTTTCATTCATTTCTTCTTGTCTTTCCCGTTTCAATTGTTCCTTTATCCCTAATAATAATATTGTTATAAATATTTATCTGCATTTCTCCCGAGTTGTGTTTTCTTCGAAACTTAAACCCTCTGAATAGCAAGGAGAAGCCAGCCAGCTCGTAATGGCCGCACTTTGCCCTAAAACAATGCCGCTGGCTTCGAACCGGCGGAAAATTGCGCGCTATATACGTAAAAGAGACACAACTTCCGCAAATACACACACGCACTAGTTGCACTATCGACACAAATTTGCACAACACATGCTGCATTCCGGTTACCGTTTCTATTGTTCCTTTTTGCATGTTTCATAGAAAAACTCATTACACCCGAGCGAGCACACAACTGAAACTGTGCTTCCTGAACATAATAGCCATAACAGGAAACATTTACCCTGTTCGTGTTCATGGCCAGTATTATTTGAGCAGGTAACTGCCAAATGAATGACATTGGCTGACATGAGACGTCAGTGAACTGCCATAAATGACGTTTGAGAACACATGATGTGTGGTACATACATATGTTGATGGTTGGTGCAGTGAAGGATATGTGACGTCGATCACCTTAATTCACTTTAGAATAACACAGTTTTCAGGCACTAGTAGTGCAGTGTCTTATATTAGGAGCTAGAGCTGCGAAAATCAAATGATTAGGTGCAATGGCCCTAGGGTGCAATTTCGAACTAGGCCAAGGTTGAAAGAAGCGAAATTTACAGTCCAACTCGAAAAGACAGACGGATCCCGCGTCTGCAGAATCGCGGCGGGACCTGGATGAGAGATGCGGAGAACGCATGCTCCAAGTGAGAGGGCCGAGTAGGTCTCGCCGCGATTCTGCAGCCGTGACGTTTTGGAACCGAGCATGGAGCGCTACATCTGGAAACGGCGGAGTGGCTGAGCCCTGTGAGTGGTCAATCCACCCAGTCGGCCAATCACAGAGCCCATTTGCCCCACCCTTTCCAGGCGCAACGTCCTAGGCTTCGTGACAAGACGTACGCTGCTCGATTGTGATTGGTCGATTCATGTGCGCGTTGCGGCTGCAGTCTTCAAAGGTACAAGGGAAATAGACAAGTTTTCAAGCTCGGATGGGACAGATGATGCTATTAGAGCCGGAAAACTGTAAGGAGGTGGCCACCGATCTTATTCACTGTGTCGAATTTGAAGGTCCAAGATTAATTCAAGAAGCACATACACGCGGTGCGATCGCGTCGCGGCGTTCGCCTTGACCGCCTCTCAACGCCCTACACCCTACGGAACCGCATGAGCAATTCGTCTATCTTTTCGACAAGGACAGTACCTATTAACAGGTTTTACGTTCTCGCAATAGACTAGACTAGAAATAAAGTCATTAACGCAGAGCTCCAGTAAATCAAGAATAGCATACCGAAAATGAGGCTCAGGCATAGAGAGTGGTCCAATTGAAGTGACAATAATTTTGAAAGGTGTCTTCTGACAAGTTATCATTGCAGCTGAGAATGGAGGTGGTATATCATATTTGCACACGATCTGCAGGGGTAGATATATAAAGCTGGTTGCTCGCAGAAGAACTAATATGATTTTTCTGCCGTGGAAGACAGGCACTCACCCGTCGTCACCATTTATCGCTCCGGAAAGAAACCACTCCAAATATTCAAGGAGCTGAAAGCATAGGAGTTAGCCAGAGCCAGGTATACCAAACAGTCAAAAGATCTCGAGACTGGCAATTCAGGGGAACGTTAGGGGGTTGCAGAAAGAGTACTGTAAGAATAGCATTCAATATCGGAAGATTGAGGGAACGAATGCAGAGAAATCGTCGTCAAAATTCAAAAGAAACTCGCAAAGGGGACAAGGATTTTGAGAAGCGCTGTCATGAGCTGAAAGAAGACTCAGCACTCAAGCTATTCAAACTAAGAGAGTTCAGGAATTATCGCCGGCTCAGAAGAGAAACAGGCTCATGAGATCCAGGTTGCTAGTCAGGCCGGCCGCCAACGGTCCTGGACATGGAGAACCTGGTTTTTTTTCCGAAGAGAGAATTTCCACAATGCAGCAAGTCTATACAAACAGAGTGACAGACTATGATTGTATATTGAAAGAGAAGAACTCTGTCACTTTGAGTCTGTATAGGGTTACACTCAAGAGCGATTTCACTCAATAATGGTATGGGCCGGAATCACTAAGTCGGGTCGGACCCCGCTGGTTTTTTTCTGGAAAAGGGAAGCAGAATGAACGCTGAGTTGTTTCGATCCCTATTTCTGAAAAAAATATCTGAAGTCATGGGTGGAAAAGTATATCGGAAATGCAACGTGGACTTTTCAACAAGATTCCGCTCCCTGTCGCATGGCACTCTCAACACCTGGATGGCTTCAGGGCAGCGTACCGGACATCACAACCCCAACACAATGGCCGGCCAGCTCTCCCGACCTGAAACCGATGGATTTTAGCACATGGTCCATTTTGGAGTCAGAGGCCTGTTCTACACCAGCAGCAAGAGTTGAAGTCCTGAAGGCTCGATTTCGCAAGGTATGGCTCAAGATTCCCCAAAGCACGTTGCGGGCAACCTGTTAAGATTTCAAAAGGAGATTGTCGCTTGTGATCAAATCCCGTAACGGTCATTTCGAGAAATTTTAATGATTTGTTGTTGTAAGCATTGTGTTCGTTTAATGAAGACCAAAAAATTTCGAAGAACGAAAGGCGTACCTATAAAAAGTTGAAGTATTATTTGCCACTTCAATTGGACCACCCTGTAGAAGCATATTGGATTGCAAACAAGGGTCGCGGGGAAGTTCGAAACCCTTACAGGAGCAAGGATGAATCTCATCGCTGAAAGGCAGTTCGGGGAGTGAGTTCCCCTCAACAAGTTTTCGAACATCAAGTTTACAATTTCACTGCGGCAGCACGCACACATTATTTAAACTTTTTCACGCTTGATTTAAGGTACACTCGAACTCATCTCGTGTAAGACCGGCAAAAATACATTTCGGGGCACATCCACCCAGCATTTCGGAACTCATTAACTAGTGCGTTTTACCAGTGCAACGCATAAAAACTGTGTACTTCTCAAAGTAATGAAATCTCATTCACATTCTTTGTTCGAATGCTCTCCATCCACAATGGAATTACTCCAGAACAATTGCATAAAAACTCCCATTACAATAGGACTTAAATAGCTCTCCGTGAGTGTCCCTAACATTCCCAAAATTTGCTGGGTTTTTGCACATGTTCAGCGTCTTTTCAAGGGCTTATTGAAGGGGTCTGTCTATTGAGAAGTGGGTATTAAAAGGGCATGCGCGTATGCAAAAAAATTAGGAGAATTTATGATGACATGGTTGTCATTCAAACTGACTGCCCACGCAAAAAGAAGTTAAACCTAACTATTCTGACTCTAAGACAGCCAGGGCTAGGATTCATGAACGCCTGGACCAAACCAGGCTGGAAAGCCAACTTTCGTATATTGCTTCTCTCAGCATTTGTGATAGGCACGAGGAAAATAAAAATATCCTAGGGGTCGGATAATGTTCCCGAGAATGTTCTAGATTTCCCATGGATGCCAAGTGAGCGAAGTTTCGGATTGAAATTAAGCATTTCTATTTAAAGCCTTAATTATTAACTGGCAATGTATGAAGCGTTTGTGTAAACTATACCTATGTATGCTTCCTTGTAGGATTCACCTCTTGTAGTCGAAGTGATAGATGGCATCCTTCCCAGAAACGTTCATGAACCCCGCAATTGCATGTCGGAGGTCGGAACTCGGCCGATTCTTGGTCACAAGACCAGCTAGGCTAATTACTTCTCGAGCGATTCCGCTCTCAATTGTTTTGCAGTGAAACAAAACCACGGTAATGAGCTCTGGGTCGCAATTCTCTGTTTCCTCTCTTTCTCTAATTTCCGTCATTAGGAAAAGACTCATTTCTCCAATTGCTCAAAACTTTGTGCTCGCGTTGAGGCAAAAATACCCCAACAGTTACAACCCAGGAACCCAGGATTGCTGGTAGATATGAGGTCTTCCTAAAGAAGCAATTAAGAAGTACAGCAATGAATGCCTAATTAGCAAGCACATCAATGCCTAAAAATCCACAAAAATATATTCAGAATTATACATGCGTAGATTCAGATTCTTCCCCCTTCGGCAATGAATACCACCCAATAAAATGCCATCAAAACACCTCGTGGCTGTTTATAGAAGGCATCAACTTCACACGAATGGTGTGGTAATGGCTCTTCCGTCGTAAGGCAATACTTCATCCTTCACAAGAATACTCGAATTTCAGCGCCTAAATAAGTAACAGTTGGGTCATAGCTACGTCATGTTCCAAAGCATGTAATCCTGGATTTTGACAACAAAAACCAAGAAACTAAAGAAACCCCTCCCCCCCTCCTCCTCTTCCCACCCACTTTCTTCGTCCGCCACTGTCAGATACGTACATGTATGTACAGGGTGGCGAATAAATACGTGCGCGTGACATTTGACTCCGTTTTATTTATTGTATGAAGTAATCGTGCATACTTTTTCATTCTCAAATATTTATTTGTTCCTTATTTTTGAATTTTGGGAGGAAAATCTGTTCTCCAAGCCATGATGAAGGTTTGCCCATGTCGTGACGTGATTGCGCGGATGGCAGAAGTTGGGATGAAGAACTCAGCGATTCCTCCGAAGCTCGGAGTTTCTCTAGGAACTGTTCAGAAGGTTTCAAAGCAATGAAAAGAGGAAGCAGACGTTTAACGCAAACCCAGAAGTGGACTGTCAACACCCGAAAGATGCGTGGGGTTATTAAGAAAAGGATTGATCAAAAAGATGATCTGAGCTTGACCCAGATGGCCAAACAACTCAACATTTCTCGGAAATCTGTCCAAATGACGGTGAAAAATGAGCTTGAACTTCGAAGTTACCGTCTACTTAGCGGACAAATTCTTGCCGACCAAGCGAAGCAAAATTAGAAGGAAAAACGCAAGAAATTACGGGAATTTTTCAAGGTGCGCCGCATTGAGGACGCCCTCTGATCTGACGAAAAAGTTTTCACTCTTGAAGAGGCTAAATATGCTCAGTATCACCTCCAACTTCTCAGCCCAGGTCTCAAGAACAATCGCAAGCGAAAAACTGCCACAAGAAGTCTTTTTCCTGAAAGCTTAATGGTTTGGGGCAGTATCAGTGCAACGGACAAAACGTTTTTGATTTTTATCGACAAAACCGTCAAAATTAATGCAAAAGTCTACCAAGAAGAGATCCTCGAGAAAGTTGTGGTGCCCTGGAAGCAGAAGCATCCCAATTTTATCATCCAACAAGACTGGGCTACAGCCCATGGAGCCAAAACGACGATCCACTTTTCGGAGACCAAAATCGGCTCTATTCTTACGAAGGATTTGTGGCCTCTCAATAGCCCGGATCTGAATCCATTGGACTTTTCTGTTTGGGGCTTTATGGAATAGCATCTCAGGAGTAGATATGTGAAAAAAACTGGTGGATTCGAAAGAAATTTGGAACAATCTCGACGTTAACTACCTGCGCCGCACCATCGATTCCATGAAGAAACGAATTGACGCCTGCATCAAAGCCGATGGCGGACACTTCGGAAATACTTTGTAATTGTGAAATGTTGAGCCTTGTTCTTGTATAAAAATAAGTTTCTTTAGATGTTTGTAGACAACACGTGAAATTAGAACGCTTTTTATGGCGCACGTATTTTTTCGCCACCCTGTATGTAGTGTGCCCCGTACGCGACAAAAGCAGAGTATTTGTGCGGAAATCCGCAACTCGGATATCCTCAGCGCTAAGCGCAGGACCACTCAGAATTGTTATTACGACGCGTCGTAATGTCAAGCATTACCAGTGTTGCACTAACTACTGTTGCTCTGAATAAGGGTAACCTTCTCGAAAGACAGCTACACAGTTTCTTCTTTCTCCAATTCCTTCCAGACTATTGTCCCTGGTGAGACGCGCTGTAAAAAATAGGGGAGTGAAAGTTGGATCTATCACCGAATGGTTTGTTTATTTGTTTATTTCAAGCATAAGGAGCATTCAATGGAGAAAACAGAAATATGTGGGACAGTCTCACACACAGACTGGGAAAATAAAGGATTAATCACCAGACAACCAAGTGAGAAACAAACCTAAGGACCACTTTTTAAAATGTACGTGTCTGAAGTATAAGAATTTTTTTAGTTACTCAGACTTTACGTAGATATCTAAAATAAATGATTTTTTTCTATTTAAACAGACTTTAGGTATCCATTTTGACTTCTTGAAAACGACTGATAATTGATAGGAACACTGCCGTACAGAATAGCGGTCCATTGTATAGTTAGCGCCCAACGACGCTTTACTATTCGAAATTAATGAATAAATTTTGAATGAGCCAAAAATTGGACCGTTCCAGAAAAGGAGGTCCCTCATACACATCTGGGAGGAAGGAGAGGAATAACATTTATTTCAGTTTCGGAGCTTACATTGTATTATAGTTAAACAAAACAGAAAACACATTACATTAGAGGTTTCGCCTTCCTGGACGACTTTTTCGAATCCGATCTCAAATTGTTCATTAAATTGATAAAATTGATCCAATATTCATTTGCTCCTACATTCGGTCCCTCGCTGAGCAACTGGTTGCCCGTCCCTACCCTTCCGCTAGTTTTGTGATGTTTTCCCTCATCGACTGCCGCGTCGAGAACAAGATGCCTTGCATTTCTGAGGATGGCTTCTGGAATAGACAGACCAGACATCAGCTTCCACCAGCTGAACTCACTCTGGAGTCAATAACAACACGGCTCATGAATGATCACGACAAAAATGCAAAAGCGCCAAAGTTCGGTGTTCTCGTTTCCGGGGAAGAAGGTAGAACTTTGCTCTGAAGTTTTTGTTTTCGGCGTTGTTGTTTCGCTGAGGCAAACTGGTGAAATGAGTTGAAAAACTCGGTTCTGGCTCTGGCAGCACACAACAAAACACGGAAATAACAGCAAAAATTCATGGGAAAGCTGGTTTGAAAACAAAAAAAATTGGACAAACAGAAACCATTTTTCGTAGACCACTATTAGAACAAGCACACTGTTATGGACTGAGGATAGGGCTTCCCGGGAAAGCTTGTAACAGAACCAGCCACTAACATCAGTGAATTCCTGTCTCTGGAATCGTTACAAAACCCATTATCCATGAAAAATTTATCCCTGAGATTTGCCCACTCTTCGTGCTTTTAGCACTTTGAACCAAATATTCATTTGTTCGCTTCCCAGAGATCCTAGCACAATGGCCCAAATACTCACATTAAAATCCACCAAAACTCTTGAAATCCACGATTTTAAGGAACTCGAGGCCTTCGAGACTGGACGCTTTTTGTCAGTATATTTGGGACGATATTTTCTGTAGTGTTGCCTTCATCGATGTCCTTTGGGGTTTCTCCTTATGTTCATTTAGTCTCCTGATCTCTTCCGTGAGGCTTCTTGTCTGGCCTAGACGGCCTAATTGCGCCTCTCCACCATTTTCTATTAAGGATATAAAAAAAAACCTAAGCCGACCATCCAACAGAAATCCACGGAATTTCCGAACTTTTCCCCAATTTGAATGGCCACCGATGGCCAGATATCATAATTCAATGTATAGGAAGTTCCAAAAAAAAAAACATTTTCTGAGTTCTGAATTTCGCCGCTTTCCCAAGGTGCAAACCCAAGTTATGGGAGGTTTCCACGAAATTAGGAGTAGTCGTCGGCTAAAATATTTTGCTCCTCCTTTTCCGCGTCATTCTTCTTCCTTTGTCTCTTAACCACATTAGGATTCTGGAAGTAGAATCATTAACTAGAAAACATCCAAGATGACTAACTGTTCCCAGGAGAGTTCCAGGACAAAGAAATATTTCCGGGAGAAATTACTTCCTAGGCTTTCACGGCTCACAAAACAGAAGGCTTTTGAGGATATCTGGTCATAAGTATATAATAGAATACCAGACATAATGCCATATGGAGGAACAACTAGCTGTAGCGAACAGAAGATTAACTTCAACAAAGTTCGATACGCATGGGGTAAGCCTAGGACATGGATGGCACCATGTACCAGTTGCCCGAGTTCCATCAAACTACGTGAGAGTAGTCGTACCGTTGTTTTGCCGTACTTATCTCTGTTTTTCGATTGTTTTTTGCCGAATCCAGGTTAGATTTTCCACAAATCATTTTCCCCTCACATCGATATTCAGCGGAAATAACCCGGTGCAAAAATGCGTATATTTCTGGAAACATATGTACAGCGATCCTTTCTATCCAGAAATTCTCCCAGTGTTGATATCCACCGAAACGTTCCTCCAAGCCCTTGAGGATTTCAGCGTAATCAGAAGTATTCGCTTGCTGGCGTCCATGGAATTACGCCCCCAGTCGGGGTGAGCTTTGAACCAAATGCGGAAGAAATCTCATTTCACACAACGACGAAACAACAAACAAACACAAAACGGATAATGGAAATTTTCCCGAGAGCTTCCGGTTTCTGAACTTTTTCAATTCCAGGAAAGAAATTCAGTTCTGCTGCATAGTAATGACACGTGTCACCACTACTACAATAATGTTTTTGAATTCCGGTATATTCGCCGGGTCACAACAACACCATTTCTTCCTTTTCTTATTCTTCCAAGACTACATATTCTCCCTGCTGGAACGCACTGCACCAGAATGTGCAAGTCTTACGCTATGCAGAATGAAAAGTGTAGAAATTCAGTCTTTTCCAAGTGGTCTCGGGCCAGACTCAGCCTCGAACGTGTCCGAGTTGTCTCACGTTCCCTTCCCAAGAGTTCCACACCGCTGTCGATAGACACCGTCATGAGCACATTAGCATGACATCTGAGCACGCTCAGCTTAACAAAGTGCATTGGAAAGAACGCTGGCTGCAGCAAATGAGACGCGCTGGAAAAACCACTGGCAAATCCGACGAGTGACTTACGTGTGTGCAGGCTGCCTGCTGCCCTCCATCCGCTTTCCTCTGGCATTATTCTAATGAACGGCTGAACGTGGGCAATCCAGGAAGTGTAGATGGACTATAGGGAGCGATCCAGGAGGTTAACCTTCCTGCACGCTTCAGTTATGGATAAAGCTTCCAAGGATTCCAAAGACTAATTTTCCCACGACTTTGGAAGAAATGTTCCTGATTTTCCAAGGAAATTTCCCACCTATCTGCTGAACAAACAAAAAACACAGTCGATTCGTTGTCACATCTGCTTACATGACGTCATCTAGCGCTCAGGGGATTTCAGCCGATCTTGGGAAGTGTTTTTCCTGATGAATTCCCCGGAAATATTGAAGATCTGCTGCTTTCCATAATCCTAGGTCGGATGGATTTTGTTTCCAGAAATGGCAAAGCCGTTTGACCACAAAAAGGCTGAACATTTCACCGTCAGCTAATCTTCCTACAAAAATAAGGCAGAAATTTACTCCCAATACATTACCCCTTTTACCTCATTCACAGTGGATTCCAGTGGACAGGACTTGCTCGCACGCGCTGCGCGATCTGTCTCTTGACACTCTGATTGCCTGCGCATCCGCTCGCAACATTGATATCACCTTTTTTGTTCCGATCGATCGACGCGCTCTCCACATGGGACATTTAGAACCCCTACAGTCTTCTATACTTATTCTCACAATATTTTGCTTATGCGATAATTGTATTCTTGTTTATAAATGATCCAATAATAAAAATCGCATAAGCTGCTGTCCACTAAATAAGCGCCACTTACGGCCCAGTGAAGGAAGTGACTAAGGATGACGTTATTGTTTATCTGCTTATTATCCTCGTATTTATTTATTATCGCTACGAAAACCAGGTAGGAGAATAAATATAGATTTCCACTGGATCATAAATCAAACGTCAAAATCCCTCAAATCCTAGACGCTATCGGATTATCCGAGCAGTAGAATCTCCTAAGTCGATCCGCTTACCGATTGTGGATCTCACGTCATTTTAAATGACTGCCTTGTAAACATAGCAGAAGTTGCGGCGTTGATTGAAAAACATATTTAATTTGTATTCTTTGGATAGTTGCACCATGCATCTGTCGAATGGATGGCTTTCCCTCAAAAACTGAGAGCTACCCTGGAAACGTTTGCAGAAATCCCTGGTGGTTAGGGCATTGTGTAAAATAGCTGAAACAGCCACAATAAAACATCCTCGATGAGATTTGCTAGACAAACAAAACAAAAAACTCTGGCAGAATGACGTTAATTATGAGACATTTAATTTATTGTGCAAGTATGGCAACGATTATGAGGCTCTAGCCTACGGAAAAGCGTCCCAATGAAGGGAATCGATGATCCCGCCACCCTTTTTTGATTTTTCGCTATTCGCCGCTTTGCAAAGGCTGAAATACCCCTCTCAGCAAGGATGAGTATCCGGCAAATCGTCAAGTTCCGACACTGAGTGGAAAAGATGCATTTCTATTTTGGCTAAGCTTTTTTGTTTGAAAAGGCAGGCACAAGTGCTAACAAGAACCTTAGCAACGTAAGAGCGATGCTTGACTTCTTGGAAAAAACAAAACGCAAAATTGATGCAGGACTTCCTGTTGTGCTCCTTGAACATATACGCAAAGTATAAACTCTGTTCCTCTCTGAAAAAGCGTCTTAGCAAAAGAAATAGACGATACCTTCACACTATTTTTGATTTTTTTTTAATTTAAAACAAAGTCAATCCAAAATTCTTCTCGAATATGCTTCGGTTTATTTGTCCTACGTATGAAGGCCAAAAGAAAACCTACCACTTTGAAAGCTACAGAAGCCAGATACCCGTAAACAGGAATGGACAACCAGTTGAACCAAAAATCTATGGAAATCCTGCTTTTACAACACCTAGGTTACGAGGGTGGTTACCACTGCTGCGGAAACCCTCCCTCGAGTGTGAGATTATATCTTTCCCTCTGTACAAGGGTGACAGAAAAGCAGTGTACAACTTTGAATAGCGATGACTAACGCTGGATTGGAATCACTTTTTTATTTGTAGGCTTTCCTGCAAACTTATCGAATATCCGTTATTTCAGAGTCTCTTTTCCCTATTTTTAGTGGATCGATTCGAGGGCAATATATGGGCGGACATGCTCGCATGCATCACTGCAATTACCTGGGACAAACGTGTTAACACAACAAAAATCTACCCATCGTTAACATAGGCATTGAACGTTCACCCTGGGTAATCTCAATGACGCATTCGAGTCCTGAAAAACTCACTCTTGTACTTCCAAAGAAAATCGAAAAAGAAGGATTTTCCTGAAGATCACATGGAATTTTAAGGTGAAAAGGTAATAGAGGGTCGCACAGAACCGTTCTTCAAAAATGTGAGTTCTGGGTAATCAGTCCAGCACAAGATAATCCAACAAGATTCTGTTCGAAACGAGAAATACTACATTTTCCCTTCCATTTAGCTGGAAACAAACCAATCTATACAATCAGGGTGCAAAATGTTCAAGCAAATTTGGGCAGTAACTCTAGGCCCATCCTCGACAGAGCGATTGTTTGAAATCCCCGAAGAATGCTCCAGAAATTCTTGAGCAGAGTTGTGGAGTACCGTCTGCTTTCCGCTCTACACTGTACACTTGCTTCTTCACGATCTTCGGTATATTTCCGTCCTCAGCCTAATGTTTCTTTTTTTGAAATTTGAAATTCCCTTTTCCACAATCTCATAACCCTTTCACATTCAAAACTTATTTTCTATTGCTTTTCCTCACATACATAAATCGACATTATTCCCCATGAAACCAGACATAACAACTGTCCAACCAACTTCGCGGATCTTCCCAGGATATAGGTCATCTCGCTCCAAAACCACCTGATGACCCGGTTTGATTCCTCAACTAGTAGTTGCTATGCAGCACAACACAGCGCGACCACATCACATCTCGTCCACGGGGCGGCGGCCATCCCCCCGATTTGACAAATTATGGAGGGCGATGGGTGCCGGCATGATCGACACCCCATGGGAGACGGCACCGCCGCCGCAAGTAAACAACCATTTCGCTCCCATATCTGCGGATGCTGCTGATGTTCAGTGGATAAATCTGGCGCGATGACTTGCTTCAGAAGGGCAGCGTAGTAAAACTGGTCACTTGCATACTTGATAGGGGATATGATCGATTCTTGCTCGACAAACTTCAGTAAGCGACGACGTGACGATGAGCGAAAATCTGTGGTCGTTGCGTTTATACTTCCGCTTCTTATCTGTCAATCTCTCGTCAGTTTCACTTCATTTCCGTCGAACCAGCAAAAACAACAATATAATTCTCTTCCCGTCTACTAACTCCCTAACGACGCTGTGGCAAACATCATCGACCAGATTTCTTTCCTGGCACCAACCCGTACAAGAAAAATCAGCAACTTCTAAAGAAAATATAGAAAACATGGCGAAATAGACAATTTCCACTAATTCCGGCAAAATCTTACCTTGGAAAGATATTTGCCAATGACACACGAGAATAGCGTGAGAGAAATTCTCGATTTCCTGATGCTCTCAACACTCACACTACATTTATTAGAAATTTGCAGCGTGGCCACGCCCCCGCAGCCAAACAAAGCCTAAAAGTTCAAGCTTCTAGACAATGTGCTCATTTGTGGTAGAAATGACACCAGTAATCTATGCCCACAACCCACGCTAAACCACGCTGTCGACCACGCTGTGGTACCAATGAAAAGTGCGGATGCGCAGACAATCAGAGCGCGAGGACGCAGATGAAGCGGCGCGGGTGGTCGGGTCCAAACTCAATGAACTCTGCTAATGCACCAGGTAGATACTAAATGCACAAATGAACAAAGAACAAGCAAACAACAAGTAAACAAGATGGAAATAAATCTGACGAAAATCCCACTTACAAATTAATAAATTTAAAATTTTGAGAGTTTATAAAATATAAAAAAATAAAATTTTAAAAACAATTAAAAAATTACAAGCTCAAAAAATATTAATTCTTCAAAATTTACATGAAAAAAATCCAATTTCAAAGACCATAAGAGTCTATTCAAGTTCCCAGTCTTTGCGACCTATCTTGTTCCTTCAAAGCTCGCTTTGGTTCGTCGGATCTCAGGAAAAATAATTAAAGGGAACTTTCCCATGAATCAAAAAAACAAATGAGCTCATTTTCACGCACATTTTGTAGCGTTCATTCCTAAGAATTATGGCTTCCAGTTATGATTTTCACGCACACTACCACGCACATTTTGTAGTGTTCATTTCCAAGAACCAGGACTCCCAATCACTCGGTTCTGCATGCATAGAAAGTCAAAAAGCTAATTCTCATGTGGTAGGCGGGGTCCACGCATTGTTTGTGCGCTGTTTGGTGGGCATAATTCGTCTTTTACGGCCTTTTCTGGTATTGCTACTTCAGGCTGCATATGTGCATGCTAACAAGTGGAAAAACATCCTGTTATGGCAGTGTCTTCATCTTTGATAGAATCTTTCAAGTTATTGTTATCCTGATGATTCCTGGACTCCTAACCGCTGGTGTTTGGAAGAAAGATCTATAACTTCCTCTGCTTTCCTTTCCTGGAGTTCCCTGATACTTTTTTCCAGTCCAGAATCCTGATAAAGAAGTCGTACTTATTAACATTCCCATCTATCATATAAGGCTCCCCTTCTAAGCCTTCCCATACACATTCGTTCATGATGCAGTAGTCGATTTACTTGTTTATCTATCAGTCATTAACTTGGATGTAAAAAGAGGGATCCAAAGGGAAACAGGAACATGTCGGCAGTGAGAAAATCGCAATATATCGTTTGAATCCCCAAGCTTCACATTATTTTTGTGAGGATTTCACTTCTAAAAAACGCGAACTGCTTCCAAAAGTCACATGAGCCCTCTTGTCCCTTGGTTGAATTTTTTCACCCTTCTCATGATTTTTTTTCCAGATTACCACCTAATTACTGATGGGATCCGAGAAAGATTATGCTCAGAGCCCAATCCAGGCTTCACATCCGCTTATTTCGGCTCACATTTCAACCTTTGCCTTTGAGAACCCATTATGTCGTTGAACACTTACGTATGCTATGCTCGGCTCACAAAGTGGAAGGAAATGATCTTTTTTCCCCGAGGAAGTCCTCAATTTTCGAGCATAAATGTACTAAAGGCGTTTTTCTAATATCCTTCCTATTCCGTACATATATGCTTTTCTGCACATAATTTCTGATTTGTGCACCATTTGTTCACGAAAACTGCTTAACAAGCACTAGGTACGCCTAGTTCACTTCCACTTGCATTGCTCCTCCTTGGAAATCTTGAAGAGGACCAGTTCTCCTGCAAAAGAAAACCTGGATAAAAGTTGCAGCGAAGCCACACCCCTTAGCCAGACCGGCTGAAACCACTTCTAACAATGATGCTGGGACCAAAAATTAGATAGGTGTTTTTACGTATTATACTCAAGTACTGGCCTGGATGTGAAGCGTTCTACTTGGGAAGGACGGTGTAGAAGAGCTCTGCGAATGGTCACTTCACCCAGCCGACCAATCGCGGAGTCCGTTCGCAGTTCCACAACGTCGCAGCCGCAGAAGCGCGGCAGGATCTGAGCGAAAAATGCGGCAGGAACATGAATCAAGTGAGAAGGGCCCGCCACACACCTCATCAGCCTATTATTTCAAGACAGATGGTATATAAGAAGAGCACGCTGACGTAACTGCAATTTTACATTTACAGAAAAAACGTGGACATTCTATATGAAGGTCTTGGGGGTAACAACAACCCCAACAAAAACGTCTTGAAGCAGTGAGACACTCATTCGTAGCTATTCACAAAAATTAGAGAGATTCACTTGGAATTCCTTAGCCCTCATGAGCTGAGAGATACCCTCGAATCAATCGATTATTGATGTGGCTGCCGCAACGCGACCGCGCGCAAGGGTCAAAGTGCGGCATCGCGCGGTCCTACGTTTCGAAAAAAGAAGTAGAAAACGACTTCAGCTCGATGTAGGAAAAACTCTCTCAATTTCTACTAATCTTCCCTCCTTCTGCTTTTCACCGAGCATGGCCAAGCATGTTTGTTAGCGTGGTGCTTGAAAATTTGCAACAGCATGGACGCTCATTAGGCCTGCCATTGACAACTTCAGGATTTCGTCAACTGAAAAAGTGACGTGTTCAACACCTTTAGATGGATATTTTCCGCCACAACAAATTTATCTGGCTCTCAGTAGAAGCCTGTCCTCGAATCTCTTCGAGGATTTTGGTATGGAGCAAAAAGTGACCAATGAGCAGATGCCACGCATTCAAGTGTCATTCGTCAATGACCATTCTGAAAGAGATGGTTGGACACTTGTTGCTGCTGCAAGTTCACAAGCAGTAAAGGTTCCGCTGCGAAGCCATATGCCTAGGAATGGCGATGATCAAAGGAAATTTTACCCATAGATAGATTACCTCCACTTAGAGTGTTTGAACGTAAACTACCATAAACTCCATCAATTTCCCTGTACGTGGATTTTTTTTATTCCTAGATTTCTTAATAAAAGAGACGAGAATTGCGTAATAACAAATCCTTCAACGGCTTCGTACTAAGTGAAGTAAGCTGTCAACAGATTTCTGGACGGAAAATACCATAGCAACCGTAACGTCCATCTTCACTAAGTAGCTGGAGCAAGTTTTTTTTCGTGCGGGAAAAGACAGGTTCAAAGAGTACTATTATAAAAAAAAATTACTTCTACAGCAGATGACAGCGAACATTTAAGGCTCAATTCCATATTTATATGTTAGAACACGTCAAAATTTAGCCTACAGGATTGATTTGGTTGGAAAAATCACTTACTGAAATTAACTTCGACAAAAAAAAAATCACTCACAGGAGTTAAATTTGACTGATTACCTAACTGGACTAAGATAAACCTGGATAAGTCGGAATGACGTCTTTGTGAGATGTTTTGGGGGTTATGTCTAGTAAGCTAGATTTTACCAAGTTGGAAACTCCGTAATCCACGCTCTCTGGATATTATTATACTTTGTTGCTCGCCGAGTGGCACATATCCTTCGGTTCAAGAGCGACGACAACTGCCTACGTACTTACCACAGTTTTCATCTATCTCTCCGTGAATCACGCAATGTCCCACCTTTTTTTTCTTTCTGATGACTCACTCAAAAAATCTGAAGTCTTTGGATGAAAGAATATGAGTAGGAAATAACAGAAGAGGAGTGTCCTTCTTCCCTTGGAAAAACTCCATTCTTTTTGGAACAAAAAAACTTTTTTTCAGGTCTCCAAGAAATTGTGTCACAAAATTGCGTGTTTCCAATTCTCTTCAATATCCGGCTGTTCTACTGCATAATGCTATACGGTTTTTGCCGTCTATGTACCCTGATGGAAATTAACAAATTGTCACTGCTCCTACTTTAAATAAATCCTGGAAACCCAGATCCTTTGGAAAAAAAATTCTGGAAAAAGACGCGTTTTTTAAGCAGCATCCAACATGTGTACCTGTTACAAAGAACCATTGTGAGCTTCTTTCAATTTTCAATTTCTAATCCCTCAAACGGCAGATAAAACGTAGAAATATGTCTCTGGGCCCTTCACAATTTATCGCTTTTTTGGATGGAGAAACCTTCGAATACTGCCGCATGATTCGAATTATTCGAAAAACTAATCGTCTCTACTTTCCCGGGCACCATGCCTGATATCTGTCGTTTTCGTGAACCCAACATTACGAATTATTTCGTTCTAATCCTCTCTCGAATATTCGACCATTCGAATTGATTGGTACTCGCTTCTCTCTCTCTCTCTCTCTCTCTCTCTCTCTCTCTCTCTCTCTCTTCCCCCTCTATTTCTCTTTCTCTCTCTCTTTCTCTACCACTTCAGCACAGTTACGATCGACCTTGAAAATAACGGTTGTTCCACCCTAGTAGTTTCACATTAGGGTCAGTGGTTTACTTGACGCTTGATTCTAGCTTTTTGGATGGTGAGGCTGTATCTGGAAGAAAAATGGTGCGGTGCCGTTTTGATATAATGCTGGGGTCTATCCATCCGCCTGGAATATTTACTTCGGTCCGAGCCTTGCGCCAATTTTTACCCTCTTTTGTATTGAAACAATCACAGCATTGCTGTTCATGGATGGCACCTAGTCTGCCAACTTTTATGGTTGGGAACTACTAGAATATTTAACCAAATTCCTCATATTGCCAAGGAATTTCAATTCAAGACGAAAAAATCCTGGATCGAAAAATGAATATTTGCGCAGGACTACTGGGCCAACGTAATATAGTCCAGGTATTGGGCCAACCTAATATAATCCAGGTACAGCGCTTCACACATCATTGTTGTACTAAATGTGGGCCTGACGGGAGTGCTAAGCTCTTCAACCTTTGAGTTTTGCCGGCTTCCGATGAGCAAGGTTATTTTAAGCCGGAAGTGCCTACGCGCCACGAAACACTTGTCCCCTATTAGTCACAATGTAACTGTTGTTTATTTCTCTACTGTAACTCGATCTTCATGCTGGTTTCACTATTTATGCCCTCTGCCAAAGGAATTGGTGGCTCACGCTGTGCTATTTGTTTTTTCCTGCATTTTCAGCAACTCTGGCGAGCGAATTAGTTGTGCTGGTGAAAAAAAGGAAAGTGCATCCATTGTGAAGCTTCAGCCAGCAGCACTTTTATCCAATAAAGACCGGCTGGTTAAGCGACGCACTAGCCAGCGCAGCAAAGCGGCCGCCAGAAAAACCGTCAGCTATATGAACACGTGTTGCTTGCAGCAGCAGCAGCAGCAGACTGCCACCATCAGCAGCGGCAGCGGCTCGACAAGCGGCTAATCCAGAGCGAAGACCTGCGCCGGCTCAATCCCGACAAAATCTGGGGCTTCACACCGCGCGTATGTGTGTGTGGAGCTGCGATAACTGCTTAATAACTCTAATGGTTTTCTCGCCAGCCAGCAAAATTAGCTTCCTGCCTCGCGTACGTCGTCAATACCGTCTAGCGGACGGACGGATTGTTACGGCAACGGCCCGCGGTGAATCTGGTATAAGAAAATAAAAAGTGCATGCACTGGATGGGAGACAATACGCCACTGCTGCAATGCCACCATAGACGGGACAGGGGGACATTAACGCGGCAATAGCGCGGCAATTATTCATGTCAACGGCATCCGGTGACTTCCTTCCGACAGCTACATAAATACATGCGTTTTTGGAGAATACTGGTGGATCGCGGGGAAAACCTGAATCGAATTACTGCTGTCGAATAGTCGACTAAATCCTAAAAAAGTGGCTGGGCGACGGAAGTATAAATCAGACCAAGGGTTACCATTATGCTAACGAGTTCTGTGCTGAAAATAGAAACTCCAGAGAATTGAGAACTGGGTACGTGACCAACTGGTTTCAAGGATTCTGTGTGGTTGAGTGTTCGGAAAAACGCAGTCTTTCCCCTTTCCGGTCGGTGACTGCGCGATAATTCGATTGTTGGCGTCAACATGCGATCGGATCATTCGCATCAATCAGATTACGATCATAAATTAACTCGCACAACCGTAGAACAAAAATGATTCGGTGGCGAACTGTTGCCTTTTCCCGCTAGGACCACCCATGCTCACGTTTGGACCTCCCATGCAGCGAACAACTCTCTTCAAGTTCCGCAATACTTTATCAATGACGATGATACAATAAAAAGTAGTAAA
Source organism: Ancylostoma ceylanicum (assembly GCA_000688135.1). Lineage (NCBI taxonomy): Eukaryota > Metazoa > Nematoda > Chromadorea > Rhabditida > Ancylostomatidae > Ancylostoma > Ancylostoma ceylanicum. The sequence goes on along the minus strand of JARK01001505.1, from coordinate 176,637 downwards.
ATATTAAAAAAAAATAAAAAGTAGTAAAAAAAGTTTTTCAAATTCTGTGTTACGTAGTCCTGATTTGATGCTGCTAGAAATACACAATAAACAAATTGTATTTATCTTTTTTTCTGTGACAGCTCACTTTCATTGGGTCGTTTTATGTTGATTAATTTTCCCAGCTAATCTAATAAACATAAAAAATTCCTCAGTCTCATTGGTAAAATGCACCTGCCCGACTCCACGAGAAAACGACTATCTAGCAGAAAGCAGTTTGTTTTGATTGAATTCAATTCATATTTTTAATTTGCTCTATTGCAGCTGCTGGTTTTCGCCCTGTTAGTCACATTGCAGGCAACATAAACACTACCACAGCATAAGAAAAAAACAAGCCACAACTTAATTTTCCGTAAGTTTGTAGGAAATTCGCTACATTGGTGGATCACCATGGTTGGAGATATAAGATCACATCACATCCTCAGATACCGGAATTTTCACTAGTGCGGCTTCTGATATCTCCTTGAAGGAAAGTCGTGGATTGCTTTCAGACATTTTCGAACAAAAATTCGTACGTTGATTGCTTATAGACCGTTTTGAACAGACTACAGAGAAAACCCTTTTCTGTAATTAGGCCTGATCAAATATATCCACAGCCGATTGGAATCCTCGTCCAATCAGCATCTTAACCAAAAGGCAAACCTGGGTGAAAGAATAAGTGAGTAGAAAAGCCAGAATATCCGTTAAATGTTGGGAGGGGTGAAGAGAAGTAGTCACGTCTCAAAAGTAGTGATGCATAGGCTCTCTCTCCTTCTCTCTCTCCCCCTCTTTCTTTCTTTCTTTCCTTCTTTCTTTTTTTTCTCTCTCTATCTCAGTGGATATCGAAATTCCAATCGTGAAGGTAATGTGTAACTCTGCATCTCAGCATCTCTACGCCATAGTGAGAATGCCTACCCAGCTCTCCTTGCCTCCAGCACCCTTACTCTTACATAGAACTCTTTAGGAACATGAAAAAAATCTAGGGCCCTCTTGGAACCCTGACGACATTTAAGGTTCGAATTACATAGTCTTTGGAGGTCCGGATGTCTAGCCGAGCATTGAGCCAGAATATATATCATCTTCCCTATCAGATCTAAATAAGGAACATCCTGATGAGAGAACGCCCAACAAAGCGTCAACACCATCATTTTAATAGAAAACCACAGGCGAGACGACATGTGTAGAATCATCTACATACACTAGAGTTAAGGTTACTTTGCTATTCCACGCACGTCAGAGTCTTTATATTAAGGTTGTGCCCTAAATACTACAGGCATTCTACGAACAATAGCTAATTGATAGCTTACGCAAACAACTACGTACATACGTACGATAGGGGTGAGACAGGGCTCAAAAAAGTGAAGGTTGTCTGGGCCGAAAAGTGAAGGTTGTTCCGCAACCATAGCTTTGATAGTGCTGAGGAAGGGATCACCAAAGTGAACGATGACATATAATAGAGAGTGAAAGCTGTTTCAAATATGGATTCAACGAAAACTGTTTTAATATTGCTCGGAAAATGAAGAAAAGATCGTTTGTTCGAAGATGGAACGCCCAAGATGAGAATTGTGCCGGCTTCCTGCTTTCGTGCCGGGAGCAGCGCTCAGCCTAACGTAGAAAATGCTCCAACTCGATTTTTGCTAAATATTTCGGTAGTTTCACAGAACTGTATGTTGCGCAGTTGTCAGCGATTTTCCTCACGAAATTCCATACAAGGTGACACCGAGAGCGACAAATTTCATCAAGAATTGAGGCAGAAATCAATTTTTAAGACCTAGACGGGGGATTTGCGTCCTTTAAAATTTCTCAACAATATTGGGAAATCGTGAGCTGCGCAGTTGTCTATTGAATTGGCGACATCATTGCGCATGCAAAGTCCATTGAAGCAGGTGCCTTTATCTGAAACTGGCCCAGAAAACGGGTCATGTATGAAAACGCTTTTTTACTTTATATCTCTTTCAGATCAAAAATTCAAGGGTTGCGCAGTTGTCGGCTGCCGAGCCCATAAGATTCCGAGTAGAATGGTATATAACACTTGATATTTCTCTTCACTCTGGGCTTGAAAAGCCTGCCTGAGCCAAATGCCCCGTGTAGCTCAGGGGGGTTAGCGAGAGAGCACGCAATATGGGAGGGCGCCAGACGCGAGGGTGAGCCAGACGGGGTATTTGGCTCACCCTGGTTTTTCCGTCGGGAGTGAACGAAAGTATCACATGTTATATATCATTCTGCTCAGAATTTCATTCTCAATTCAGCTGACAACTGCGCAACATCCAGTTCCTTGAAATAAGCAAGATAATCCCCTTTTCACGTTTTCATGAATTTCTCAGCCATTTTCAGTTGCACCTCTGTGATCGTGCTGTCATCTAGTCCTCAATAACATTGGCAGGAAGTCTGACAACTGCGCAAAGCTTAATTTCCTAAATGAAGGACGATATTGTCGGCCAAACCGTAATTTTGCCGCAAATTCCCACCAATTTCATGGAAACTTTTTTCTCCAAAAGAATTAACAGGCCATGTTTGAACATCGGCTTTTCTTAGACTGTATTGTGTGAAAAATTTAAGCCACAACTGCGCATTTCATGTAAGCCTGCTTTGCTCGAATTACAATGCATAGTTTCAATCTTTTTTTTTTTTGGTCCGGGACTGCGTCCCGGACCAATCTCATTCTCTTCGCCATAGGTGAAGGTTCCCCATCCGGGCGCCATCAAAAGTGATGGTGGTCTGAGACACGTCTCAGGCTATCGGACGTATGACTACGTAGCCCCTGTTATTACTATTGAAGAAACTCCCTTGAGTGATAAGAGCATTAATTGCTGATGAGTCATCTAATGCCTCGAATTTTTCCTAAATTCACAAATAATCCAAATTAATTTAATTTTAGTTGGCCTGAAGCACTTTTTGATGGACTTGTCCATGCTCCAGAATGATCTCGCGATGTCTTCAAAACCAAATGAATATTCTCTTGAAAAGAAGCACTCTCTAAGAACAAAGATAGGTAATACAGTTCGGACCGAATAACGTTAGTTACATTCGAATTCGAGAATTCGATTGAAAAAGCCGGATATTTGAATTTTCGGGGGAAAGAGCAGCACATCCCTTGGGGAATGATAGGAAGAGATTTCGGGCTTTCCTTGGTTCAAATATTTAAATTTTCTGAATGAGTTCTGAAATCATATAATCACGTTGATTAATTTATTAGGTTTTTCTTCGGCCCTGAATAATGATGGGTAGCAGGAGCTAATTTTTAATCCCTGAGGGAGCAGGAACTCATAAGAAAAAACTATGAAAATATTTAATTCGAGGAAAGGTTCCGCATCTCCACAAGCATAATTTCTACCTGAAATTATAGTCCTTTTCAAAAACGACGATAGTTAAGTGTTTATGCCCATGATTTGCATTTCTCGTCTACCTCTCCGAATCCGGCACTATTTCTCGCGTTCTCTCTTTCTCTAATATCTTCACTACAATGTTCTCCGGTGAAGCGCACTATACCTGAGAGCACTTTATTTTTCCTCGGACACTGATCCTGCCCCCCCCCCCCATCTCGTGAGGCCTCCTCAGCTTCTCTTCCCACTTGCAATGACCCACCCAGTCGCGTCCAGGATAACCCTGCTAATCCTGCACTCAGCACTATTGGGCTCCGCAATTGCACTAGTACCATGTTGATGCAACACAGAAAACAGCTGAAGCACCACCAAAGACTCGCGCCCGCTTTACAGCGCTGTGTACTAATGCTTGCTGCATTTGAAGATGAATGTATGAAGTATGCATGCATGTCGGCTGTGCTGGCTTTACACCACAGAACATTAGTTTATACTTCTGGCAGTGTGCCAACTCCATCTGATTCTCGTGTATAAATCCTGGCAGTGCACAAATTATTCTAGAGCGCAGACATAGAAGTCCACCATTCCCACCATTCTTTCTTTAAAGGGCTCAGTTCACATATGGTGCTCACATGAATACGTGAATGCCCTCATATCATGTGAGAAGTCCCGCTGACGTACCGCCGCGGTGCCATGTGAGCGCTGAGCCGCGGACGGACGGAGCGCGCAGCAATTGCAAACACACGCACACACACACAGACAACGGGCGAGTTTCAGCGCTGAGCGCGCATAAGTTGGGCTGATCGCTTCTCGCAGCGCGCATGATTCAACGCGCGTCAAACAAAAATTTGAATACCAAACAACAACGCGCGTGCGGCTCGTCGTCGTCGCTCTGTGGCTGCGCTGAGCGCGCAATGTTGGCGCAATGCGCGGGCCGGCGGTGGTCTCGTGAAAATAGTCGTATAAAATCAGCACCGCGTCATTTTGGGGGCACACCTTGCATGCATAAGTACGTGTATGTGTGCTGGACTCCTCTCTCTTCACTCACTTTTTGGGGGGCTTTGGAGAATTTCTGGTTAGGATCTTCTCGTTTGAAGAACTATGAATCCAAATAATAGAGCTATAAAATTTCCCGCAAAGTCGCGTATTTATAAGTCAATTACCTTCGATTGCATTTGGAAATCCAGCAAAAATGGAGCGTTTTTTTTTTACGAACAACTTCTCTCGGAACTTGCTCTCTCCAACCTACCACAAACCATGCACAGTACCAAACCCACCGTACTGGTCATCACTTGACGCGATGCGTTTCTCGCGCGCGGCCGGAGCCAACGACGCGACGGAGCGACGGCGGTGCGGCGGCTGATCAGCGGCGCAATGCGCGGGGATTGCGCGAAAATTGCGCCGGCCGGCCCCGCCCCCCGGTCGACGTCGCCCGCGCTTTTTTCGGCCGCAGCGCGAGAGTCCTGGGTCCGGCCGGCGCGCTGTAGTGTTTTCTGTTGTGCGCGCATCCCGTGACTGCCGCTCCGGACCTTGTTTACCTTAGAACCTAATTGTAAATTGTGCTTGTTCGACCGTCTACCCTTTCCATGAACCAACAAAGTAATCCTTTTTACCCTTCGTGGATCATAAATCGTGGAAAGTACTCATCTAATTTGCCGATAAGTAGGTGTGCAGGGAATTTCTGCGCTCACGTCCAAAGTGCAGCCATTGTCGTCACGGTTGCTCATCGCATTCCCTGGAGAAAGCACGACAAGCATGATTACGAAATTTCAAATTATCCCAGCTTCTACCTCATTTACGTGACTCACGCAGACGTGCTACTCGCTTTCCTCAAATTTCGCAATGCATACAAATCTCTACAAAGCCACCTCAGATCTCGTCATTTCCTAGGAACACATATCCACAATCGCCTCACTGTCTCCCTATTTTTACAAGTTGTTTCTCTGCAGCTCGCAAGGCGTCTTACCATTCTTGAGGCGTGGAATAAAATGCATTAGCAGACTCATTTGCACCTTGGGCCCCTAATTTTGCGAGAGTGCTGGGTTTTTAACTGATTTTCCAGGCGATGTTCGCGTTTTGACAGACTTTGCAGTTGCCAAAGTAACCTGTAGAGTCTGATTCATAAAAATAGGCCAAATAAAGTCCAAAAGCACTTTCCCGTCATGTTACGCGCTCATTGTGCAGTTGCACCAAGAGAGCATTTTATCTCACGCCTTAATTACGGTAAGACAGCCGACGCGGCTGGTGATGCAGAATTTGTCTTGTTCTATTTTTTGTTTGATTTTGTACAGTGCCGTCTAGTTCTTTGTGTTGAAACCTGAGCAAAATCCTCGTCGCACTTGACCTTACACGAATTTCAGCGCTTTGCTGACTTATTCCGGCTGCATTTGTAATTTAATACTCTTTGGAGAAGTATTGAGTTTCACTGGATGGTACGCGCAATGGACGTGGATATAATACATAGTTTTTTTTTTCTCACTGGCGCAAAGATATCCGTGTTTCGAGCAGGGGTTCATTTCGAGCAGTTGGCGCTGGTGTTTTGCAGGGAGATTGCGGAAGTGGCGACGTGGTCGCGGTAATGGGTGGCTTTTTTAATCCGGTCATCAAATGTCCTCCGCGAGGTGGTCAGTGCCAGTTTATACTCTGGATTCGTCCATGCTCCAGCAGTCCTGGACGCCTCGGCTGGCTAAGGTGTGCAGAGAAAGCGCGCGAGCGCTGTTTACACGATTGTGGTGGTCATATGCAGCCAACAGAGCGGAGATGTTTGGTCATAGGAGTCGTCGTCGTCGCAGCCGCGATATCGATATCCATTGAGAGCGCTGTTTGTATGCGATTAATAACTGGTTCGCGCTGAATCGTTGAGTCAAATTCAATTATGGCGAATACACACGACACTATAGCAACTAAGACGGATTTGCTAGATGTCCTAGCTTGATGTTTTCCTTACGGGACACCAGCGATCGATTTCTGATACGCTCGAAATTGAAGCTTATCGAAACTGCGGGAATGCGCCGCGCATTGCGCATTGCAATGTTCCAGATTAATTGCCTGCGCCTCGTAACCAATATAGCCTACCTCGGCACAATGGTAGGCGCATAGCCTCGGGCACTGGTCCCATTTCAGTCTTCAGTGTTTGTTTGGTTTGCTGTGTTTACCTTCCAACTTGGATCCAGGTCCAATTCATCACTGATTCCAGAAATCGTTGGGATTCGATGTGCTGGGTGTAGATCGCACAGCCAGTGGTTGGTTTGACGCGTAATCATATTCTTTATGTATTCAATTCAATTATACCCAATGCTGCACCAGTAACACAGGAAAAAATTACGGAAACTTGGACACTGAGCAAATAAAAACAAAATCAACTCGTTCCTCCAAACAATAAAGAACTCTGGCACACGCCCCTCTTTATGGCGGGTATTAAGGCCACTCTCTCACTTTATATGTCGATCCAATAGAGCCAATAGACAGTCCTTGTCAAAAAGATAGGCGGATTGTGCATGCGGGTTCATAGCACCACGGCTGCACAATCATGGCAAGGCCTACCAAACCCTCTCATTTGGAGCATGCTGTCTCCGCATCCCTCGTCCAGGCCTCGCGATTCTGCAGTCATGAGATTCGTCTGTCTTTCCGAGGACTGTACCTATAGCGGCGTTTATAGCACATCGGAGTCCGATCACGTCGGATAACAATTGATACGTATCGATCCACGTCGAAGTCCGACACATCGGATTCCGACGTGGATCGATGCGTATCATTTGTTATCCGACGGGATCGGACTCCGACGCACTGTGAATAACGCTTATAGCAGCATGGTGCTTCTTGCTACTGAAATTGACAATATCTTTCCAACAAAAACTTACCAGCGGGTAAATGTATTTTTGAGCTCATATCCGTATGGTAACAACTGTGTTGAGTGCCTCTGGATACGCAACCTGCAATGTAGGACACGGTTTTCCCGTTCAGAATCTACAGTGAAATGGAAACGGCCGCGGATAAGGGGCGGGACCGCGGCGCTGCACTCTGGGCTAGGATTCATGAACGCAAAACCAAGCGAAACCAGGTTAGCAAACCAACTTTTGCGTCCTGCACCTCTCAATGTCACGTAGTCTATGGAATAACCAATCACGCTAGCCATCGTTGGTTTGCGTGGTTAGCGTTTCATGAATCCCAGCCCTGGTTGTCTGCTGCACCGAGGCAACAGGCCTGCTCGGCTGAGACACGGAGGGAAACCGACACGTCGTGATTTCCCGCTGCCTCGTGAGGTGCAACAGACAACCAGAGTGCAGCGCCGCGTTCGCGCACCTTGCCTACCGCCGTTTGGAATTCACTGTATATTCCGTGTACTAGTCAGTGGATTAAGAGTGTGACTGTTTCGCTGCAGAAGTAGCAGTGGCAGTTCTTAGGAAACTTTTTCCGAAATCAGTGTTTCATCTCGAAATTTTTAAAACTTCGACTTGAAGACGGCTTGAAAAAAGTTTATGGGACAGCAGTACTTTTTCATTTTCACTCTTCCTCATGTTTCTTAATGAAGGATCAGATTATGAGCTTGGTGCACCTATTGCACATTGTGGAAATAGCCAACGAGGATTTTTCATTTCATTAATGAAAGCCAGCCATGTTTTTCTAAAAAAAAAAAAAGAAAGAAAGACACATGCGTGTTGAATCTGCATTACTTTCATAGTAACTTCGTGCACACGCTGGACGGATTTGGGTTATCATGAGGCAAAATGAAGCTGGGCATGTTCCTCTTATTGGTCCATTCAAAGAAGGGCCCAATCACAGAGACGTCGCTGCCCTGTTTCGCCTCATGATAACGACCCATACCCACGCTGGACTAGCAGCGTGACCGCATGTGCGATAATGCCTTCCTTTTCCTAACGCTCCTCTAGCAGAAAATAGAGCGTTGTCGATGCTCCACGATTGGCTCGTTTTTTCCCACGCTTCTTTGTAAAACCAAACCCAACGCTCTAAATAAGCTAAGTGTTTTAAAAATTATACTATCCGTTCCAAAAACTAGAGCAATCCAATGTTTTCGCTGTCGCTACGCAAGACACGTCAAATTTTGGAAATTGAGCGCTATCATTAACTGGAAACGTGCCAACACATGTCTCGCCTATAACAATTGGCAAGACTTACTTCATCTTGAAAGCCTGCCAAGTGGCAAGATTGGTGAAGCAGACAGCACATATTGTCTTTCCAAAAAATACTTGCCTTCCGCTACACTGCGCGTCGACTGAGCCACGTCGCAGCACGTTTGATAATGCATAGGAGGCGCGGCGCGGCTTAGCAGAAGGGCGGTGGAAGTCAGAGGCAAGGATTTTTTGGAGCGAGAGTTTGCGGAGGAGAATCGTTGAAATTCGTCAACATTCACTCGATACGTGTCAGAACGTGTAAGAATCCGCTCACCACCGCAAAACACTTTAGTGGCAACGCTGCTTTGCGTTTGCGATGCGGTGCCCGGAATGAGCCAACTAGGACCCGTATCGAACCCGTCAAAGTTACCCGTAAAAGTTGGTTGCTAGCCTGATTTTGCTCGGTTAGACGTTCATGAATCCTAGCCCTGTTAAAACGCGTTGGGCAGAGCACTGCGTGTTTCCGACACGTCCAGTCGTGTTCATTCATGTAAGGAAGCGTCTGTCACTAAGTTTAGGTCTGCATTTCTCCATTATATGCGCAGGTATTCTCGTATTTTCCTTCCTATGGCCCAATCAAGTCTTTCTGTTTTTTTTTTCCAAGTTTCAGTAATGTAGTTATTTTGTGTGAAGTATGTGTAAGTGTAATAACTTTTCTAACTTCTTTCTACAGAGCTTATTAGTTGCTCTCACTCCTTTTTTAATCAGTTGCTGGAGCTTAGTGAATGCTGAGGAGTGATTAACAGGAAGAGGTTAGTGGACGCCTTGGCAGGTATAATTTGCTGGCTTTCCTGTTTTTTTTTTTCGTTTCTGACGGGTTACATTGGCTGCACTTTGTAATTCCATTCAAAACAATGAAACTTTTCTTTTTTTAGTTGTGCTTGTCCACCTAGCTTGCAATAGACGTTTCGCTTTTTGTAAGGACGAACAGAGATGCGCCTAACTTACAGAAAAGCTGATGCTAGTGGTTGTGTTTGCCTCGTTTTGTTGCTTATATTCACCATCACGAAATTCTTGAATGGGTCCATCACTTTGAACATCTCAGGGAGTAGGGAAAACATTGTGAAATGATTTTTTTCGGAGTATTTTTTTCTGAAGTGCCTCTATGGAAAGATATCCTGTTCTATTCTAAATCTATAGTTTTGCTGCATTCAACAACAACGTCGTCAGTGCTATTTACGCAGTTCTAGACAAGATTTTGATGAAATTCCTCGAGTGCACAATCGTCAACCAAGTCATAATCTCCCATAACTACCACCAGGTTCTGAAAAACATCGGTGGTAAGCACGGTACCTGGAACGAAATTGCTGCTATACGTAGAATTGCAGTATGCAGTTACGCTCTTTTTTTTTCATTCATTCATTCATTTATTCAGTCAATTACAAGACAAGGCTGAGTATAATTGATTCAAGAATCGAGACGTGGTTATCGACTTTCTTAGATGGGTAAAAGATTGAGAGACTTTTTGAAGTAGCGAATGAGGGATTAAGCGTTATTTGTAGTGCGTCGGATTCCGGCTTTTGCATGGTATCCTCCTCGTGTGGTAGTATGTGGTGTGCGAGTGGACGAAGGTTGTGGACTCCGTTGAAAATTTTCGTCAAGTCGATTTGCATGAAGACGTGTATTGAGTGCTTTGGGTCTCTGCCTCGAAAATGACTGCTTTATAGCAAGTTTGAGAGTCAGTTCAAATTTTAAGTTGACTCACGAAACGCACATGTATGCGTTCTCTACATAGTACTGAAATGACATTCAAGGTTCGGGGAACTTTGCGCGTTAGTGGTACTGGTAACCACATCGTTTGCCTTCTTTATCGGTAATACTTCGTCGAAGAGTTGTCTTTTAATATTTCACCGAAGTGGTTGTTGTAATGCAGGCAGCGCGGAGCAAAACACATCTTCGCTGGATAGATTATGCATTGGAAATGAGGGCACGTGAGTACACAAACGGCGTTTCGCATCATGTGATGCTGTTTATATTTACTTCACCTTCATGACGATAATCATATGTTTTGTGTGCATGAAAAATAACCGCTACCTTAGAACGTCTAACACGTAAGATTGTTGGAATGACTGTATGCATCCTTTCCTAATACAGTATTGAAGTAGTGCTTCCTATGCCATGGCTTTGGTTAACTAGGGTGCCGGTCATTACATGAGCGGAATCATATTTCCCATCCCTTTTCTCTTGAGATTTTCGTTTTTTCACCAGGAAGCGCTGTCCGATCTTTTCTCATCTTTGAGATTCCTAGGCGATTAGACTTCCAGGAAAATCCGTCATACATTATTTTCATCATCTCGTGTAGAAGTAATGAAAAGATTTTGTTCTGGACTGTTACTTTGGGAGACTTAGGGCGGGACACCATGACAATGCGAGACGTCTGTTACATAATCCCATATACTGTTCACTGAGCGCGTCACTGTCCTAGGTAGATGTGACAAATGTCTGTGTGCCGTAATTCTTTCGTAGCATAGAGTCATGTGTGTATTATTGGATAGGCATGTTTCATGACGATTCCCCTTACAGTGGACATCAATGGCGGTGACCCGTCTGCGGCCTCGCAAAGCACGCGGCGCGACCGCACCGCTCACGCTAGAATCGTCGCCGCAGTGGCTTATCTGGGTTTTCTTGATAGTTGTTCATCATATTTGATGATAACTAACAAGAAAACTAGAAATGATACTAGAAATGATTTGATGATAACTAACAAGAAAACTCAAAAAGAAACCCCATACTTTGATATCCCGGAGAGGATTCTCGCTCGAGCGGCGCGGTCGCGCCGCGTTCTGTTCGAGGCCGCAGACGGGTCACCGCCACTGATGCCTACTGTACATGGGAGTTCGAAAAAGGGATTATGGGAGAGACCGCCGTCTAAGTGCGTGTTCATTACAGCTTGAGTCTTGTCTTTGATGTCCAGTACCACATCTTTGGAGGACAATCACTCTCCGTTCTTACTTACCAGAAATTTCCGCTATTGCTGAACTATGTAGGGCTTGTTACTAACTGGTCGTTTTTTTTTGTTTTTCAAAACCCTACCGAAACCCTAAATCCTGATCTTTCATTTTATTCAGTTGCAGCACCGATGTTTTCTGCACGCTTCAATTTGTCATTACCGATCAGAGGTCGGGTAATGACGTGTCTTTCATCCGTGTTTGAATCTATGGGAACTTTCATGCTGTTACAAACTTTTGTGCTGTGTTATGCTGTATTTTCCCATACCTCGGGTTTATTTATTTACAGACGTGAAACAGTGTTCACATAGATACAATACTTCAAATTCAGTAAATACAATAAAAAAACAATGTCAGTACGATCTATTAGTTTGACAAAACCACAAGATGTTAAGAAACCTCTGAAAGCACTAGCCTTATTACTATCTTCTTGAATGTTTTAACTTATAAAGGTGGACACTTCTCCGTGTTGATTTTCCGAATCAAAGGTAGACCTGACCTGGGTTCTGACTACAGGGACTCCTATTTTCATACCCCTGACTCTAGTCCTTGACGGAAGGATTGACTGCACATTGCGGGTCATATTCTGCAGTAGAGTATGTATAACAAACCTAAAGCGTAATTTACAAAGGCTGTGCCTTAGTTTATATAATTCATTTTTGACTTTGGCACGTAGCACCACTGTTAGCTGATGCGAAGAGGTTGCATAGAGTTCGAAACAAAAGCATATATGCAGAGGATGGATGGATCATGACATGAACCTCCGGCAAGAGTGGAATTACCGTCCTTCACTTCTACTTCGCCTGGAACAGGAGGAGGTCAAAGGTAAAAATGTTAAGATATTCATCTTATTATGATGGCTTTCATTTGTCATCATAGGAGCAGTTGAAAAGGGCAAAGTGCTGTCAATATGTGCAAGAGCTCTTGCTCATTATTTTCTGCAGTGCGAACTACAAACGGGGGAGATTATTTGAGGGAATGGAGTGGGAGAGCGAAGAGCGAGAGTGTTTCCGAAATGGCTTAACTCGAAATACTGGTTTTACCGCGTGTGTTCGCCGCTCGCTCGGCCTGTCCGATGGTGTTTTCTCTTGGATATCGATTTGAACGATAACGAAACACTCCGTTCCGGCTTATTTCTTGTGCGATCGTGTCGTGATCGGTTCGTCTTTTCTTGTTTTAATGTTTTCTGAGGGGGACTTCACAGTCACCAGAATAGCAGAAAGTGCTGCTCGTGATTCAAGAGCAAGGTTTTTGCACTTGACTCCAGAAAATCTGCGCGAAAATGGCAAAAATGTTCTGCATTCCGTTTTAAAGTGTCTTGGAAGTTGTTTGGATGCATTAGTCACAGTTTACATTGAAGCTTCACACATTTTCAAACTATCATCCTCCAAAGTTAACCTCATCTAGTCTTCTCTAGCTTCGGCATTCGTCAATTTCAAGTCATTTCTAGTCGATTCTCTTACCGACAATTGTTTCGTACACATCCATCTTCGGTCTCCGTTCCTTGACGTTTGTTCGAGTGATTATTTGGCAGCATTCACGTGGTACATCTGCCCTTTTTCAGCAGTCGAGCAAGGACTTCTCGCCTTTTTTGCAACCGGTCTTCTTTTCTTGATCTCCGCTTTTCAACACAATGGCAGACCAATTGACCGAGGAGCAGATTGCTGGTGTGTTTTGTTGTTTTTGACCAGCGTAACCCTGGGTTGCAAATCTATAGAGGTTATAGACGTGGTTGTAGGTGGGATTATGTTATTACTTCAAGTTACAGAATTCCTAAGTTTTTCTTCGAATTCGAAAGTTCGCAAGGGTGGGGCGGATGAGTGGAATTTGACGTGCTGAACACGAATTCTAAACGTATTACGTACACTTCGCTATTCTGGTGCGGTTATCAGTAGTACTACCATAGTCGTACGAAGATAACGTTTTTGTGAAGAAACACACTTTGTAGGAAAAAGGTGTGGTTGTCCAAAATATTCTGTGTAATTGCATGCAGTTTGTGAAATAATCTCTCCGGGCAAAGTGTGATGTGATTCTGCGGGGTTCATCCCCTGTAGTGCAACTCTCTTCAACGTCAGGAGTGATGCTACTGTAGAAAACTAATGCCTGCGAAACATTAGCGAAAAAAGCTGTTTCATTTGGTGACAAAAAGGCAAGGAGTGGCCGTATCAGTGATGAGTCGCTTGTTTATAAAGGTACGCTTATGAATAACAGGCAAGGTGTGCTTTGACGCTTAGCTTCAACTTTTTGCGTGAGACTGATGCTACCAGCTGTGGGTGCATTATGCCATTCAATACAGATCTTGCAATAAAACGTGAGAACTAGTAACGTTGTTTTAACCAGCGAAGGTTAACTCACCACATCTTATCATAAGATTTGCATTGAATAGCGTGCTGGCATCTACTGATAGGAGCAATTGTTCGTAAAAGGTCGAGGCTGTATTACTGAGACGTCACGAAGCAGTATGTCATTGTAAATGAGGCGCTTATGTGTTTTTGTATGTTCTCACCGAGTTGTTCGCCTGCTTAGTGTGGTCAATGAGAGCAAGTTGGGTCAGAAGCGGATCAGGTTGCGCTGTGTGCCCGCTGGCCACGAGATCTATCACGCCTTGTTGTGTAACGAGCGCGCTTAACTGAGGGCAGTTCATACAGCTCGCGTTCAAAAAGAAGTTCAATTGAAGAGAATTCATTGCAGCAGCTGACTGTAATGAGCATAGAATGCGTGCAGAACTCGTTTGCATTTCTTAGTGATCAGTCTAGCATCACTGACTTGATTGGCAGACGCGTGATGAAACTTTTTATAACATTGGTTCATTTGAAGTGTCTGGTTATGGTAGTTCTGAACATTAAATGACTACATCTTTGAGGGTGACCAGTGGGTCGATACGGTTGTTATAGTCAACTCCAAATGTCCGTAGACAAGAGTTGGGGCCGCGGCGCGGGTCTCTCGCTGTCTGCTGCACGGATTCAGCGTGGCATGCAGGGCAGAGACGCGGACGAAAACCGCGCCGCGGTCCCAACTCTTGTCTACGGACATCTGGAGTTGACTATAGTCTCATGCGCGCCGCAGTTGAAATCTTGAACTTTCTTACTTTCCAAGTCTCCAATACTCTTTCTATGGTCCTCTCTTGAATGACCTTCTGTACGAAGGGTTGCATTGTGACTCATCACGATGTATACAATAAATAAATAATCTTCTATGTTGAAAACCGTCATAAGGAGATGCTGAAAGTCGTTATAAGAAGGTGTGTTCCCCTGCGTTCTCTTTCCCCTAGCAGCAATTACAGTCTGTCGGATCTTTCAGTTGGCGGTTCTAACAATAGTGAGGACGCTACGATACATCGTAATTGCGAATTTTGACTTACAGAGAATTTTATGGTTATTTGCTGTCTTTGTACGTTCATAAATCAGTGTGCATTGACCTTATAGTGCAATTTTTGAGGCGGTCATTGTCGCTGAAAGCTTGCTTCTGATTTGATCGTTGGTCTTATGAAACAGCGAACATTTTCACTCAACTCTTCCTGATTCTTTTGAAGATAGCAGTCGATCCATAGTCCATTTTTGCAGAGCACATACACATGTTTACAAAGTGTAAGGTGTTATATCAATTTTTTTCGTACTGTTGCGAAACAAACAAAAAAGCACCGATGATACCGATGAACTCTTGAAAATGTGATGGAAGGAATGTTGAATAATCCATATTCTTTCTCAAGTATGAATTCGTAATACTCGCAAGTATTCTGAAATATGCTTTAGAAACTGAGGTAGTGTGGGATGTGAAGGTAGGCGCATAATTTTTCACTTGAATTAGGGGAGTGGGGAACTGTATATGCGAGGGTTTGAGATAGGGAAACATGTGGGCTACAACATTATGTTGAGCCTTCTAGTCCCGGCCCTTGTATTCAGGTACGTATTTTGCCCGTTTTCTTCTTACTTGTATAGCTATAGTATAGCCTGGTCCCGAAATCGATACATATTTGTGATGGATATCCTATCCTATAAAATAAGTAAGCTAAGTGGTATGATTGTAACCTACCGAGCTAGCTTGAAATCGACTCAAAACGACCGCTAAACGTATAATCTATCAATTGTCCCTCTAGTAATAAGCGCTGCTTCGTTGCAATTGCGGGGAAAGCTAGCTCATCGCTCCGCCAACCGTTGATAAGCTATTACGTAGCATTTAATTTACAGTCTTTGTAGCTTATCATTTCGTACGACGTTTGCGTGTCAGGGGCGTGCTTCTTCGCGTTCATCCTATATAAATCAATACTAGCAGGGTGTCTTGTATTATGAATGTACAAGTACCAGGTCTTTGATTAATTAGCTGAGATATGCAGGAGAAGCTCAAAGTACATGCTTCTATAGCTTTTTATGTAGCCGAATTGTTCGGAGTTCGCATAGTGCAAAGGCTTTCTTTGAGGAGCACTGGCTGCTACAGCAAAAAGAATCGCAGCTATTGCTTCAGAGAGCAATGGCGGAACACTGAACAAAGTTGTTCGACTCGTGGGTGGCTTAGCTTTAGTGCAATGCTATTGAATGGCTGTTTTTCAAGTTCCGAATTTATGACACTGTCCTTTGTGCAAAAAAAAATTTAAAAGGGAAATTAGAAAGGTGAACAGTAGTGAACTCTCTCTTGTTTTTTTTTTTTTGAATTTTTTTTTTGCGAATGAAAGATGAAGTCGAGCTCAACTCAGGGGCATTCGGGAACGCTGCACATGCTATCTTTAGTAGTTTTGAACACATCATGGTAATGGGCTCGTATAACTGCATGATGTTGTTTTTTTTTCTTATTGAGTTCCTGCCTGCGTATCAGAAGCGATTTTATGGTAATCGGATTTCCAGCGTTCGCAGTGTACAGCTAATAGCATCGCATCACGCACCAGCCGCTAATTTAAATTTTGGTACACTTAAAGAGTGGAAGAAACCTGTTTTTTCATTTGCTTTGTCACTGTGTTAGTCTTCGCGAGTTTCTCAGCATGTGCTCGACGCGCCACTTCCTATAGGATCGATTAGAGTGGCGGAATCAAATGTGTAACAACGGAGTTTCTCGACTTCCCTCATGGCGGAGGGACACTCTCATTGAAGAAATTTCCTATGCTCAGTAGATTGATAGGAGGGAGGCATGATTAACCTGGGAAAGTGATAGTACATCGAGCGCTGCACTTGTTTTTTTTTCAGAAATTTCGTTGGGATAGCCTCAAGATATAGTGCATTTCAGAGTTCAAGGAAGCCTTCTCGTTGTTCGACAAGGATGGTGACGGCACTATCACCACCAAGGAATTGGGAACCGTCATGCGATCGCTTGGTCAAAACCCAACGGAAGCCGAGCTCCAAGATATGATCAATGAAGTCGACGCAGACGGTATGTTCTAGTTCTTTCCTAGTACTTACTCATTAATTTGTTTACGACTGAAAGTGCTACGTAACTGCTGCCCGTCTTAGGCAATGGAACCATTGATTTCCCTGAGTTCCTCACTATGATGGCGAGGAAAATGAAGGATACGGATAGTGAAGAAGAAATCCGCGAAGCTTTCCGAGTTCGTTTTTTCTTCAATTTTGAAAAAAAAGGTTTTTCCGTTGTTTATTGTTGTGCGGCGGCTAAATGAGATTATAGATGAGAGTTATGCGACATCCGAGTGGGTGCTTTCTTTTTGCAGAAAATAGAAAACAGAACGTTTGGTATTCAACTAGCCTGGTAATTTTGGCTGGCGCGTTTTAATTTTCTCGGGGAGTGATTAAATTAGTTGAACGAATGGCTTCCGCTAATGAGAATAGGTTTCCGACGTCCTATGCTTCTTTGTTCCTCACGGAAATGCTTTCGGAAGTAGTAATGGGATATGGATGAGAATTGTGTTGTCATTCTTCCGCGGAATTCTGGTTTTTGCTTTGATATAGGTCTTTATGAGGCAGAAATTGGAGGGAATAACCTTTTTGATGGTTCGCTTTTTCGTAAATTTGGAGAAATCTGCCATAAGTTCTATTATGACTGAGGATTTCTAGACCACCTTTGCACATGACCAAATCAGATTGACGAGCTTCGCTCACTTTTTTGGTATTTTTTTCTATGATATTCGTTGCGAATGAAAAGAACAAGGACTAGTGGGAGCTCACGAGGAAAAATGCACTTAGTGCGGTCGTGTTTCATCTGTTTGAAAGCTTTCGTGTGGAACGTTGCATTAAGAGAAATGTTTGTTGACGCGGCATCAGTCTGAGAGAGTCAGCTAACTTGAGCGGTGATGCAGAGAGCCATCGCTTGTTTTCTGACATTATTACTTGTTGTTTTACATCAACGCGTTGTCAGGTGTTCGACAAGGACGGCAACGGCTTCATCTCTGCTGCTGAATTGCGTCACGTGATGACAAACCTTGGCGAGAAGCTTACCGATGAGGAAGTTGATGAAATGATCCGTGAGGCTGACATCGATGGAGATGGACAAGTCAACTATGAAGGTGAGCGTTTAGACAAATTATCAGTTTTTGTCTTATGTTGAACTTGGGTCGGTCAGTTCATAGCTGAAACCTGGATTATGGCTCTGGATACCTCTTGTATTCATTGCTAAATCGGGATGAGGAGGGGATATACCATCGTGAGGGGAACGGAGCGTGGGCAGGGTTGTACGATTGGTTAATTCAAACCTTCTTCCTGCCCAGGGCTGGGATTCATGAAACGCTAAGCAGACCAGCATTGGTTAGCGCGCTTAGCTATACTATAGACTAGGGAATTGTGTGCGACACACTGTGCGAATGTCGGGTTGCTAACCTGGTTTCGCTCGGGTATGCACTCATGAATCCGAGCCCAGCAGGGTTGGTTCGTTTCATGTGCAAAATTTCAATGTGAAGGAAGACGAATTAATATGTGGGGCAGGATATTACCGCCCCCTATCCAATCACGATGATATGCATCCCTTGAACAGCGATAATTTTTCTGCCTTAGAATTGGTTTCGATTTACGACCTTTAATAGAAGGAATCGACTTGTGACTTATAGGAGTAGTGATGTGTCTAGCATGAAATAATGGATAAGACTTTGTTTTACCGTTTGTCCCAAAAATTGTTTACTTTCAGAGTTCGTTACGATGATGACGACCAAGTAAGAAATTGAACCTGCTCCAACTTTCTCAGTTCTCAACTGATCTGTGTACCCATCCAAATTTTTTGTGTGTACCTCGTGTATCATCCGAATACACGTCGTGTGTACCAATGTGTATCACCACTTCCTCCATTGTGTTTCGCTCGTTGTACACCCCGCGTTTCGCATGCGAGGGTTCTGTGCTCGAATTATAAATAATATGTGTATCTAGATAGATCATTTTGTGATCTATGTTTTTGGACTTTTCTTCTTTCGCCCTGATTCTCCGTTCCACTCTGTATAATTCCGTGTAGTCTTGGTGGGCATCGCCTCCCATTGTTTCCGCCTCGGAGCCCTTCTGTTTGCCCTGGTTAGAGCAATTCTTGCGAGGAGGTGAATGAGCCGGGACAACGCGCCATATTCTTGCGTTGTTCGTGTTTCGAATTTCCCTCTTTAAAGAGTTCATCTACGTCCAATCCCCCCGTTTGTGACTCTGACCACATGGTTTTAATATATTCTATTTTATTTGTGAATAAATATATCGCACACACATGATGAGTACATTATCTTTATTGATTATGCGTAGAAAATAGGTACATAAAATACCGGTTGTAAATGACAAAACGGGACCGGCAACAATGTGAGCCGGATCCCACGTACATATGAGTACGATAAAGCTACTTTGGTACACTTTGTATTGCTTATGATGTGCATATTTGGCAGCATGAGAGACAAGAGAACGAGAAGAGACAGTAGAGAAAGAGAGAACAGGAAGAGAATAGGCGTTGACCGGATCGTGGATGCACATGAATGACGACGAATGTGAATGAGGTGTGGACAGTTGGAGTGTGGTGGTAGGGATGCGGTACAACCGCAGCGCTACTCGCTGTCACTGCTTGAACTTGACGGTGCACACAGTCCAGTGTGTATGGTGATCGTTGAATTACAATTCACCGAAAATGCTGGATAGTAGAGACCACGGGGTAGGTTCCTGGAATTGTGATGGAATTATTTGCCTAAATTGAAGCGCCAAAAATGAGTCAACATTTTAATTCACGATTTTTAGGCGTTGTTTACTTATGCAATGTTGCCTCTGTTTATCAGCTTATGTTTAAACAATCATAGGAAGGCTGTGAAGGTTCGGAGGGTTGGTTTATTTACCCAAACATTCGAAACAGTTCCAAAATCCGAATCTGTAGTCATCAGCAGTTACCCCCCCCCCCCTTTTTTTCTTGTAAAACAGAGGGTTCTTACTGTACTTGTGCTGGTCTTAAAGGAAAAAAAATGACCAACGAAGAAAGTGCTGCTTAAATTTAACCATTCCTAGCGATACTCAGTACGATTATCGACAAAACATCACTGGACATAAAATCCAACGATGCGCCAACTCACACCTCTAATAAAAGCTGCGAAGATGTAGCTATTTCCTGCGGCAGATGATCACTGCCGTTGTCAACAGTTTTGCCTCTTTGAACATAAAATCCAACAACATGCCGGCTGACACTATTCATGAAACTATCTCCGGAATAAGGGTGGATAATGAGGTTATAAAACTGCATTAATGCATGTCAGATGACTAAGAAGAGGCGAGAAAACGCCTTTTGAAGAATGTTTTATTTATTCATTTATCCATTTTTGTTTATTATTTATCTATTTGGGCGCGTGTGGTGCAGTGGTACGAGGCTCGCTGCGCACGCACACGGTTGATGGTTCGATCTCGCGCCCGTGGGCAACAAAGCCATCCATCTCTCTCCGGGGTCGTAAATTGGTACCAGAGGAGTCTGGGAGGATGAAGCACTGACTTGGTTCATCGGATGCCCCCCGCAAGTCATTGTATAGGGCACATACGCATTCAACGCCTCTACGATGCTCAGATGAAGTCGTATGCGTGGCGCATCCCTCGTGACGGGATTGATCAACGCCGACCACTTCATCCACTTTATCCACTTTTATTTATCTATTTATTTATTTATTTATTTATTTATTTATTTATTTATTTATTTATTTATTTATTTATCACGCCACTAGTGGTGCGCAGCAACAAACATAATGAAGGCATAATTGTGGATGGCAGAAAGGATCTTCCGGATATATCTATCTGTAGCGTTGGCAACTGCGGGTGAAACTAACCGAGTAAGCTGGTGCTTCGTAGGGTTGTATCTATGGGGTAGGCAGGTGATACAGAGGCTCTCGCACGGTCTCTCATAATAAAAAGTGAATGCACTAGACATCTTTTGTTTGCCCATAATTATTACTATATATTTATACCGTTGTAGTATAGTTATTATATTACTATAGGAATAACTTAACGGTGTCGGCTCGTCCGGGCTCGCAGCAAAACCAACCTGAGGAACGAAAATTTCCGTGACTTTCTCTCATCCCGAAAATATTGCACGACTTCCTTGTGCAGTTGATATGAGTTCTTATACTTTCGTTGGAAATTGTCGATAAAATATCCCCAGAGAAAACGTGAACGTTCTGTACTGGCAAAAGTGCACGGCAATTTTTCAGGATTGTCTTAAAATACCGCAAAATTTTTTTCCCCAATACGTGTGTAGAGGAAAGCAAATATTTGTCAAGCGATGTGTCAGACAGCTGGTCCAATGCTTTTCAGCTGCGATCCGTGCGTTTTCCAATGACGTCTGCATAAATTACCAGAAATATATGCCGAATGGTAAATAGAGCTTTGATCACCGCGGTATTCTTGAAGTATGGTAAATTAGGGAGTTCAAAGGAGTCGTAGAGTTGAGGTGGGAAAGAAATTTAAAATATATTAAAATTGAATTGAATTAGATCTCTTTAAATAGCGTAAATATATAATTACAACAATAATAATTAAAATAATTCAATGTGATTGAAGTAGTGGGACAATCAGGCTTCTCGTGTGCTACAGGACGACATGGTGTTATAGTCAGTTTCAAAAAAGAATAATTCACTAACTGCGCCTACTGTTTGCCTTTTCGGCTTTACCGCTGTTCACCACACGTTTTCTCGTTTGCTCTTCTTCTCTGATCTCTCTCCAGTTCTCTACCATGATGAAATAGACCGCAGAAAAACATACATGAACAGTTTTCCGGATTTCTGACCAATTTTTATTAGGCCGAGGGGATGAATTGAGGAATGGGGGTGTGCGCGAAGTAGTCTATACGGTCTTCATGAGGGTTTCATGCACGGGATGCGTACTTGATGCGTGCGTTTGACGTGCGTACGTCTACGTGACCATGGATACACCCAGTCGCAGCGCTGACGTAGCTCAGACACTCGCACTTGCGGTCTCGTGGTAGCAGCGCGTTCTTTTCATAGAGAATATACATGCCACCTTCAGCGGTCTTCATGTAATATCCCCTGGCAAAAATGGATGTATACGTTAGACGCGCGACTGACGCACGCACCTAACATCGTTTTTTATAAGTACCACCGCATATAGGATAATTTTTTTTGGTAAATTCTTTCTGCTAATTTTTTGTAGACGCCATTCAAGTTCACGAACCAAAAAAAATGGAGAATTTTTGACTAATATTTCCACATTCTTACCGAATGTGTTAGCGTGGGCGTGGCCTATTTTCAAATTTTGTTCATCTTTCCATTTTCGCGCAAGAATGTTAAAAAAAAAGCTGTGACGGTGGGCAAAGCAGAATTTACCGCCTTTTTGAAAAGGCAGTACATTTCTTGCACTGGATTTCCCAACCTTTATAGTGCAGTGGCGGGTTTTCTTCTCTTTTTTCCTTCAATTTTTTCTCCGATTTTCTTATTTTGGTCCACATCATCAGTGTTAGAAATTTCACTAGTAGCAGCGCATGAGGTCGTCTGACGTCGTGCTGTTCGGTGTAGGCGGTTTCAGGAAGAGAATGTTCATGATTTTTTCCATCGTAGAACTTTAGTGCGCTCAAGGGCATTGGCTAACTAATGAATACCCTTGAAATGGCATGCTAACAACTGTTCTCAAAGCCATGCTATTTTTGATAGATAATAACAAGCTCATAATACGTACGCCTTCGTAGGAGACCTTTTTCGGGGAAGGATAAATTTAACCGTAACTGTTTTAGACATTATAGCAACTTCGAATTTTGTATCTGTTTGTTTTGCCAGTTTTTTCTTGGACAAATTTGGGGCCAGGTCTTACCGCTGCAGATCTTGAAGCTGTCGAGCATACTAGGCAAAAGCTGAGATATTTCATTATGCATAGTGTGAATTCGTGGCATAATATTTTATTCACAGTCCTCTCTGAACTTTGCCGAGGTATCCCGGATTAAAATCTCAGGTTTACCCGGTTATTCCTTACGAAGCTTCTCAATCTTGCTTCTGTGGGTGGAATCACAGCCTTTCCAGGAAAATGACCGAATCCAGGCACTGGTTATCCTCATTTTCTTTGGGAATTTTGGCGGGTTTCTATTTTGAAAAGTGTTCGAATAGAAGCGCTCACGTGAATGCGAACGTGCTCTTCTCGAACAATCGTTTCCTATCGTTGATGGTGAACTCGATTGTTCCGCGATTACAATCCAGTTTCACGCCGATCACACTTCCTAAAAGACTATCCATACATCCGACAGGTTCCACTCGATTCAATGAAATGGAAAAATCCCAATTGCACTTGATTTTTCTTGACAATTCGTGGAAAAAGTCGGGCTGCAGCGGCGCAGCACGGCTAAAGCCGCTTTCGTACCGCGGCGGCGGAAAATTCGACCCAAGGACAGCGCGAATTCATAATTTATGTGTTTTCCAGCGACCACTTCGGTTTGTTCGAAAATTGCCGCGGGGGATGTGTGCCTACAGCTCACCTTTGCCTACACCACCGACAATTCGACTGTGATGTGTCTCATTGTGCAGATACCAGGATCGTTCTCCGTCTACGTACATCGACCAGCCGTGGAGATCTTTGCCTGGAATTTAATGGATTGAATGATAACGGAGCCTACATATGTATTCGATATCGGAGCTTTGAAAGGGTGCGGTGGAGGAAACATGGAATGAAATGACCTTTAGAAATCTTTCTCATTCCAGTGGGAATTCGAAGGCAAAAAAAATGTATGTTTTCTACATATATGGTGGGCTGGTTCATCATTTAACTTACGCTCGTTCTCTACCATAAGCTGATCAATGTAACGTTAGATACGGTGTACGATGTTCATGACAGCCCTAATGTTCTTCCAAATTTTTGGAATAGGGGCGTGGTAGAATTTTTTTGAACAAAAAAAAAATACCGTAGTCGTTCATGTAATGGTGCCACCACTGGGTTTTCAGTAAGAAATTGGAGAAAACGCCAATTTTAGCAAGAAAAAACGACGAAAGAATGCTGGTAATTAGGTTGGCATATGAAACTAAACGCCTACGTAAAGCCTCAGAAGATTCTCTAAGATGACTTGTAATTTTTTTTTCTGGAAATTCCGGTGCACATTTTGCTCACTACCCTGGAAAACAACTCTGTAGGGCTAGGATAGTTTTACCAATGAGCCTTTCAGAATTTGATACGAAATTCCGAGAGCGTCTTTTTCTTTATACACATATTCAATGCTTACAATTTTTGAGCTATTGAAGCAAAGCGATTATCTATTATCATGGAAGTTAAGGAGAATTTCTGTAGCGATTATCTATGTTCATGGATGTTAGGAAAATTTCTGCATTTGATAAGCATTGTCGGTTAGCGAAATTCCAGTTTTTTTTTCGGAAGTTCAAGGAGATGCCTTAACACAAGCCAACATCTTCAGTTCTCTATATTGTTCTGTAATGACAAGGTTATACCAGGCAATATTAATCATAGCTACCGCTACAATACCCCAGGATTTCAGGCATTATTGGACACTAGCACCCGCGGCCAAGGTACCACGATGAGACACTTCCAAGAATGCTGCATTTTCCGCTCTTTTTTTTTCGAAGAGGACTGTTCAGCATTCAAAAGTGGGCATAACTTGTCGCAGAGAGCGGATTCGGGAATCTTGGAAACAGATTCGAAGTCACCTTAGCAAACCGTATACCAAACTAATAAGGTATCCTTTTCCAGTTGGATAGAGAAGATCCTTGTGTTTGTTTGTGCGGTGGACTTGATAATGATTACGGATGACAAATGCCCGTATAGGTTTTAGTGTTGCTTCAGACACTTTGTTCCTTCTCTGAATGCAATTAAAATCATTTCCAAAATAGTAAACTTATTTATTACTCCAGTAAACCAGTATCATCCATCACTGTTGGAATCTTCCTCAGCAAAATGAGTGTTCATTGAATTCCATCCGGAGATTCAGTGTTCTCTGGATTCTCGGCGAGACTAATTTCCTAGTTGTTTTCACTGGAATGTGATAGAGTATGGACTTATAGTTGTCAACTACATAGTAACTATAGTTCTAGTAAGGTTCTGTAGACGTAAACAGTAAGTGACTGAATAGTTCTTTGCTCAAGCAGTTAAACAAGGCAAATGCTAGGATTTGGTCCATTCATAGTGTCTTTGTTTTTCTTTCGAAAATGCTAAACCTGGTCGAGAAAAGTCTGAAAACTAAAAAATCAATTGCTATGTTTTCTGAGCTGAAATAAAGAAGTTGCACAGACAGAATTACAGCTTTCAAAGAGTGTTTTCTTAACTATTGAAAATGTTGTGATTTTCAAGAAAATACCAGTAATCTGATTACTTCTTCAACAACGTACTACGAGATTATCAAGCGCATATCTCTATGGAGATTGGATGAGGTACTCTCTATAATTGAAATTTTTGTTTTCAATCAAAGCCTTCATATGCAGATATTTGTTTTCGTCGCTTATTTCACCTGGGAGTTGCCATAGTATTTCTGGATATTATGGACTATATAGTTGTGATCTATGTATTTTCTTGGAGCACCACTGAACATCCACGGAATAAACAAGGAATAAATTTCGCACCAAGCATGATGTTTCTGTTGACGGCTGGTTGGGCGACTCCGACGACGATGTCAGCGTTGCTGTCGTGACGAACTACGCTGACTTCCCAATAGTGAATGCCCTAGAAATGGAGGAATTTTCTGGATGTGGGGCTCAGCATGGGAAGTTCCTTCTGACCTTTTCGCATGTGAGAATCAAATCCAGGGCACATGCCCGGAATCCAGGAAAATTCCTCACCTTTGAAAAAGCAATCGAGCCAAGGATCGTCCTATACTCCAGACTCGTCCCAGTCAACGATGTGCACTCATTCGACAGTTGCATATCCCTCTGCGATGGGGATTTTGTCAATTGGAACCAAGCCACTGAAAATGTAGGATAATTTCATTGTCTGCAATTGCACAAAATGCATTCCCCGCTGTGGACACGTGCCCGGCTATGCATTTTAATCCGATTCTTCTGGAAAAAACCAGAGACATTTGTCAGATGAGAACGCGTGCGGCTGCGTTTCCCACCGTGATCGGCTTTCTTTCCCTTCTGGGAAGAATACCCACATTGTGTTTTAACGACGCTAGAGTAAGAATCGTCAACACGCGTCTCTTTGTGCTCTTTGTGGTTCCCGTAGGACTCGTCGACAACAACTACTAGGAATTTCGCTCTTTCCCGAGAATCCGTGGGGTATCCTAGCGGGGACTAGGAAGTAATAAGTCACGAGTGTCTAAGTGCAGGATATGAAGAAATAGCGAAAAAAGACCCTCCACTACGGCCACTAATTGCTCAGAATATTAGGGTTAACGGGCCACCCATTAGGCCCGAAGAAAAACGACCCACTGAAAGCACTTTTTGCCGCACGGAGACCCGTGTGATTACAGGGATGCCGGCTGGCACGGAAAGATCAGTGGAATTCGGACGGAAATTTCTATCAAATCATTAAATAATTAAGTTCTTTTTTGCTTTTTTTCTTTTTTCAGAGAAGATTAATCGAAGGATTTCCCAAGACGTACCCTCTGCTGTCTGTAGGCAGATCGGCTCGCTATACTCGCTTTCGCCGGCAGCGTTGAACGCCTTCACCCGGGCTGTGTAGACGGTGTTAAAGTGGAGGCCATCGATGGTGCAGATGGTGTCACGACCGCAGTAGACTTCCTAAAATGAGGACAGATGTTAAAAGTATACCTCTAACCACTGCAGTTCTACAAAAACTGTACTACAGAAAGTACTAAAAATTGATAATTCTGCCCTGGTTCAGGAAGTAGCTCATAAATAAGAAAATTATTATTTCACACTGGATAAAAAGAACTTATTTAAGGATAACCCTCAAATTCTCCACCACAAGCTTCTCTTAATTGCACCTTAGTTCAAGAAGTTCGCTCATAAATACGAAATAATTATTCCACATTGGATATTATATAGCAACTTATCAGATGGAAAAAATAATTTTGGGGTAGCCTAAGTAATTTCCACCACTAGCTTCCCGCAGAGCTTGTAATTTTCTCTTAAATGTTTGTCATGGCTGCTAACTAGGCAAAAAGGGAAAGATAAAGTTTAAAAAAGAGTTGCTGTCGTGATCCCGGAAATGCATGAACTATCAAGGCTGCTTTAGGTGCAGATCAACAAGGAAGCCTTCTGGTGAAAATCTTGAGTTGTGTCCTATAGTAATAAACGCAGTGTAGTACTGATAGTTTCCAAAAATAGGAGTGGAGACGTTTCTCAAGATTGTTAGGGTAAACATGGCTTCATCACCATGTGATTCGTTAGGAAGCGAAGCCTGTGCTTTGTTTTCAAGAATATCGTTGAGCTTCTTGATTTCTAACTATGGAATCTTAGCAGTCGTTCCCCAGTAAATCCTGGATATTCTGTCATATGTTGACACAAGCAAAGGAGGCATCAGTGGTTATGGAATCACGAGTAGGGGCCTACGTATGCACATACGTGGATGATTGCAGTTTTGTTCCTATCTAAAAAGAAGTGGCAACATGGCAGAATTTTCCACAAGGATGAGCTCTCGTTTCTTATATGTACTGAGGAAGTGCAAAAATTAGCTGAGAATATAAATACTATGTAGTACATAAGGCTGAATTATAGCTAAGACTTCAGGGGAGGCAAGATGTATCAGATCTAATAATGGTCCAAGAAAATTCAAAAAGAAATTATGCTAGAATGTAAAACTATGGATTCGCGCTGTGCTTTTTCCTCTTGATTTTTTTCGGTACGGCAGATCTATTCTGGAGTCCTTCAGATTGTCTGAAAGAGCGTCTGAAAAAGCGATCCTAGGTATTCCACGATTTTCGATTTAAGATATACGTATGGAAGATGCCTGACTGGAATTAGAATAAAATTACAACCTATTATCACGCTCTCCTTCCTTCAGCTATAGAGGATTTTGATCAGAACACGGCTCAGAAATTTGTAATATAAAAGATTCTCCTATTTGTCCAAAGCGTATTTTTAAATGATTACCTGTTCCTGTCTCATTTGAGTGTTCAGTTTACCTTGCAATTACGGTGCACTTTGAAGTGTATGAAATGAATAAATGAGTAAATAAATACGAACGATGAACAGATCGCTCTCATCTTCTGACCTCGGCTGAGAAATTGGTATTTGGGCGATATGTATCCCAGACTTGGCATTACAGGGCTAGGTTTTGCTTCAGTGAGTGAGGGTTTGCTTGGTACAAAGAGGTTCAAAAACTGTGCCAAGATCAGAGTTTGAGTCAACTGGGATTCACCTTATGGCGCAGAGACTTCTCTCAAGAGGCTATAGTCAACTGCATGGAGAATTCCGAGGAGTCACTGATAGTGATGCTGGATAGATGCACTTTTGGTTGCCGTCTTTAACCCATGAACAACAGCGCGACCCACCAGGGTTGGGATTCTTGAAACGATAAGCAAGCAAACCAAAGATGGTTAGCGTGATTGGTTAAGGCATAGGCCAGAACTGCTAGGAGACGCAGGAAGTGAAAGTTGGTTTGCTAGCCTCCTAATGGTTATGCGTTCATGAATCCTAGCTCGGTGAGCCGCGCTATTTCTTCCATGGTTCACTTTAAGAGCTCATTAAGGCTCAGTCTTCTCAATTATTTTCCTGTATAGCAAAGTAATAATACCATTAAGTCACCGTGACTATAAAAATCTATATTAAGGTCTTCATAGAATTTTCGGCCCAGACATTGAATGAAGAAGCTGAGAAATTGTGGAAACCTGCGAAAAAAGGCTTGGTCGTCAGCCTGTTAAAATAGGCTCCGTTTTATCCAAAGAGGGGTGTAGAAAATTATACCTGGAGAGGGCGGCGCGGTCAAGCTCCGCGACTGGTCATTTGACGCAAGCAGCCAATCGGAGAGCTCGGTCGCGCCGCCTTGTGCAGGTATAACGCTCCACAACCAAAAAGAATTATAGCACCCTTTCAAATCTTGCGGAGCGTTCCACAATGGTACTGGCCCTACCAACTCGAAACCTCACCTTGAACTTCCCATCATCTCTTCCGGTGTCGATCTCGAGGCTATAACCATCGATAGCGCAGCCGTCCTGACGTGGTCGCCACACGATCGTGACCGAATTGTTTTCTGCTGAACACTCAGCCGCGTCGATCACTGGCGATGAAGGCACTGTAAGCAATCAGTGCATTATTCGTGCGTCATTCCGGCGATGTGTAAGAATGATTCATTTCGAGGCGGTGATGAATCAGAATGGAACTGAAGAGTGCAACTGCAGAGGAAGTCCTCGTGAATCATGCACGAAATGTGGAAGACAACTCTCAAATTACGTATGTGTGCAATTCTACGTCAAAGTGAAAATCGCTCTACACAAAACACCACGACGAGTGAATGAAGATACTGTACCTCTAGACGAATCGCCATTGATGCGTGAATTCTGATTAGCTAAAACTTGGTGGTTAGGAGGGCTATGGTAGTGGAAACGACAAAGTTTGTAGAGGATTGTGAGTGGATGTGGATGAGTTAACGGATGCAGTTAGGTGAGCTGAGCCCGGAATGGGGTGAACTCACCTTTGAGCTGGGCGAAGTCAAGGGTTTGGATGGAGTACTGCAGGTGTTTGGTGTCGAGGTTCAGAATGAAATCCGGGTCGACGTCTGGCTTCGTCTTCATCTCGCGGTGCCAAAGGAATTCTTGGCTGGTGGAGCGGTGCAGCAGTGCTGCGGAATGCTGGAAAATTGTAAGATGTGTCCAAGTAAATTGCACTTTGGTTTGGTTACCCAAGCTCGAGAGTTTTACTCTCCATTTTCCTACGACTAGGTAGATGAGGTGAGTCATTTCTTTATGCTGCCCTCCTGAGCTCATTGCATCCCTTCTATTCCTACCCTCCCTGACTAGTGCTATGGGAAGTGCTATGGTAAAGACTACCACGAGTGGGAATCATGCCGTAATTTTACCCTTTTTAAATAATAATTTCGGTTTTAAACAATAACTGACAACAATTTACCGATAGATTACTGCTCACGAATTTTATAGAGATATTCAGTTAGATCGGAAATGACCCAAAAATGCTCCCATTTTTCTGGAGTCAGAAAAATCTCAAGAATCTTCCTAATTTTTCCCAGCGGCCGCATGCATCACTAAGATTACTTAGGGTAAATGTGTTAACATCACCCAAATCTACCCACCGCTTACGCGATCTTCAACACATTGACTCTTGGTAATCTCAATGATGCATCCCTGCAAATTCCTCCAGCAGTGGAATGAATCAGCAATGGAGAATTCAATGACGCAAATAGAATTAAAACGGAATGCACAGAAACATAAGAATAAATAATAGATCAGTGGCTGACGCGGGGGAACCCCCCCCTGAGAATGAGTGGCCGACTTTTTCAAAATTATATTTTTGATATATTTGTATTCCATTCGGGTTGCGAGAGGGACGTATACCTACATTTTCCATTTCCCCCTCGAAGAGTGCAGAATATATAAACAAATTGTTTGAAAAATTATGAGAATTACCACGTACTATCGAAAAAAGTTTGAGCTCTGAGCTTTACTCTCTAGAAAATTAGCGTTTTTTAAACCCTGTGACTGCTTATATGAAATATTTTCGCTAACTACAGCTTCAGAAAAGCTAGGAATTTTTTTAATTCAAAAAAAAAACCTAAGAAGGTTATTTACTCCATGTTGAACCTCATTTGCAAGGTATGTGAAGGTTCTCTTGGAATTTGGAGGATGGCAATCAAAAAGCTCTTCTTGAAATGAAAATATCTTGAAATGTGCAGAAAACTACACGGTCTCCGGATTTCCATTTTGTGGAAAAAAAAACCGATAAAACTGCTCATTTTATAATAGTATTTATTCATTGCTTACCTGTAGATATGTGGCGGCATCGGGTTCTTTCAGGGCTTCAATGCAGAACTGAATTAATCCCGTGGTCCGTGACAATTTCGCTGTACATCGTGAAATTTGTTCTCGGAGTATTTGTTTCTGAAAAAATAGGAATGATGTCCTTGTGCATTCAGAACCCTTAGAATTTTTCACTACGATTGTTCAAGTTCCCGTTCGACTGGTTTGCTTGCATTCTAGCGCTTGCATTGCATAATTTTCTGCGCTTTTTGAAAGACATGCGCATTTATGTGGGTTTATCTCTCAGTCACTTTCCTAGGACGTATCAGAAAAGAAATCCACAAAGTCTTCAGAAACGCATCCACATTTGGAAAAACTCTTGTTATACATACCTTGTGTAGAGAAACTCAAGAAATTTTAAATTTCTCGGCTCAGCTCCCTTTCATCCACCCACCTTATGATCTTTCTCCTCATCCACATGTCGCATCAACTGCTCCTTTCTCGTCTGAAGCTGCTCGATCAATGCGTCTATTTGTATGCACAAGTTTGACTTGAAGTCATTGCATGAATTCTAAAAAGCTCCAAATAACATCAACACACGGCTCCCCAAAACATCTTTGTTATTTCGCCTGGAAACGAGCGAAAGAAGTGACAACTTCACTTACGTTGAGGTTGTCATGCATCTGTTTCAACCGTCCAATTTCCTCGGTGGCTGTTCGGGCTTTCTCGCTCAACTGTTGCAGCGTGGTGGAGAGTTCAGCCTGAAATTTCAGGATTTAGTTTTTTTGCTTATATGATTATTTATTCACTTATTTATGTGCACCGTAAGAGCGCACCGAAAACGTACTAGGGAACAGTAACTGCTATGGTAACCATAGCTGCTAGATCAAAACTAAGTCATGTCACAGAAAGATGAACAATTAATCATATTAGCCTGAAATGGGGTTCATATCATAGCCAAGGTTTAGAAAAAAAGTGTTATGCTGTTAATTCTAGATATGGTGTAATTTTTCTTTCGAAAAATAGTCCAGTATCCAATTTTTTTGTTTTCCAAGAAACATAAGCATTCCCTAAAATACATATGCTGCCAGACCTACAAATCGCATTTAATAATCCAGAAAAGCCTGATATATCCAAGGTTCAACAGATCTTTTCCACCGATACCTTACCACAACCACAAGAATTTAAGGACATTAGCCAAGAAGCCACACGTTTCATTGACAACCGATGGATTCTAGGGGAACGCTGTTCAACAGATTCACTGATCCTTTTCCGGAGAAATTTCCTTTTATCAGGTCTGAATGCGCAAGACTCGTCCAAATTCGAGATATAAACCAAGTCCAGGTCCCTTTTACGAGATCTGTCAAAAGGGAAGCCCTCACCCCTTGCTCTCGACCCCCGCCTGACATGACTTCCGTGAAATCTAAATTTGCTTGCTATTAAAGTCGGGTTAAACGCAATTAAACGCACCTTTCTACATAGTCCAAATTCTCGCCCAACTGAAAATTTAAAAATGTCGCAGTGATTATCAATAGTGCATTTGCATACGCCAGGGAGCCCCAATTTTTGGGACATGGTGAGCTAATCTTTAATACATATTTACCAAATTCTACTTTCAAACAAACATAACATTATTGTTCATGGATGGAACCTTGCCTGCCAGTTCTTATAACCGAGAAGTACATACACTAGAACATTCTACCACTTTGTATTGCCAAAGAATTTCAGTTCAAGGCCAACAAATTCTGGACCGAAAAATTAGTGTTAGGGCAAGACTTTCGAACCATCCTAATATGTAGTGTGATCTACCAAATTCACTGAGGTACCTTCTTTGTGATGGATTACTTTGTGACTTGCAATGGTGTGGAGATGGGCAAAGAAACGAAAATTTAATTGAATTTTGCCTTGACATGTCCCTGTATCTATGTACCTTCTCCACCCCGGTGTTCCAGCCAATAGGCTCGATTTCATCGTTGTGCCAGGTTTTTCCAGCGTTTCCCTTCCCCAATCCAACTGGCTGCATGTACGTGCATGTGCTGTTTCTCATCCGCACATTGACAATGCAGTGTTGGCGTGTGTCGTGCGCGATAGAAGCTGCCATTCAAAAGTGACGAACAAGCTGCTGAGCTGCCAATGACAAATAGCAACATTGTACGGTGCCAAATTGGCGCAATTCTCGCATCCGGCCAGCTGCTCAGCGCTGGACACGCTAGCCGCGCTACGGTAGCTGGCGTGGAGTAGTTTACACGCCACAGACGAGCCGAGCCATAGGCAAAATCTGTACTTCAATTGAATCATATGCGCCATCGCATTGTTTTCCTGTACACTTCACGCCTCACTGCGTTTGGATATGTGGCTTTGTCCGCAATCACGGTGTAAACGCGGAAATAACGAAGCCAGGATGTGCGCTAGGCGACTGGATGTTACTTAGGGTTGGAAATGTGCACTTGATGAGTGACAGCGTCACGATACAGGGAAAAAGTTTGACGAGTAGCAGGATATTCCTGACATGTTACTGACTTATTACTGCTTTTCTGAACATTAGATCCAGAGGAAAAAGTGATTGAAGAGAGAATGAATGAAAGAAATAGAAATTGCTGACTTCAGGGCTCAAGAGTCCATTGGAGCACGTCTACGTTTCGACAATGATGTCACCTCGAATTGAAAACGACCAGCGTATCATAAAGTTATTTTAATTTCTCTAATTTTTACCACGTTTGATGGGCAGAACAGTGCGAAAAACGAATCTGGCACTTGGAACCAGATTCAGGCAACTCCTTCTGGATTCGCTGCCACTTCTTTGATTCTATACTATCTAGAGCCTTCTCAGTTATTCTCCCTAGTTATTATTATTGGAAAAAAGAGGCAACCTGAGGCAAGGAAAGGCATGGTATGGCTGAAGAGCGTGGGATTCCCTATTTCCAGCCCAGATGTCCCGTCATGAGGCTCGAAATTCAAGAGATCCAGAGCTTCCAAGACGAATACAGGAAATGTGGGTAATGTTTAGGACCCTACCATTTTTGTAGCTCTGCCTTGTGGCTGAGCAGCTTTGTATCCCCACTTCCTGCCTAGGGAGCCACACTGGGGATACTTGGGATCCTTTCTGGCTCCGAATTGAACAGAAGAAAGCAAATTGTTTGGAAAACTTGCTTTAAATGGCCAGGGAGGCTGAAATTCCTACTTTTGGGCCAAGGTTTTCATAAAGAGATCCTGAAATCTAGCAGGTCCAGGAGATACAGGAGTTTTCGGAAAAGAGAGAATCTTTGTGGCCCTGACATCCTTTTATGGGTTTGCCTGCCTTGTGGCTAAGGAACCTAGTATTCCAATTTGGTGTCTGAGAAACCATGCTAGAAAGGCTTTAGATTCAGGAAATCTTCCAAATTATGGAGAAGGTAGGCCAAATTGATGCGGTGTTTTCTGGAAGTTCAGCTTCCTTTCATGGGCATAGTCTGTTTCAGTATTCTTTTGGTCTTGCTACTGCTCTGGATCACACGAACACCACTAAGAAGAACATCAAATCGAGGAGATTTAGATGGTTCCCAGGGAAAACACTTCAGGTTCAACGAATTCTGAGACACTGCCCTCCTTTTATGAGCTTTTTTATCTTATATGTAAGATTTAGAAGAAGGTAGCATAGCTAGATCTATAGTAGATAACCAGGATGATAGTGTTCTTTCTTTTCGATGGCGAATCCTGAAGGAAAATAATCCAATTAAGGCTTGAGATTCCACAAACGCCCCATTTTTCTAGTTCTAGTTTTTTTTCCTAGTTTTCGCTCTCCACAGTTGAGCTGAACCACATTCCTCTCCTCCGTCCACTTTCCCCTCCTCCGCGCATCGCATTTTTCGCTTGGAATCCAGGCGAAATTAACGAAGTCTATTAGGTACGCCGCGGCGGCCTATACTTCCGGTGACACTATTAGATTCGGCCATCCGAAGAGATCCGGGCAAGTCATTAGGAGGAGGTACGTCGACGGGAGATCCGAGACGAGCAGACAATGCTCCCCCCCTCGAACTCGAGCCACCACCCCGATAAAAATATTCGTAATCCTTCAAATCACAGCGCTAATCGCTCCACTCATTCCTTGGTCATTCATCTTGCTCTACGGGTCCTCGCTGTGTCTCTCGATCTGTCACACTATCTCGCGGTTGCCTAGTTCCACGCGCTTATCTGCGACATTTTGTGTTATGAATACGGAACAACGTAAGTCGCCCTGGAAAAGACTGACTCGGCTGCATGGACTTTGACCTGCAGCATTCCAAGGAGTGCTGCAGCTCAAAAACTTATGGAAAAGAAAAGCTGGGAGTCCTGAAGAATTAGAAAATAAGCAAAGACTTCGCTCTAGAATTTGAATTTTGACTTTTTTTGTTTTTATTTAGATAAAAATCGGTTATTGGAAGCATAGGTATAAGAAACGCTTTTGATTTTCACGAGCTACGGTTGGCTTGTGCATATGCGAGAAAATTGGCACCGACCAAATGACTGGCATGCATAGGTTCCAGGGTTCCTCCTTGTTCAAAAAACTGGGAAGTACATATAGATGTTAAAAATTCTTTAAACTGAAATTAAGGCCTTACTCCTTGATAGGTTAGCCCTCGTGTTCTGTTCCCTTCTTACTACAGCTGACATCCTCATAGAAAAGTAAACCATGGGCAAATAAAGATGAAGGTGGGTAAATAAATCCAAGATACTCCAGTAAGATACTCCTGGACCCATTCCCCGCGCTGCACTGGTGCATCAGTTTTGAGAATGGCGATAGCAATAGAATGGGTGGGTGCACAGACAAGCAGAGTGCTAAGATGAAGATGATGAGTACGGCAAGCAGGTGCGGACAATTAAAGCCCCGCACGGATGTAGAAGCACCTCATAGTTCATGTGAAAAAAGAAAATAATTTATCATGTTTGCCGTCTGCATGTACCTTACCCAGTAAAGCTTTGTTACAGCTCATAGGACCCCTTGCACATCATTGAGATTACGCAGGATTAACGTGCAAACACCACACAAGTTTACCCATTGTTAACGCTGGCGTCAACACGTTTACTCTGAGTAATCTCAATGATGCATAGAGGCTCTGAAATTCTCATACCTCAGATCTCGAACATTTTCTCTCATGGACATGCTCTGGTTATTTAACTTTGCCTTACTATATTTTCCTAACCGCCTATTGTGAGTGTCAAGATGCAGAAAGGTGGGTTGTAAGCTTCAGCCAGGTACGAAAGGGCGCACATTTGTATGAGGGAGGAGGGAAGAATATAAAGTGAAGCTAAATTATAGGAAACTGCAGTATCTCGGACCCACTCGCACGTGCCGCGTCACGTCTCTGATTGTCTGTGGGTCCGCAAAAAAAGTTGCAGAAAAGAGGAGCCAACGAGCTGATCATGACCAGTGGAGTCTTTGTTGGGTGGTCCAATATTTTATTTACGGAGAATAAACCTAGAATTCTGCAGTCAACAAGGTTATTAAGGGGAATAAAGGTCCGATGTTCCACGAAGGGAGAGAATGTGACGGCAACCATAAGTGCGCAGGGAACAGAGCAATGTATTAGTATGAACTGTCATTTATGTAGCCTCAAAAAGCGTTTATTGAACAATAAAGAGTGAATAATTGTGAATACGACGTTCTACTAATAAAATATTAGGTGCGTGCAAAAGTTCCAGGGCAGTT
The DNA here is from genome assembly GCA_000688135.1 of Ancylostoma ceylanicum. NCBI lineage: Eukaryota > Metazoa > Nematoda > Chromadorea > Rhabditida > Ancylostomatidae > Ancylostoma > Ancylostoma ceylanicum. The sequence continues at coordinate 140,375 of JARK01001505.1, read as the reverse complement.
GGTGGTAATTCGCTGTTTAACATAGTTTTGTTTCTTACTGATGCAATATTCTGCAATCCTTTTCATGTGCGCTGGTAGCCTGGAACATCTATCATTACCACTTTTGGCTTTGATCTACGTCACAGCGTCGCTGCGTTTCAGATATAAATGCAATGCTATGTGCAATCAGTAATTTCGCGAAATTTTGCTTTATGAATTCAAATTCGGCTGATTCGCAGGGAAGGTGACTCCCGAAATAAAGATTATGTTTGTGTAGGGTATCCTTTCCGAAATGTGAACAGTTCGTAGGTGCATACAATTTCTGAGCGGAGATGAGAGCTTGCAAAATGCCCCACAAGTGGATCAGCAATTTGACCTGCACAAAGGCTCCCGGAAAGGGTGGGTTGAATCAGACCTAGAAGAAAGTGTGCAGGACTTTCCGGGGAAAATAGCCACTCATGCCACGTGACTTGGAGGGAATTAGTATGAAAGGAAATATGAGGAGATGGATTTTGTGTGAGTCCGCCATCTCTGGCACACACTAACGTGTTGCAGTGTCAACCATGTAAAAAAATGACAAATTGGTCCCCGAAGTTCTAACTCAGCATGTATACTCTCAAGAACAACCTCCACAAGAAAGTCTCCTTTTCAAGCCTCTACGACTTTACATCCGCTGTAAAACATCTCGTGAACATACCCTAGTCAAAAACGACGTGTGCCGCTCTTTCGAGTATGAACCTGTCAAATTTTGTGCCTCTCGGAAAAAATCGTCAGCGCATGCTGTTGGCAACATTACACAGATACCAATGCTTTTTGGTTCGGATCAAACGGTTAACTTTGAATTAAGTTATGGCACGTCGAAGAAATTAGGTGCAACTGCCCCAGAACTTTTGCACGGACCTAATATCAGGTTGTTAAGGAAGTCATGCACCATATTTTTTGAATAGTTAGTACATTATTGTTCCTGGGTTGTACCTAGTCGGCCTAGTTTTACACCTGAGAAGTAGTAAAACATTCTACCACATTCAGTTGCCGAAGAGTTTCAAGAATTCGAAGACCAAGAATTTCTGGATTGAAAAATAAATGTTGGTGCAAGACTTCCGGACCAACTTAATAATAAGAAGACTCACAGCGACCGAATTTTTCAGTACCCTACTAGCCTCTGTGCTTACAATACGCCTGATATCTTAAGGGCAAATCTCAGCTCTCAGCTTTTGCTCTTTCCCCAAATCCTATGAAACCCCGTAGGTTTTAGTTGCTCTCTGCACCATGGGTGGTGCACAACATCAAAAGGGAACGCTATCTGCAAATTTGAGAAAATGATACGGTATCGCTAAGGCACACCGCTGTATTTGTTTATTCAAGCGCCTACTATGTTTATACGCTGGCTAGCGCTAATCCGTTCCGCTGCGTCACCTCCGCTGCGCTGCGTTACGTAACCGTTAGGCGTCGGCCCGAAAACAGCTGCTGCAGGCGCTCGGTTTTTTGAAAGGCCCGCTAATCTGAACAGCTAACATTGAGGTCATGTCATATCAGCCGTAGCGTGCCAGGAATTCTGCCAGAGACTGCCAGATGCTCCAGAAGACCTAGCGATGGCGTAAACACCTCGAGGACACTAAATTCTACTTAAGTGCTCTATCCTAAGGCCCCTTAGGAGCGGCCACAAGTCGTCGAGCAGTCATTGTCGTCGACTCGTGTCGCAGCATATGGCCAATCCATATTCATGCCGCTAATTACGCAAACACGCGCTCTCAATAGCTGACAGACGTTTAAGTGATTGCTATAGATTCATTGATTGATGAACAATTGATGTGTCATCCAGTGGCGTTGTGACGTGAATTCCTGGATTTTTCGGTGGACTCCCTTGGAACTAAACAACCTCGCATCCCTAATTTATTAGGTAATGGTAACAAATAGTGTCCCTCTCCTACTAAGGAAACATGAAACCGGTAAACAAGGCAATTATTGTGAAAGAAATGCCTCTGGGCAAGGTAAATAAATAAAAATACAGTAGAGAGTGGTTTAAGAGGTAAATAAAGAAAGGAAATTGAGTGCTGGCTATTTTTGCTGTAATATAACATGATTTACAAGGTAATAATATTGTACCGTGAAAGTAGTGCCACGACGCTGAATATGTAGGAGCAGATATTATGAAAAATGCCGGAATCATCGATGGGTAAATTTGAAGGCGTGAGTAGTTTTACGCAGGGTAATCTCAATGGCCCAGGTCTAAAATGTAAAAGGAATGTAGTATTAATGGTAGTATAAATAATATGCGTTGTTAGTGAAGTATTGATGTGAACGTAAGTGACAGCTCGCTAACCAGGACCTTCGGAAGGAGTAGTACTCTTGCTACAAGTGCCTGCTCCTCTTGCTAGAAGTGCCAGCAATATTATTAGCTCCTTGTGCTACAAATAACATATATTAGTATTAACTATCGAAGTCCAAAGCCTGATCGCATGGTTGAGATTACCCACGGTGTTCATGTCGACCTCGGAATTACCGATGGGTAAATTTGGGGTGTTAACACTTTTACTCTAGGTAATCTTAATGATGCACGCAGCCCAGGCCTAAAATTTACTAGAAATGAGCCCATTAAGTATTTACTCGTTTGGAATGTCGTGGATAGTAATCCTAGTGAAACAGCAGTTGCAAAATATATGTACGTAAGCATGGCGCGTCCAGTACAGTTTCTTTTGAGTTTCTATGTAGTAGTGTTATTACTGACAGTTATAGAAAAGAATATCAAAATCCACTGATATACTATGTAATAGTGTATTAGAGTGTTTATTGTAAAGTAATATGTAGCAGCGCTGCGAGAGTAATCACGCAAAGTAGCAGGAATATCAGCTTGTACAGTGTTATTTTACTCGGGGGATATTGCAGTATGTTTTGCTGTTATTCAGCAGTTTTCCACTAGATACAGTCATATTACAAGTAGTACGGTAAAGACTACTACATATTTATGTAGTACGAAGATTAACTTAGAAAGCGCCGTAAATATATTGTCTTAAAATTGTTTATATAGTACTTGTGTAGTACATAGTATGAGTGTTGGAGCTGTAGAATTTAATCGCCATAAGTACATACTATAAAAAATAACAAATGAGAATGCATTCTCACTGCTAGTAAATTTTGAATTTGCATTCCAGCTAAGAACAATAGTAATATTTTTAGTAGAACAATTTTACAAACAATACAGTAAGTTTCGCAGTACAACGGTAAGAAGAATGTAAAAATTTTAACGTTTTTCGAAGGACATATAACTTTAATACTATGTAGTTGTTAACCCTCAAAAACTAACACGTTTTTAGCTAAGAGTTGTGCAGAAGGCGATGCGAAGTGACGTTGAAGATTCGACAAAGGAGAGTAAGCGGAAAGGTCGGTGGGGTAAAAACTATAGGATCAATTCGGGTTCAATCTTGATAAATGTCAAAACTAGGATTGTAATATTAATATTTATGCATTTATACGTAATTGCGTATATCCTATGCACTGTTTCAAATTTATAGTTTTGCTAAGACTGCCATTAATTTTCCCATTAATTTGCCCAAAAAGTGATGTTCTGCAAAGCGTCCACTATGTCGAAATTATAAAATTCTTCAGAAACAAGGAAATTTTCTCCAAACGATTCCTGCAATATGAACCATGCTGCTTCCCTGACAGAAATTCGGGAAGCCCAGGCCCACTCGCTAAGAATTCGCTGCGTTTTTTCGAGCACATTTCCCATCGCGGAGGCTTAGTTAGTGTTCGCTATCTCACATTTCTCATCCGTGATCCTCGGCCAGACCTGGCCGACGTGCCTCGAGATGAGGTCACAGCGTCGCGACAAATCCTCGCACATAAATCGTGGCGTGTACAATAGCGCAACGTGAGTTTACGATGCTGAGCCAGAGCAGCATTTGGACGATGTTACAAAACTATCGTCCGTCGCTCATTAATTTCGCAGCGCCACCATCTGCTCCACACTCTGTGCGCTTTACTCGTTACGTTTTTGTGCGCTCATCACACCCCAGCCAGCTCAGCTGGCGACGGAACGCGCTCAATTCGTCCCCGTCCACAAGTTCTACTTCAAAGTAATTTCGGTGACCAACCAATCAGCTATACCAGGAAATGCCCTTGGTGCAGAATTAACCCATTTTCCAGGGAAGCATCCAGCTGGGTGCGGATGTTCTCATGGGTAATGGGCCGTTTGGGGAAGTGGAGCAAATTGAGTGATTAGCACACCCTCGAACAGCTCGCCTCGGCTGGGATGTCTCGGATCGGTCGGTGTCGAGTTGCAGCTCTTCATTTGTGCTGCTGATCAGATTACATATCCACCTCTTATTATGGCACTCCTTTTGTAAGCGATTCTTGGATCGGATTACTCCCCGTCTAGTCGCGACCCACACTAACAAGCCATTTCCGGGTCATGAACTTGTGACACGGCTTGGTAATGGATTGGATGAGTTGACCAATTAAGGATTGGGCTAGAATATAAGTTGAGAAATTGCTAGAAAACAAAAAAAATCCGGAAAGGAAAAAGGATGGTTATAGATGTTGACATTGTGAAATTTTACTGGTGAATAAAGTTCCTAGGGTAAATAATATGCAACAAAAACGCTAATGAATGCCACCACAGGTCTGGATGCATGGAAGAATGCGTGAAATACGGGAATCCTTGGAAAATACCAGGAATTTTAGTTTTCTTTTCATTCATCCTTGAGAAGGGCAGATTCCACAATTGGGAAACTCAAGTAACACACAGTTCATCAAAACTATCCAAATCATACAAATTCATGAGCAAACCCTAGAGGCCACATGCATCATTGAGGTAACCCAGGGTAAACGTGTTAACACCGCCAGATTTACCCATTTTCAATACGGGCATCAATCAGTTTACCACAGATAAGCTCAATCATGCATCCAGGCCCAGATATCCCACATAAAAATTCCACGACAGTCCATACAAAGTAAGTCCTGTTCCTACTTCTACAACAATGCTCTATTCAAAATTTGAAATGAGGATAAAATAGTAGGGAACAGACCCTAGATGCACTATTGAGACTACCCAGGGTAAACGTGTTATAGCCCTGTTAGCGATGGATAAATTGTGCGCTGTAAACGCGTTTACCCTGGGTAATCTCATCGATACATGCAGCCCCAGCAGTTCATGATGGGTCCAGCAATCCCCCCCCCCTTCCCCCAACCTCCTTTTCCTTGGACTATGGGCCATCTCGGTGCTGATCAAAATAATTCGTCATCTTGCAATTGTTTATGCAAGCTGCTTTTGAGGTTTGCCGACAGTTTATTGAGGAAGTGTGAGCGTGGGCACACGTGCAACATACGTAGAAAACCACGCCAAATGCTCTATGATCGGTCAAACAGAGCAACTAAATAAATAAGCAAAGACACTTAGACTCAGTATTCGGTGTGGTTTTCCACGAATTCAGGAGAATTGTCCTTAGTATACAGCACTTGAATACAACTTCGCCCTCAGAAAAGTATCTACAGGAACCTTAAATCCAATATTATGGTCATATTAGTAGCTCTAACTACCACAGAGATTCAACAATTCACGGGTATCCGTTAATTTCTACCTTGAGCAGCCAGCTAAATACACCGCATTTCGGGCCAGAGGCGTTTTTTCTTGAGTTTTTCTCAATGTTTTTTCCTTGAAATGTCAATATCTCCGCCATTCAGCAGGAAATTCCATCTGGGCCAATCATAGACGTTTCCGTCCGAAGAGGCAAGCTGAAATTTGGCTACTGTCCCAAGATTTCCTTCGAAGTAGGGGTCTTAGGACCAGAATTTGGAGAAGTGCACCCGAATAAAAATTTAGCGGATTTTTTAACAACTTTTCATGCTTAGAAGTTCAGCTAATTTCCAATAAAATTTATTCCCTGATGTCTCCACGTTGGTTTGAAAAAGGAGGGAGATGCAATTCCACTACTTTATGCAAACCGTATTAGAAAATAAAATGGTTTTTCAGATGGTAATATCACTTTGTACTGCGCTCATGTAATGTTGTCTCTTGCTCGAAATCTCCTCTCTCAACCTTTCCCTGAATGAGAGGAAAGAACAGAGGTTCGGAACTTACGCAGTTACGTGGAAGACCATGAGTTTAACCCATGACGAGCAATCGGCTCCCATCTTTCGTTCAGGATCGAAAATCCGTCACAGATTGGCTCTGGTGAGCGATTGCAGCATTGTTTGTACAGATAGACAAAGAGGTTACTGGTAAACAAAAAGGTAACTGGCAGGTATCTGTCTATCGATGGAAACCCTCCGGCGATCCTTGGAGATAGAAGGTCTGATTAGCATTTTACCCAGGGTAAGCGTGCCAACACCACACAAAATTATCCATCGTTAACACGGGATTCGATAAGGTTAACCTGAGTAATCTCAATGATGCATCCAGGCCCTGATAGCGATTGAAAGCAACGAACTTCCAGCTGACAATGAGCTGGAACTTAGCAACAGTTCATATTAGGCTCCTCTGCTGTTCAAGCGGGAACTTGATCCCCATGATTATTTTTGCGTCACAGCACTAAATTGTCGAATTCGAATTGGCGCCAAGGCGCGGAAAGCAAATTGGGGAGGTTTTTAGGGAGAGGTGGGGGGGGGGGGATACTATTTGTTATAGCTACTGTTACCCGAGTTGTTTAGTATACAAGTGCGACCTAGTAAGCAAAAAGAAAAATTAATAAAAAAATAAGGTAAAAAAGGTAAAAAAAGGTAAAAAGGTATAAAAGTGGTCTATTCGATGAAAGCTTTGTACACAAATTGTGCCGGAATCTGTGGGGTTATCAGGCGATCAGTTCTCTCCTGTGCTTGAAATCCACATCCAAGAATCCCCATCTTGTATCTGATCCCCACCCGACCGCTGTCCACTTCCGGCCAGCATCCAATCCCCGAGAACACCGCTGGATCGTGTTGTTGACGCTGGCGAACTAGTACTCGTTCGTCTCGCGGCGACAGTTGTTGCCGGTGTCGGTTTTATGGTGGTGGCGGTGAGTGGAAGCGGTTGATTCTCGAGGCGAACACGTCGTCCGCCACCTGTCCGTGGCCATAGGCCGGCGACAAAGGACCGCGCCGGCTTGTTAGACACCCCTAAAGACAAATCGCTATCACACCTAGCTGACAATCGCCTACACGCGCAACTGTAGTACGTAGTGCCCCACGAACAGGTGGTCGTCGTAGAGGTGTTGGTGGCGCAACTAATGGGGTCCTTTAGCCGAACTAGCGCTATGATATCCCAGGAATAAGCTGAGCCCTAGTGCTATCCTTCCACTGATCCCCTCCCCGCGGCAGCAAGGCGGCGAAGGCATGGGGTGTGGAGCGGATTTTTGTTGTGCTGTAACAAACGCCGAAACAATCAACACACTGAACATGTGTCTTGATACGAATGGAGACGAGCTATTCCGAATGTGATAATTGCCTGGAAGAAGCGCCGCGCCGGCTGCACGGACAACTGATTCCACGAAGTGCTTGGGAGAACGAGTGAAATACGAAGAAAAGGATCAGCTGCAGTGCTAGGCTCCAGCTAGGATTCACATGTTCATGGGTCATTCTAGCTCGGAAAAATGCCCTGCGGATCAGTGGACCATTGGAAATAGGGATTGGACTCTGGATTTTCCAGTCCAGCCAAATTCGGTATCCAAGATTTTTTTCGGTCAGAATTTAAAAAAAACAAGGGAAACTAACTATCTTACTATACCTTGTGTTATTAGCTTTTGTCTTACTTCACCTAGTGTTATCAGAATTTATCGAGATCTATTCTAGTCTCTAACTCTGAGAAGGAATCTTGCAGGTCGGCAGAACTCAAAACTGCATCCCAGCACCAATAATCAATCGATATTTATCAATCGCATGTGATTTTCCCTAGTTATGAAATGTGGACGACAGTTGGATCACTTGAGTGAATGGAACATTCTTGGACAGTTCAGGTTTTTTCATTCAGAAAGAAGCACATGATTGATGCATATTGATTGATGGGGGTTCCTTGGAGTGCACATTTCGACGTGATCTCAGTGATGCTCAAGGCCAGTAAAAAAAGTGGCTGGTCAACTAGCCAGAATGATGATACAGAACAGCTGATCTGCTATCTAAACAATTATCGGGTTGTCCCAGAAGTAATGTTCACAATCCAACTGTGAAGTTTCGGTAGTTCATAATTCCATCAAGTTAAAGGTGCATAAATAGACAATACCTAAATTAATCTAAAGCTCAATGCCGCACTATCTACATTTTTGAACTGTTTCGTAATTTTACCTAATAATAAATATCTAAAGTTCGAGCCAAATTAAGTAGCCCACTTGGAAAGTGCAGTTCAAAAACGGTCACTATTTTCGAGACAACCCATGAAAAGTCGAATTTGAAAGCCCAGTAGGTATTTGCTTCTTTTAGTTCACAGCATTAAGAGTAAATTCACAGGGAGAAACAACACAAATAACACTACGCAAAAAACCAAAGAAACCGGTAGCACTTTATCTCCGAAGTTTTTGAAGTAATCTAGAGAACCCCGGGAATTTCTCGGAATTTCAAGGGTTGCACATATAAATCTGAAGCTAACCATGCTTATTTCGTTCCCGATTTATTTGCTTTTCGGTATATGAGTTTCCTCTTTTGTTGCGAGAAACCCTGGCAAAATGAAAATTTTCCCAGTATTTGGTTACCTAGGCCTTGCACATTTGACAGAGGAAGGGTACTTAATTTTTCATGGATTTAGAAAGTCCTACCGTTCCTACATGCTTCTACGATTCATAAGACAATCTAAAAAGGCGCTGTGGTCCAGAATCCATCCATTGACTGGGGTCTTTTCATCAAAATTCGCCCTTATTACTGTTCACATAAGGATTTTACGCTACGATTAACAGTACTCGTTGCTAAGAAGACCCCTTGAAGGAAAAGGGTTCAACACTGTACGTAGAGAGCTGAGCTTGTGCGTTGGAAAAGTCCTCAAGAGAAGTTGATAGACTTCCTCGAAAACTCATGTTCGGGGATTTCTGGGATTAGTGATTGTTTACCAGGTACCATGTCTTCATTTAAAGGTTTCTCTAGGCAATAGAATAACCATAACCACACCAGCTACTATAAAAATCAGTAGCTTCCTCCTCTCGGTCAAATCAAAAGGGCAGCGCTGCAACCGCTGACCAGCCTCTTTTTATGGACAATGTCCCGGCGATAACGATCGGCAAGCCTTTCCCCATCCATGAATTAATTACGATTACCGGCTGCAATCGTGGCGATCCCCCGCACTGGCAGTTCGTCGCGATAAATCAACGGCGATGAAGCGCGCGAATCATCGCGCGTCTCACATTACGCAACGTTGACCAATGTCAGGATTTCGAATATTACTACACAATGTCTTAGTGGCTGTGGTGGCCCATCCATCCATCATCGGCCGAGCTGGCCAGTTCTGTTTAATCGCGACGAGTGCGGGAGTGCGCGAAAAACCATCACTCACTTAAATGAGCGCTCACACCGGCACCACCGTACCACCAGACAACTCTCGTCCACAAATTCCACAAATCCCCGCGAGGTGTTCCTGGGAAGCAGTGGGCTGAGGTGGATCAGCGCTGAGCCGAGAACACAGCCCAAAGAAAGCCCCCGGCCGGCCGACAAAACATCAGCAAATTTGATTCCTGCCACGAATGCACCTCCGGCTAATGCATCATCGTTGTTCCTTGGGCTGGAAATCGGATATTTTCAGGGCAGGAACGACGCGCTCTCGGCACGACGTAATTCGTTATTATGGGGTAATCCGGCGATATGATGTGATGGAAGTGACAGGTGAACAGAGCGCTGGAACGACAGCAGGAGGTCGAGCTGCTGCTGCTGCTGCTGGACATCCCTGGGCCAGTACAACGGTTGAGCGGTTGTATTCTCGCGGATGACGAGGCCAACCCTCGGTTCAGCCGCGGTTTCTTGAGCAATCACGCGGCGGATGTTGCAGAGTTACCTTGTGTACATAGACGTACACACCCGACGCAATTTGATCCCACCAAACTGGGCGAGGTTGCCTTTTTGGGTTCGTGAAATCGTACAATGGGTATTATCCCTTGAGGAACAATATGGGATAAATTGCACCTGGTCAAGTCCTATGGAAAATTCTTGTAGAGTTCCGAAATCTATTGTAGTACTTCCAGACAAACTTTTGAGGGGATAAAGGTACAGTGAACTCCAAAGACCGTAGACAAGCGGTAGGACCGCGGCGCGGCGTTCTTCGGCAGAGAAACCAGAGCCAGCATGCAGAGCCCCTGTGTCTCTGCCCAAGGACGCCGCGCCGCGGTCGCGCACCTTGTCTACGGCCGTTTGGAGTTCACTATAGAAAGTTTGACATTGACAGAAAAATCCTGCACTGGGGCCTGCTGGCCCAAAAATAAGCCATCCTGTGGCGGATCGTCCGAAAAAAATTTTATGTTAATTTTTTTCAATTTTTCAATGCTCATCGAATTTTACATCTTCCTAGGGAAAGGGAAAGCTTTCGCATCTCCTGATTTTTTTCCAGAAGGAAACAGGATATTCATCGTAGAAAAAGGGTGGCTTGTTCATATGTAGTAGTAATACACATAGTTACTAATGGCGGTGACTCGCGACCTGCGGCCTCGAAAAGCACGCGGCGCGACCGCACCGCTTACGCTAGATTCGTCGACGCAGTGGCGTATCTGGGTTTTCTTGATAGTTGTTCATCACATTTGATGATAACTAATAAGAAAATTAACTGAATATCAAGAAAACCCCATAATTTGATGTCCCGGAGAGTACTGCAGCTAGAGCGGAGCGGTCGCGCTGCGTTCCTTTCGAGGCCGCAGACGGGTCACCGTCATTGACGCCCTTTGTATATATTAGCTTAATATCACTGTTTTAAAAGAAAATTTCCTTTAAAACGACGTCGAGTTCCACCATCATAATCTCCTTGATTGCCTCTCATGGCAGTCACTATCAGATTTCCAGAAATTTCTCGTCTCCAGAAGAAAGCTATGCGATAGCCTCCCTCCCCACCCCAACGCCCACACAGAAATCGAGCACCATGACTCCAAACACGAGAAAAAACAACGAAATTCCATTTCCTGAAAATTGAAAGCGAGGCTGGTACGGCTGTAAATAGAGGGAAAAAACGCCGGACGAAGAATTATTTGCCCGGAATCGTCGGGGCTTGGTGGAGGATTTTTTCGCAGGCAATTTCCTGTAGAATAAGTGACGTTATTGGATGTGGGTGGGGTTATGTGGAATCATCAAGGGGTATGTCGACATCAGATGACGTCAGCTTAACGGCTGAAAAATCCTAGAGGGAGGGAACTTTCTGGAAACTCAAGAATAGGTGCAACTTTTGGATAGAATTCTTAGATTTGGGAATTCGTGAACATTTCATGCATTAACAGCGCATCCCACGTGTTTTTTTTTTTTCAAAATTTCCAAGGGAGTCATTCCAGGATCAGCTGATCCCCGCGTCAAGGATCCGCTGCTCCGTCAGAGTGTACTCTTCGCAAGGGGTCCTTTATTAGCTGGACTCGGCCCTCGGCCCCATTAGCCGCCTGAGGAGAGTCGACTCCTCTCTCACCCGACCGCTCACTAAGTAGTAGAGCTCACGCTACGACGACGAAACACCAACGGCAAATTGAGTGAGGCTAATTCTACTGGGACAGGAATTCGTATTGGAGCACGCCATCGCCCCTCAGCTTCCCGTCGCCCCCGCTCCTGGAATTAAAGCCAACCCCGACGGCGTATCCATTATGGACGCGACGACTCGTTTGCACGAGAGTACCCTCCATTTTACCCGGATCCTTTTATAGCAGTGTTCCTGTGGTGGACGTTCCGCCAACCATTATGCGCGTATTAACGCCACCACCTACCGCTCCC
>JARK01001505.1:115946-126302 GCA_000688135.1 Ancylostoma ceylanicum | reverse complement strand
CCCTCCCCTTTCACAGAGCGCTGCTGCCGCCCGCCGTATTCGCAGGGCTTCTATCGGGCTATATAGCATGCATTCCGTACTCTCATTTTGCATGTGTTCACTTGAGTAGTGCCATATTTCAAGAGTTACGAGCGCCTCCGATTCGCATAGTCATTCACGGCGACGGCGGCGGTCGTCGCGCGGGCCGTTACTGAGGAGGCCCGCGGCACTGGTGGGAGGCAAATGAGGAAACACCAGCACACACACACCAGCAATACGAATGTCATCGTCTCTCTGGGGATGGAGACACTGCACTTGGCGAGACGACATAATAAGTCCGAGAATAACCCGAAGTGGACAAAGGCTACTGACCTTTTGGGCCTTGCAGGTGGCTGAGAGTGCTTGAACGTCGTGGCTGGAGTGCTTGACTTCCTGGAAAATGTGGATGGAGCGAATAAACAGTGAAGAAAAGAGGAAATTTATTTCTGTGCCTGCATTTGCATGCATTTATTCAAAAACGGGCAAGATCCACAGAAAAGAACGAAGGATAAACACAACAAGAGGCCTAATATGGCGGACCTTCGAGGAAAATGGGAAGTTTCTCGGGAAAATCTGCAAAAATCCCGCAACCACCGCATATTATAGTGAACTCCAAACGGTCTTAGACAAGAACCGAGACCGCTGTACGTTTTTCCTCTGCGTCTCTGCCCAGCAGGCCCACTGCCTCGGTGCGGCGGACAACCAGAGTGCCCGCGCTGCGGTGCCGGTCCTTGTCTACGACCGTTTGGAGTTCGCTACCAAAACTATGTACCCATCCCAAGACGGCCAATATTTTGCCTCTTTGTGGATCCCATGAAAGGAAATTTGCTCCATAAAATTCCTGACGTGCGCAAAGGCTATACTCCTGTTTTCGGATATATTCCACGGTTTTGTTGAGCCTAATTGTATCAAAACTTCTCCGGGGTGGAATTCACCATTGAGTTTACCCGTGGTAGCCGCGATTACCGCCAAAATTGAGCTTCTTTTTGGTATTCATCACAAAGGAGACCCCCAAGCCATAGGGTGAAGTACGAGGTAATCTATACCTGTCTATAGGAGGAAGGTAAACTGTACTATCGAAGATTACCCCGCCCAATCACTTATCACCTTTATCCTTCAGGTTTTTCTTTTAGACATAGTATAATATTATATAGCCTACTTTTTCTGCTGCAACAAGAAAAAAAAATTGGTCCAAATTGAGGTCATTCCAAATTTCAAACCGCTTTTATTCCATTCATTACAAAATGTAAAGTTCAGTCCGATGAGCAGGCAGAAATACCGTAATTTTTGCGTAGAATAGGTCCACATCTCCCTCTCTGAACTCAAAGTCGGGCCTTACAAGGGGGATCGACGTTCTATAGACCCTGATCATATAGTTGATTGCCATCAATATGGTTTTACACACAATGCATCTTATTTTACGCCCAGAAATTACGGTAGTACTGCCTGCTCACCGGACTGAACTTTTCATCTTGTCTATCCATTATATTTGTTTATTTTCCAAATCTACTGCCATGCTTGCTACATAACCTTCAACGAGATCCACAACAAACCTGCAAACAAAGACAACATACAGCCGTTTTGCATACTAAGCAAAACATCGTCAACGCTTCGCCTTTGTGTTGTGAACATCGCAAATCCTTAATGGTCCGTGTAGGTGTTGTTCGTCTGAAATTGCACACTTTACACACATCGTTGATTAAATGCGTGCAATTAACGACGTGGTTGGTTTAAGGTTCTGGGAATGTGTTCATTTGAAGGTAACGTGGGGATATAAGAGCGATTTTATACAAAAACACAGTGAATTTTGAATAAAGAGAAAATTAAATAAATATAAATAAAAACGGTAAAAAAATACTTGTACACAAAGTGTTAAAATGTGAAATTGAGACACAGAAATACTTACCAGATGACTATAACTTATCTATAGCAATGAAGTGCAATTAATAAGTGACTGGCAACCAGTATGATTTGATGATTCTTTTTTTTCTTGCAATCTTCGATGTTCTCGGATTTCAAGGATATACAAGAGGTTTAGGTTGTATTCGTTTATGAGAAAAAGTAAAGAAGTCTCAAGCGTCGTGATAGAATTAGGGAAAAACACGAAAAAAAAGAAGGAAATCATTTAAAAGAAGTTCGTAGTTACCTTTGCGCTGCGTTCACAAGTGTGTGCTTTGCCAACGGCCCTCGTTGCGGATGCAACGCAACTTGGCAAGATTGACAGTAGAAAATATCACATTGCTCACAAAATACCGTCGCTGGCCGGATATTTTCCTCGCATAGCTAAAAACAAACAACATTTCCAAGAAATCCCATCGGATATCCAACAACATCCAGGTTTTCCAGAGAACTCTATTGTTCTACGCGAGATTTCTTGCATTTCTTATGCTGCTTGAGAAATCAGATAATTTATCAACGACGTCGGATAGAGTATGGTTGGTGTGGTTGCAGAATTCCCCAATATGTTGGCATTCAGCAGTATATGTGTAATTTATACTTTCGATAAGGTATCCATGACGCAAGGATGACGTCATACAGGCGCAGCGAACGTTTGCAAGCTTAATTTTGCCGGAAATTGTCTAGCAAAGAACTTTTTTGGTGGGATAGTGTGTTTGCAGAATTAGAGAAAGATGAAGAAGGAAAGACATGTAGATAGAAAGGAAAAAAGAAGAAATGAATGAATGAATGAATGAATGAATGAATGAATGAATGAATGAATGAATGAATGAATAAGTGGATGAGTGAGTAAAAACGAAAGGAATTATGCGAATAAGAGAACGAGGAAGGAAGTCACAGATCAATGGATGAAAAGAGAGAAAACGGAAAAATGGATACTACTCAAATGATGAAAAAAATCAAAAAAAAAAGGAAAAAATGGGATGAATAAATGAAAAATAGAAAACAAGTTAATTGATAGGATGAGAGGAGAATGAAAGAAATAATAAGGATAAACGAAAACGAGGAACAACATGGCAGATGAAGGAATGAAGGAAGAGCAATTAAAAACATGGAGGGTGCTTGAGCCGCAAAAATCAAAGAAGGAAAAAATGGAATGAATGAATGAATGAATGAATGAATGAATGAATGAATGAATGAATGAATGAATGAATGAATGAGTGAATGAATGAATGAATGAATGAATGAATGAATGAATGAATGAATGAATGAATGAATGAATGAATGAATGAATGGATGAATGAATGAACGAATGAACGAATGAAAGAATGAATGAATGAAGGTAGGAGTAGAATAGAAGGTCATTTAATTTCTAGAACAAGAGGAGAGGAGAAGGAAAGGAATAACGCGGAAAAAGAAAATGAGGAAGGACATGACAGGAGGATGGGTGAAAAGAGGGAACTAAGAAACGTGAAGGGCGCTTAGATGGTTGGAAAATAAAAAAAGAGAAAAAAAAACAGAATGAATGAATGAATGAAAGTCCACAGGTATGTAGTTGACAAAAGCCTGGCGCTACTAGCGAAATCCGTTCCTTACCTGGCAATTCGGTTCTTTTTTCACATCGTCCGCGGTCTGTTTCTGATCCTTTGGGCATAAGTGTGGATGTTGTGCAAAATAACGTGAGATCACATTTTGAATAGCCATGTTAACTGGAGCATTGGAAATCGCCACTTCGTCAGCATAATACGACGGTTTTTGGCAGACTCCTGGAAAAGGCGAATCCTGGATCTTCGAGAAAATTCTGGAAAAATTAAGGTGAAGAGGAATTCTCACCACAAGGAATTATTACACCGCTTGTAGATGGGGTTAGAATACTGGGTAGTCGAGGTATAGGTGGTCCAACGATGGATGACGGGCGGGATGCTGGAAGAGGCAGTTGCAAAGATATCATTTTTATGATTGGAAAAATCATTATTTTCTCTTTCCAGGGATTTTTCTATTGAATATCCCATGGAGTCCCTGCCAAAAAGGTCAGCGTCCCCTGATCACACCAAAAATCAGCAGATAATCCTCACTTCGACTGCACACCACGCCTGAGTCAGCCTCCGACAACACGGACATTTTGTCACTGTCATGGTCAGGATCGGAAATGCATACCGAGATCGTATCCGAAGCACCTGAAATCAATCGATTTTGAAGTATTTCCAAGGATTTTCCGGGAAAATCTTCCTTACCGCTACTGCTGCAGTGAGGTGAAAGCGGGGAAGAGGAGAGTATCTGTGGGAAATGTGACGACGGTCCGAGTGGAGTCGTTGGCCGAACGGATGAGGACGGTTGTTGCGCCTGAATAGTAAGGGTTGAACAGGGACTTCAGAAGAAGCACAGTCTCGGGGAAGTAGAGGTTTTTGGTTTCAAAATGGCATTCGAAGATCCTGAGGGATGGAGGACATTTAATGCCTTGTTTGTCAATCAACACAAGCAACGGTAGTCTAGCGTACGTTGGAGCAAACTACCTCTTAGAACATAAGCTTTATGTGTAAAATTTTGTACATGTTGGATGTTCGAGTAGAGGAATTGCTACATTCTGATAGGATAAGCCGACGCCAGATTCTAAGACTTCTACCTTTCCAAATACTTACATTTTCGAATGTTACTGGAAATAAAAGAATACATACTTCAAAGTGGTGTTCTAATTGGCAATTCAGGACAGGCATGCATCATCTGCATTACCCGCGGTAAAAGTTTGAAAATCCCAAAATTTACCCATATTTAATATAAGCGACGTTAATTCTGGGTAATCCCAGTGACACATGCCGGCACAGTAATTAGCATACTGTTTACTAACACAGTTTTGTAGTCTAGTGAAAGACTAAACTCTTTCATCAAAAAGGTCATTGCGGTGACAAGCGAAAGCTTCAGCCGTTTCTATGGAATGAGCTACGACTAAAAGCATCTCGCACATTTATTTAATGACTGCGTACTAATTACTAATCACTTCGCTTTAATTACGTAATAAGGAAAAGATGAGTCATCAATAATACAAGCAAGTATGAAGAAGACTGGAGGTGTCATCTAAAGGCTTATTTATGGTTGCTGTGCATCATATTTGACGCGGCAAAAAACAATGCATAATGAGGAGGAGAAGAAAACTCATGGCAGGTAGCCAAAGTTGCTGATTTTGCCGCCGCCACTGCCGCGCGAACAAACAGCTCCTCCTATTTTCGCCGCATGGAAAGTGTGAAAAGGTAGTGAAATTTTGGGACAACGCGTCAAATTTGACACACAGCAGCTATAGATAACTCCTAAGAGGATCAGGATTGGCTTTTGACACTTATCGGAGTGATAACAAAATCAGTAAAAAAATGAAGCAGTACAAACAGAAGAAAGAAGAGTACATATATCAAATCCTCTGAATTCATGGATATAACAGCTTTCAGAGGTCATATCTGTGTTTGCCACTGGTTCCTCCCCAGCGTATGCCCTATCGACTGTTTCTTTTCCTCCTTTTTTTTCAGACAATTTACTCAAATTTTTGTTTCTTGAAGAGTGTTATTTTTTGAAGAGTTACCAGTGAGCACAAAATTCTTAACGGAACTCACCTTTAAGGCACATCTTCTACAATAACTATGTCCACAGAGAAGTAGAATAGGATCTTCGAAGAATTTTCGACAATGGGAACATCTCAACTCCTCCTCCATGGCATCTACTGCAATTGAAATCAAATGAACAAAAAAAAAGATTGAAAAAAATTGGCGAAAAACGAGAAAGTATGCGATCTGTCGGAGAGAAAAAATGCGGTCACGAATAGGCGAAGGAGCGAAAGAACGAACAAATGAATAATGATTGATGAATTGAATGAATGAATGAATGAATGAATGAATGAATGAATGAATGAATGAATGAATGAATGGATAATGATTGATGAATTGAATGAATGAATGAATGAATGAATGAATGAATGAATGAATGAATGAATGAATGAATGGATGAATGAATGAATGAATGAATGAATGAATGAATGAATGAATGAATGAATGAATGAATGAATGAATGAATGAAGTGAATGAATGAATGAATGGATGAATGAATGAATGAATGAATGAACGAATGAATGAATGAATGAATGAATATGGTGAATGAATGAATGGATGAATGAATGAATGAATGAATGAATGAATGAATGAATGAATGAACGAATGAATGGTTAATGAATGAATGAAAGAATGAATGAATGAATGAATGAATGAATGAATATGGTGAATGAATGAATGGATGAATGAATGAATGAATGAATGAATGAATGAATGAATGAATGAACGAATGAATGGTTGAATGAATGAATGTGAATGAATGAATGAAAATGAATGAATGAATGAATGAATGAATGAATGAATGAATGAAGAATGAATGAATGAATGAATGAATGAATGAATGAATGAATGAATGAATGAATGAATGAATGAATGAATGAATGGCCTACTATAATGGATGAAGATGTGGCACTTTAGGGACGCGATGCATAGTTGCGCTTACCCAAAGTAAACGTTCAGCAACCTCCAAATTTACCCATCGTTGCCATGGGCGCGAAAAAGCCTACCCTGGGTAACCTCAATGATCCAGGCCCAGAGCTGCGCGGTCACTGGAGTAGAATGATCAGCGTGCGAAGATCCACCAATAATTAAGATTGATGGGCCGGCACGAACCAGTAGCATTCGTACACTACGTAAACTTTACGATAATCAGTCGGAAAAACCGCGGGAAAACTCGTCCAAAAACAGAATCAGCTCCAGCTGCGTGGCTGGCAAGTGCTCCCGAAACAACACTTTAGCAATGCACGTGCTAATCTGGGCCGCAGCACGCGCAGGCCAAGCCATACATAAGTAAACTTAACGATAGGTAAACAATCGGTCAGGTTCAGCTGTGGCACCTTCGCCACCAGGATGCCTGGCGCTGAGCTGGGATTAAGTGGATTATGTGTATGGTGGGGTATCGATGCTGGCGCCAGGACACTGCAACAGCCTGGTGAGGTGAGCTGGCGGCTCGCGTGAGCTCACCTCATCACCCGCGGGTCTGTAATTTCGGGAGATGTGTTAACGCGGACGTGCAATTATGCTCGTTGGAAACGACACCGGCAAAATGGCGCGGGAAATCCGGGGCTTGGGGGTGTCCGGACGAATTCTGAGCTTTGAAGCTGCACGAGGACGACGTTGTTCGTACGTCGTTAACTCGGCCATTGTTGTCGGCGACCACCCCGGCAGCAGCCACAAAACACACAGCGAAATCGAGGCTAATGCGATGTGCCGCCGGCTGGAGCAGTGCGGCTTGAAAGGGCAGACGAACGCGAACGACGAGCCGAGCAGTCGAGAACACCACAAAAGGATTAGACTATGGGCAATCGGGTTGTGGTGGCAGTGGAGGTGGTGGGAACGGTTGAGTCAGACGAGGAAGAATAGCTGAGGCAAACAATGGATGATTACGCGTGGAAGAGGTTTTGAACAGGGTAGACTGAGCAAAAATATGTACTGGCCTCGAAGCTATTTATTTATTTATTTATTTATTTATTTATTTATTTATTTATTTATTTATTTATTTATTTGATCAGCATTTGTGAATGGCTACTGTGTGCAAAACAAGAGTGAAATTCTCGTGCTAAATGAACTTTACAGGTATTTGCCACTGTTGGTAAATCCTGACGACAGGCACTGCCTTGCGATATCTACCCCAATCTTTAGGCGCGATCTCTATCTATATTTACAGTTCAATTCAAAAATTTTGGCCCCTGCCCACTTGCCTCACAACCTTTTTGAACATGTTAGGACATGATATATGTAGTAGGTTCAGACAAGAATAAGAACGGTGGTGACCGTGCTATTTGTGGATGCCCAGACAATCCAAGAGTGTCACGTATTGGGAACCTTGACGGTCCATGTATGCCGTGGGTTTTCTTGTTCAGATTTTCGGACCCAATCCTGTTTTTGCAGTAGTAGTAAATGAAAGGAAAGGAATGTACATAAAGTTTTTTTCTGTGGAAATTTCCCTCACATTTGTAGAAGCCCCTAGAAAGTAAAAATAGAACGGCATAAGAGATCCAAAATAACAGAAATATTTTGTCTCGTAAATCTTTTGGAAGCAAGTTTTTTTTCGCTTCCCTCCAGTTTAGGAAGAAAAAGCTGAAATTCCCACCAATACCTAGGTACTTGCCCTGAAGGCTCCTTATTATTATATATTTTTCTAGGTGGTGGTGGAAAAGTCCAACTTCAGTGCCATATTTAGAACGGCAGGTGCCACAAATATTGTTTTGTAGGAAGAAATTCGTTGAAATTTGAGGTCTTGATGGAAATGATGGAAACAGTCAGACAATAATAACATTAATAGTAAAAAAGTATTATAGAAAAAGGAAGTAGTGACGATTTAATACAAAACAATTAGGAAGCCAAATACATAAAGGAATGCTATACGTGGCTCCAAGGATAGGGAAACTTCTGGGAGAAACGGGAAGGAAGTTCTTCCAAAAGAGAATGAGAGGCAAAATAAAGAAACCTTGGCGGACATGAAAGTATGTTCAAAGGGTTATCATCACAGCAAGCAACCAAGGCAAAGAAATTATCCATGAAAGGATGGAAAGGGATTTCTCCATTATCATTTCATGTCTATAACCTTGAGAAGTCATGGTTTCTATTATTTTCCGAGGTGCAATTATCAATTTTTTATCTCTACTATTATACTTTGTGTTGTCGCAGGTTTTTTTGCCACTTTGCCGTTAGTTGTCTTATTTCGTCACTCAAATAACTTTCAGCTTAAATAGTGAGTAAATAAATAAATAAATAAATAAATAAATAAATAAATAAATAAATAAATAAATAAATAAATCTATACGTATGTATCCAACTGCTAGCTGGAGCATTATTTCACGGAAATATGTATTCAACCCTTCAATGAATAGCGTCTTCGCGAAAAGGAGAACGGTCAACCCTAGGAGTTTCCAAAGAACATAGGTGCATGTGAACAACAACCCGAAAAGTGACAGGGCGCGAACAATCACGGCAATTCAGCAATTCACACGGAGAAAAAACGACTGCACGGATAAAACCTGCAAATTATCGGATTATTCCGTTTTTCTCGTGAGAGCGGTCAATTTGCTTGAAGTGCGCATTTGTAATTAATAGGGTTTGATAATTGAAGTAATTTCCGTGAACGTCATATTCAAATTTCTACGAACGTCATATTCACTGGAACCCAGGTGGAGAAAGAACAAGATAACACTGTCAGGCCTGTGGATTGCATGTGTCCTTGGGGATGGAGAAAATTGCTGTTCAGGGTTTCGCCCTAGGGTTCTGTTTTTAGCGTTGAAAAGGACATAGGGAAAACTTTCTAGCAAATTCAGCTTTCTGGATAAAATTTGCCGAGTAAAATTCTTTGGGAAAATGTGAAAATGTCACCGAAGTTTGATCTTGCTCTCTCTATTTCATCTTTTTCTATCTCATCGCTTTTTTCGCTTTTTGCTTTGTCGTTCCTACTGATAATTCCATCCCTTGTCTAATCATTCTACGATGTACAGAGCATTCTAAATATAATACATTGTCAAACCATAATATTGGTATTAACGAGGCTCTGCTAGAGGAAATTTCGGAGAAATTTTCTTTGAGAAAATCAGTAAAACATCCTCTGTAAAGCGAATCAACGAGCAGCTTTTCCATGCTAGATAATTCCAGCCATTATTTCCCATTTTCCCTGCTTTTTTCTTTTCTCTGTGAATGCTAATGAGTGACTGATGAGGTAAAAGAATGACGAAATCGACGAAAGCCCTCGTTGGCCGTCAACGAAGGCATGTACTGGCCGGCTGCAAATGTAATGAAGCAATACCCTCCTCTCAAGTACACCTGCTCGAGAAAAAACTCATCAAACAACAGCCGACCCGTTCCCTACCCTTCCCCATGTGGGGAAAAACGAGGAAACATCGCTCACGTCAAGCAGGACCCCTGGAAATCCAGGAAAACACTCGGCAAATCGATTGGTGCCTTGAAAAAACACATTCTGCGCGATGAATGAAATAGGAGAAATAAGTGAAGAAACCTGCGCGGTTCGTGGGAGAAATGCGACACTGCCAAAAAAGGCCTGCAGGGCAGAGAGAGGGAGAGAGAGAAAGAGCTGGCGAGCGGGTAAAGGGAGAGCAAGAGTCGACGAATACCAATGTGATGCTATAATAGAGCAAGATTACGACGTGGATAAACAAGATCCGACAACAGACGGACCGGCTGGCCTCCCGGCTGGCTGGCTGGATGCTGGGGTAGTCTTTGGTTGGCAGAGGAATGACAGGAAATGGGAAAAATGTGGAAAAGAGTAGGAAATAGGCAAGGGAAATGGCGTGAAAGACGAGGATCTGGGGAAAAGAAACATTAGGAAGGGAGGAAAGGGCCCTTGGCGCCCCCCCCCCCCCCCCCC
>JARK01001505.1:81452-114076 GCA_000688135.1 Ancylostoma ceylanicum | reverse complement strand
CCAATAATGTGTCCCCCCCCGCGATTAATGCGGTATGGCAGGGGGGGGGGGGTGTGATAAACAGGTTGAATTTGCATAATGGTCCGATTTGTAATTAGCGCGGGCGCGGTAATTGCTTGATATGGCAATTTCCGGATTCCCTCGAGGATGACGGGGGGTGATGAACGTGTCCGCATAACAATCAAATAAGATAAACATCCATAGGGTGCGCTTGCTCTCTCCCCCCTCCCCCCCCCACCCCCAGAGTAGCCCTAACCCTACAGCTCTAATTCTGGCCGCGGGGTTTTCGTTATTTCCGTGTGATAAGCGGCGTCCTAGTGATGAGAAGGCGCGAAAACTTGGTGATTTGTGAGTTTTCGCCTGTGTAATCCATCAGGTTGGATCATCATGGCATGACCAGTTTGGGCGAGAAGCCCTCGGCTGTGAGCGCGCGGGCTTCTTCCAGCCCATATGCTTAGTACGCCATCCCCACACATCAATGGGATTAGCAAAAAGCCGGGAAATAGCGCTTAATGGCGTGAAAGCAATAAGACGCCATGGCTGAGAAGCCACCGAGAATGGGAACCTGCTCGTCTCCCACACGAGAACACGAGATAAATCAACTGGTGCAGGTGGAACCCCATGTCCTTTCAAAAAATCTGTACCTGGAGCAGGTTTCCTGTGAGATTTGCACACATCACAGGGTGAGCAAACTTTGAAGAAAGAACCGTGGAAAAAAAGCGAGTGGACGAAGAGGACGATGGACGAAAAAACTCGTTCGCATTGTTCTCGCAATAGAGATGAACAGGAAGGGGAGAAGAGACGAAATTAAGCCTTTGTTGAAGAATAATTAGATAGTTTAGTAATGGGAACAGCAATGAGCTCGCTAATGAGGTATTATGCCTGTGCACGGTAAAATTTCACAAAGGAAACTGTCAAAGTGTTATCTAATTCTCCTCTTAGTGCAAATTTTCTAGGAATTTTCTCCCTAAAAACAGGAACGATGACACGAGAAGAAATTAAGAACTTGTTAGAACTACCTAAGTAAGAAGGCCAAAAATCTCCTACATTTTCGAATTTTCCATTGTCTATAGAGAAATGCGAGAGGTAGGATCGTAAATCTGACCTCTTCGCCTTCACTTTATTGATTTTCCAAAATTTACAAGCAGAAAATCGGGTATGGAGCGCTGTACCTAGAGTGGTCGGGGCTGTGTGACAAGAGGTACGCTGCCGGGCTATGATTGGTCAATTCTTGTACGCGTCGCGGCTGCACCTCTTAAAGATACGGGCAGCGCTGTGGAGAAATATACAAGTTTTCTAGGCTATGGTGGAACAATTGGGTGCTATCGGGGCCTACAACTTGTACGAGGTGGCAGCCGATGCCATTCAATTCATTGAATTTGAAGGAGCAACTTAAAATTGAGAAGTAGACAAGGGCGGCGCGGCCGCGTCGCGGCGTACGTCATGACCGCCTCCCAGTGGGCGGTGCCTTCAAGCTCTGTGATTGGCTAATTCGTTCAACTGACCAATCACTGCGCTCATCCACACCGCCCCTTCCATGTATACCGCTTCACATCCCGGAAGAATAGATTGGAACTGGAGCTTCCGTATTTTTGTGACTCTTATCGCCATATTTTTCGTTTTCTCCTCTTTAGCGAAAACATCGAATTTTCGGAAAAATTTTTGAATTTTGAAAGAAAATTACTGTTTGAAGTACTCATTATCAAACAATGCCTACCGATCAAATTGGTAAAATTGAAACTTACTCTTTGATTCTTTTGACCTCCCCTCCCGTACTGATGAGCACAGGTGGGAAGTCTGCTTCACTGTTTGTTTCCGTTTAAGGGTTTTACTGCGAAAAAAAACTAAACCGTTTCTTTTATCCTTTTTTTCCTTTCCTCTACCTTGACTGTTTGTTTGCATAGGAAAGGGAACAAGTAAAGAAGTGCATTTTGAGCAAAAAAACACTAGGTGCGAGATCTATAACACTATGATTTTTGGCCTTTGCGCTTTGACATTGTAAGGCTAAATGCAGCGACTGGGATTACCCAGGGTAAACGTGTTGTGCTAGAGATAGGTGAATTTGGGAAGTGTCAACATGCTTACCTTGGGTAATCTCAGTGATACACGCCACCCTCGGGTAAGTCGTATGAGAACAAACTGCTAAAGGCGGAATAGACTTTGGTAACCATTCAAGCTTTTGAGTGCTCAAATTGAGAAAAATGAGAAAAATGGAAAAGAATGATAACATAATTTGTAATAATGGAAGCTTGTAATGTTTAGTAAATAATAAACTCATGTGATAAAACAATATGAAATGACAGATAGTCAAAAACTCACGTGGGCAGCATTGTCGAAAATATATTATATATTCCAGACAAGAAATGAAAAGATTAATAAGAATCGGAGCATTACACCCTTAAGCTATGCTTGCTGTAACAAAATCAAAATATCATTGTAGAAAATGAGCCAGTAAAACCTGAATTCACTTCCAGTGCTGAATGGAGAGGTTTTAGAAAAAAAAAGGCAAGAAAATGTGAGGTGATCAAAATCTCCCAGAACGAGTTGTTTGATCGCATTTGAAACTTGCTTGGCTTAAAGCCTTTCATAGCCAACGACCGACTGCTTTGCAAGTTGTCGACAAGAAAGGCGAAAGCAAGCTGTGAACAAGCTTTGAGTCTGGGAAGTTTCAGGTGCAATCAAACAGCTTGTCCTGGAGGTACTGGTTACCCATTCAAGTGGGATAAAATGTCATAATTCATATACTTGGAAAACTTTATTTGTGTGGGTACGGCTTTGACAGCTAAACAGTAGTGTGTTGATCGGATAATGTATGAGATACATTTGATGTTCGAATATTCGATTTCGAATAAGTCCACGAATTGGAAGATTTAGGAAAGGGAGAGCCCTACTTTCTCGGGTGGAAGATATTAATTAACGGCTATGATTTTTTCTTGAAATATTCGATTTTTCAAGAGGGTCATTGAATTATGTTTAATTTATTCGAATTTTATTTGGTCAACACTCTACTGAACAGACTCCAAAGGAGGGAAATGTTCCCTGGAATTAATAGATGAATCATCAGCAAAAATTTAACTATTTATGAGCGACTCACTCTCTTCAAATGGTCCAGTCATTCAGTCAACTGGGTAATGAATAAGCGCCAAATAGGCAAAAGGTTGAAATTAACCAGTGGGAGAGGGAAATGCCCACTCTGCAGGCCGCCAGAGCTGACCGCGGCCCCCCAATGAAAGGACTGACCGCTCACCCAGACCTGCTGCTAAAAATCACTCGAAAATGTGTTGAAGTGTCGGTGCTGAGGTGTATGTGACGGCATGTGACAAATCCAATCATCGCGACCGTCTCTCAGTGGGTGGCCGTACGAGGACACCTGCCGCGAAGACTCAGCGCCTCACACCTCACCCGTTTGTGGCGTATGTACGGTCGAATGATGACTAACGCACACTGTCAGATGGAGCTATTTTTTCGCGTGTAGTGGATTTAGAGAGACACGGCAGGGTTAGGACACTATAGCGGGGAGGGGGCGATCTGACTTGAACGGGGAGTCAAATCCTTGAAGTGGGTGACTTTGACGAGTGCTCGCCGCATAGACTCTTATGTGGTTTTTATGAGCACTCGTGAACGAAGACGTCAATCCGGCAAGATCGACAGGGTCGGGATTTGACGGCGGTTAGGATAGAGCGTTAAGGATTTTATGACGTTGCTGGTCTATGGAAGAGCATCCATAAACGTCAAAATGGAGTTCCTTCAAGGAATCTGGAGGTTCGAGGGTTGCTTGCTTGTGGGTAGCATCCTGAAGGCCGAACAGGCAAGACATATCCCGGTGTTGAACTCCAAAAAGCAGTTGAACCCCAAAAAGTATGAATGCTGTTCTTTTCATGTCCTTTTTCTTAAAGAAAGAAATCCTATGGCATGGTCAGAGTCAACGGTAGGGGAACACGATATACCTTCTGAGTTTTTATCAACATGTATATATTTCTATTGAAAACCCTATACTTGTATAAAAAAACTGGAATTTGCATGATGCTAAATACATGCATGACTGGACCTCGCCGATCCAACTTTCTGTTCAAGGAGGCATCGCATCGCCAAACGCTAGAATTGGCGTATTTCAGGATGTCTGATCAAAATCTCCTGAGATCGTGCACATCTCATACACGTTCCATGCAGATTCGAAGCATATTTCATGCAAGCCCTATCTCAGGTTAGCCTTAGGTTGCACGAAATTCGCATGACAGTTGTATTACACTAACATGGAGGGAATTCCTTGGAAATTCCGCTATGGCCTTGGTTCTTCATTTCCTCTTCAGAGTATTTTAAGGGCGATAAAAAAAAGCTTTGAACAAACCAGAAAGTAGTAGTAGTTATTCTTGCAGGTTTCGAGAAAAAATGTAAAGGAAAATCCTCTAGAAGGTTACGGAAAAGTTAAATGGGTCCTGAGAAGAAAATACAGTTCTGCATACTCTAA
This sequence comes from Ancylostoma ceylanicum, assembly GCA_000688135.1. Classification (NCBI taxonomy): domain Eukaryota; kingdom Metazoa; phylum Nematoda; class Chromadorea; order Rhabditida; family Ancylostomatidae; genus Ancylostoma; species Ancylostoma ceylanicum. Next base: position 109,608 of record JARK01001505.1, on the reverse strand, counting down.
GGTACGTACAGTCCTTCTTTAAAAAATGGACGGGTTGCGTGACTGCATCATCGCGGCGAGACCTGAACGAGAGATGCGGAGAGAGCATGCTTCAAGTGAGAGGGTCGAGTAGGTCCCGCCACGATTCTGCAGCCGCAACGCTAAGAAATCGCACGCACAATCCGTCCATTTTTTCGACAAGGACTGTAGGTGCATGAAGGATGAATAGCAGCCGACTGCGATAATTAGCTAAAAAACAGATTAGCCAAAACATTGTCATTATCCTGGGAGGATTGAATGTATGCGTATTGATTAAATCGAATGGTGTTCGAATAACCCGATGAAAGTTCGAGTAAATCCAGTGAGAAGGAGACCTGTTCAGCGAGGAATGAGGCGAGGAAGAAAGAGTATAAACAGAAGAGTTTGTAAAGTTTTCAGCCATGAGTTCTAAAACTGTTTCATGTATTCAAACAATCGGCTAACTATTCGAATATTATTCAATTTGGCTGACACTACCGTTATTTTTTTTTATTATTTCCGACTCAAAAATATTTTTAAAAGCTTTCGAAAAGCTAGGGAATTCTTTCTCACAGTAATTCCACTACAGTGTCCTTCTTAATTACCGCAGTGGTTATCGTACCCTCAAGGTTACGGTATCAAGGTTATTTGGGTGCTGAATGCAATGGCACTGTATAAAAAATTACATGGTCTGCGGAAAAATCGGAACTAGGAAAGTTTGGGAGTGGGGGATATCCTATAATTATGAAACGCACAGTATATATAGTCCTTTTCAAAAAGATAGACGGATTCCGTGGTTGCAGAATCGCGGTGGGACCTGGTCGAGGAATGCGGAGAGAGTATGCTCCACGTGAGAGAGTCCATTAGGTCCTGCCACGATTCTGCAGTCGCAATACTATGGAACCACACGCGCAATCCGTCTATCTTTTCGACGAGGACAGTATGTATGTGTATGTAGAAGACGATTTCAGAAAACTGTTGGACATCCCCTTCTTTCTGCAGAGAAAACAGTAGTTTTCCAGCAATTTCCCGGCATTTTACTTGGAGTGATTGTGGAAAATCCTGGTGAAAATCCTTACTCCAAAAACATTATGATGGAAAGAGTGGAATTCCCTTGAACACAAATCCTTAGAGCGAATGTTTCAGCAACTGCTGCTATACCCTTGCTGATGACCAGCAAAATCAATAAAACTACACAATAAAACAGTTGTTTGGTGCTAAACTACGCGGAAATCCGGCCGTTTTCCGGTCGTAGTCGACTGCTGAAGCGTCGTTGGAGGAAATTATGCGAGAAATCTGACCATCACAGCACGGATTTATGTATATGCGAATTGGCTGAAGCTGCGCGCGCGCATTTCACGGCTGCGTTTTTTCCGCGAACACTGCGACGCGGCGGTTGATTTGAAGTTCCCGGAAAATGTCAGTGAGCGTGACGATGAGTGTATCCAGACGCCGCACATCCACACATCATGAAGGATGTTCACGCGGTGGAAAAACTCATGCTGTGACATGACGGGCGTACGACCAGTACTATGCGTGATGCGCGTCAGGTGCATGGGAGTTTTCGGGTGGTTCTTTTTCATCCGGGCACCATGTAGCTGAGACATGGTGTTCCGCTCGAGAAAGAAACGATGCGAAGAAAGTTTACGGACGCTAAAGACAAAAAAAATTCCGACGGAGCCAAGTTGCAGAGACAGGTGCAAAAGAAGAAAATGAATGAATGAAATGAAATGAAAAGGTTTCCGAAATTGGATCGACTCTGTTGAATACCAGAATTCTCAAAATTCTCCAACTCCTCTCCTGAACTTGGTCTTGATGGACAAAAATATAATAAGAATGCAGAAACTACATTAATTTTTATCTCCACAATATGTAATGGGTATTTACCCGTTGCTTCAACTGTGGCAACCGATACGTGCACTGATTGTGAGTATGTTTTCTAAAAACTTTTGTCTTTGTTCCTATTTCCGTGAATTTCTAATACTTTTGCGTTGATAGGTCTCCTTTTCTGCAGGAGTCGCACTCATCACAGAGATTGTATACCTCGGGTAAAAGTGCTAACGCCACACAAATTTAACCACTGCATCAGCACGTTTACTTCGGGTAATTTCATAACGCATACATGAAAGGCCAACCTCGCAAACTCACGGTGGTTAGCTTGATGGTGATCTTGTACATAGACTACATAGTGTTAAGAGACGTAGGGTTTGAAAATTGGTTTGCAAACATGGTTTCGCTAGGTTATGCGTTCATGAATCCCAGCCCAGGCCCAGAAAAATGTCGAAGGAATTACTGGAAGATATTATTACACATTTGGTAGGTGTGATTACCCGTATGTAGCAGCTGGGTATAGAGAGAGTAAGCCCACAGGAATGAAGTGAAAAGCTTCGTCCAGAATGAAGCCAAATGATTGACTTATTGGAATTTTCATCGTTGCCTCTGCTTTCTTACCATCATTAATTTTTACCTTTTAGTACATCATTATTACTTTAATATGTACTTCTTCGCCGACTTGTAGTGCACTTTCGAGAGCTACAAAAAAAAAACGAAATGTCAATGAAAGTTTCAAAAAATAAGTCCTGTGTCTATAATTATAGCACAACTGATACCATGTTAACGTGAAAACAATGCCTTCAGAAACTTATGAGAGAGGAGGGTATCAATCGAACATCAAACCTCACCACGTACCAGAAGAGAATACACGACTCAAATGTGGGCTGCACGATCCCCACACGGTAGGAGAAAGCCTATTTCTTGGGGGAAATCAATATGTAGCACTTATAGCTCCTCCAGAATTATTCTTCGTTTAATACTAAATTGTTTCATTTACAGTGTACAGAAAGTCACTTCGTTGAGGATACGCAAATAATTTTCACATTTGTGGCCTCACCATATTCATTTACACAAGTATGGAAATTTTCTACATACACATGTCGCTCGGAAACGAAATATTATATTTCTGCCTTCTTTCGGAATTGTTTATTTTTCCCGAATTCAACCGCTCATTCTGGATTACACGTATTTGTAAACAAGTGGGTGGAGACAAATAGTAACTGTGAAACGAATAAAAGGAAACGAGAAAGAGCAAAGTGCTGTACGTGGAATCATTCAAAAAAAATCTAAATTAAAGGCCCCTGTGCGTTTTGTGTACTTTCTGAAAGTCTCCATAACAAGTTGTCTAATTGCATGTGGAACTTCTTGCACCCAAAGCTTGTCGACAACTTGAATAATGCATTAGATATATTTGAATTCGAAGATTCGACTTCGAATTATTTAAGACTTCGGATATCCGAAGAAGAGGAAGAAGTACCATTCTTCAGGAATGATAAGAATATGCTAAGGGCCTTTTGTTTTTTCAACATCCGAATTTCCTGGATCAGATTCTGAATTGATAAAAAATATCGCTGTCTGACTTTTCGAGGCCCTACTTAAGTATAATTAATAAGGAGTACGGATGCCAACTAGCCGCACCCCAGTGGATTCCAGAAATTCCCCATACGACGCGAAAGTGCACTCATCCCTTAGTGAGCGCTATGAGTTCGCGGCTAAAGGCGCTAATTAGCGAACGCTGCGATGTTTCACGACTATTGCAGTGCCGACGCAGGCGCACATATGTTTGGAAGAGAGCCGCGGCGAAGAAGATGTGGGCGGAAAAACGCCAACAACGACGCAGCGACTGCCTGCGTTGCGTCTTCTGAATTGCTCGCGACATGTTTTACGACGCGCATAGTGTTCATAGTGCGACGTGGGCATTGAGCAATAAAGAGATCTTTGCTGAGGATTTCATCGTCTCACTGGTGTAGTTAAGCGTGTACGACCGTCCGTAGCCGAAAAAGAAGCGATTGTACGCGACAGTGTTGCTGGCCGGCGTAAGTGGTGTACATGCTGACAAAACGCCTTCCGAGCGCTGTTTTGTTTTGGTTGGCAGCGGCTTCAATTGCATTATAAGCTTTTTGCTTTATTGTTTTGCTGCTTAAAAACGTCACTGTTGATGCAGACCGGGCCAAATTTAGCTGGAGAGGAGCCAAATACCAAAACACGGGCCTTCAGCATCTAAAAAATCTCTAAAATCTAGCTCTCATGTCGACGCTGGTTACATGAAGTGTGCATGGGATTTACATGATGTATACGTTGCGTAAACTTATTTCAGGACGCCCACCAACCATGGTTTTTTTGGTCTTCCCACTTCGAGAACATTACTGTCCGAAAGCAAAAAAGGGAAAAATTAGCCAATTTTTTTTATTGATTAGTGCCGTTTAAAAATATCACCGTTTGGCAGACTTGTACGAAATTGGACGGTGAGGGGCCATTTACCAAGCGAAACCTTTGATAGCCCATATAGCACGAATCATTCATTTTCTCTGAAAATTTTTCTTGAGGTCATCTTGACAGAAAAAAGCGTCTACGTAAAAGTTTCACGTGTTGCTTCTTTGCACATATCATTTTATCGTAGGATCAGGTTGCTTTGTTGGAAATTTGCATGACGTAAACGTGTTGCAAGCTTGAAACGCTGTAACCAATGATCGTAAAATTTTTTGATTTCTAGCAAAATATTATTTTACTATTATTTAAATGGTGAAAATGATGGATACGTTTGGGCTCTTTCATGGGTTACGTCTGCTTAAAAACATCGGATTTTCACCAGGATTTTCCACAATCACTCCAAGTAAAATGCCGGGAAATTGCTGGAAAACAACCGCGGGCCGGAGCAAAATTGTCTGAACAGGGACACATTAAAGAGGAGCACGCAGTGTGCTGCAGTAGGACGTGGGCAAACTAACCTCTCAGTGATTTTCAAGATCGACTTCATCTCTAACGTAGCCACGTAACGTTCGTTTAGATTGCATGAAGTTTGCAAGGAATGTGAATGATGCGCACATGGCGTAAGCGTGTTCCTGCTCTACGGTCATGTGTCTTTTTTTATGTTTAAAATAGGCGCTATCTCCGAATCCTTCCTCGAAAAATGTTTCTGAGTTGGATACAATGAGACGCCGACTATATTCGCTGAACAATCAAAAATTCGTGGCTAGAAAACTTCTTTCTACCAAGTTCCAGAATATTCTTTCGCCATTCAAATGCTAATGCTTCGTACTTACGGAAGAGTTCTTTTTTTAAGGAACACCAGCGTTGGGTATATCACCCAACTCATACAATTCTTCCTGGGGACATTTCCTCAAGTGCAACCGAACCGTCGTGAAAAACATTGAGGATAATCGGAGATGATTTCCACTGTAAACACATACACATGTACATAGACACCATGCTTCCTTGTACTAGGGAATGGAACAATTTCAAGCAAAGAAGCTCTAGAAAGAGTAACGCGCCGTCCAGTAGGAGCGCTAGCAATGGTGAAAGTAACAAAGACCGCTAGGGATTCGACCTTCGCGCAACGTTTCTAAGTCAAGTAGTTGGAAAAAAAGTGTGAACGGGCGGTAGTCGCTGCGAATATTTTCTCTAGAGATCGCATTTTGTCACATTCCAGGGACGAATTAGAGAGAAATGACCTCAATCAGCAAAAACTACTCGCAGCGCAGGATAGGTCTCTGCACAGAAATATGTAGTACATTCTTGGTAGTTTTTGCGTGTTTTCGATTTTTGACTTGGAGTACATAGTTCTCCACTACACGTTATATTGGAGACTGCTATCGTTAATATCAGATACAAATGAATGTTTATTAACTTTCAAATAACATGGACTTCTCGGCAGGTATCGTCTTTATAACAAATTTCATGTGGATCGCAAGCCACGAGTGATTCTTTTTCGAGAGTTCTAGATTTCGATTTATTCGACATTAAATCTCCAAATTCAAAAGTACTGATGCATTAAGCGGTCCTAAGTGTAGTAGCAATTATTCCATTGCACCAGTGACATTTCATTTCTTGGAACTATCCACGAACTTTTAAAGAAATGACAGACTGCCGCAGTGAATAGCTTTAAAATCCTAGCAAAACCCTGTTTTGAACCAGATGAACTTGCTCGAAACAACATGCGTCTCGTGCTCAGCTTTTTACTGGGTTAGTGAAACAACCTGTCGGTGAAGCTGATTCCAAGAAGGCTGGTGCCAGGAACCAGAAACGTATCTTGAATGTGTATAGAACCAGAAAAAAAATCAATTATTGATTGAATCATGACATTTCTAGTCTTGTGACTGGATCATCATCGAAATTTTGACGTTACTGGAAGCCCTGTACCAATCAAATTAATAATGTTGTGAAAAGATATTGGATGAGCATAACTGTAACCACTCAAAAGGAATCTCCCCTTCTCGTTCTCTTTACCATATACCTATAAATAGGTTTAAATAATGTCTAGGTCCTCCAGAGATCTAGTCAATGGGGGGACGAGGAGGTTCCTCTATATAAAATGAAGGTAAGAACTTACCATAAATTGTCCTCATTTGTAGGCAACAATTTCCCCGATTTGGTTCAATTACCCAGGTTTGAGATATTTATTCCTCTTCTCATTGTTGCACTCACTTCCTCCCGTACAACCCTATACGTGTGCGTGATGAAGTGGTGTTAAGTTTTTTCCTTTATTTCATGCCGTTTTTTAGAGCTAAGGGATTTCCCTCCCTTAATGATGTGTACTAGTGGAAGCGCTGTGCTTTGGTATAACATCTGCGTAAAAGTATAATACCAAACGGAAGTTGTGAAGTTTTTTCTCTTCCCAGCAGTAAATTATGATTTATTGATTCTTGATGATGTCCACTGATCCATTGATGCCCATCGTCCGATGTTAGAACAACGCACAACAGTAGCCGGGATTAGCTGCAGCAGCATAGCGAAAGAATTCACGCTTTCCCACCACCAGAAGCCCGGCGCCCCGACGACTTTACAACTTCGAAATGAATGTTCTTGCTGGCGTAGATCATTTGTCACCGGCGACAACAAACAATTGTTGTTTCGTACGAGCGCGGAAAAATCGCACGCTTCGGCTGTATGTGCGGCTTGTCCGCCAGGGAAACAAGATCCGGCATGTTTTCTAGTGGAAATCCATTAATGTCAGCTTCAGCACCTCTTCTGATGTGGCACTCAGATGAGAAGAAGCCTCAATACCAGGTGTTTTGGGACGGTAAACCTGGTATGGGTACAGGTTCTGCGTGATGACTTTTTCGTTATGGAAAGAAGAAATGGTGGTGAAAAGACAAAGGCAACATTGTACAAGTGTTATGTGTCGCATGCAACATGGAGGTTACCCAAGGTAAATGTGCTAAACCATCAAATCGACCCATGTTAAACAAATACATTGATACCCTCACCCTGGGTAATCTCAATGACGCATGTAGGCCAGGGTCAAGAACGGATATCGATTGTATTAGATTTATTGAAGTTCAGAGATTCGATTTCGATCAAGTCGAGAGTTGAATGATTGAAAAAGTAGGGCAATACACCCTGGGCATGGATACGTTAACGAATTCTAAATTTGGGAGTGTTAGCACGTTTACTCTGGGTAATCTCAATGGCCTCTGGACGAAAGATGAGAGCAGCTGTGACACCAGTTTTTGTTTGTCAGATATTCGGAAGTTCGAATATGTAGACTTCTGAATAAACCATTATACTGGGTAAATTTATAGCCATATTTTTGAGCTGTGGGTAAGACCATGGACAAATCGATTGTTTCATTCCTGAACTTCAAGTTTAAATACCTAGTCGAGAAACAGTAAATTACTAACTAACCTATATCAAAGAGCAAATTTCCATCCAGAAATATTAAATGATTTTGAGTTTTTTCTACTCATGCAAAACCAAAAATTGAAACGACCGAAAGGAGTGATACCGTTATAGCAAAAAGGGCCCTAGCATTTGTAAAAACCGGCCATTTTTTGATGCCTGGGCCTGGACTCATCACTGAGATTACCGAATGTAGAATTATTTACGCTCTTGTTAACGGTAGATGAAATCAGAGCATTAGCACGGTTACCCTAGGTAATATGAATAACTCAGACAAGTTTTCGGAAGAACCGCAGCAGAAAATCGGAGGAATCGACAGGTGACCGGCGGTTATTTTGGTGTCCTACTGTGTTTTTTCCGAGTAGCAGCTGCGGCCCTTCCGAACCTTTTTATCTCTGTGTCTCTCGCTTCCTAACCACATACTCGAGATCTCTTTCTGCTGCGGTCCTTCCGACACTTTGTTTGAGAATGCATACGGCCCCTGGTTCTCCAGAGCCTTAAGGAAACTGGTTTCCTTGAAATATGGATAATCACATAGCCTGAGGACTGCTTCAAGGCTGTAATTTTGAAATCATTGAGGAAAAGGTGATCGAAATTCCCGGGACTAGCTCAAGTGGTATAAATTGGCAGGGATCGGATCAACTACGGGGATAAAAGCGCGCTACAGCGCTAAATTCTTGACCGAATGCAAAAAAACCCTAGCTCTTTTCTTTTCCTCCTAGGTCGTTACGTCTATGTGTCACTTTAGAATTATTGTTGTAAAAGTTTAGTAATGACAATATGTATATCGATCAAAAAACGATCAAAGATATTATCACCTGGAGAAGAGCTCTTTTTTGTTGTTTTTTTTTTTGCTTGAATTTTTCTTATGCGGTTTTATACTGAGGAACTGCTGGAAGCCATTAGTGTGATTGTTTTTAGGTGCTGTAGACGAGGTTAGTAATTATTTGACGACGATAAACAAGCAGCAAATCAAGCAAACAATTGCAGGCTTTGCAGCTCACGAAAATAGTCAAAACATTGTATGAATATGCCGAGATTCATCGGAAGTCCCATATATGACTCGGTGAAAGACAGTTCGAAGGCATTTAAAGAAGGTTAGTCCATAATAGATCAATATCCTGCATCTTATTTCTGGTCATACCCTTCTAAAAAATTCCATGCATAGGAGAGCGCCGGCCATTTTTTCTCCGCAATGCAAACAGGCGTTCCACAACGTGGTCCGATTTGAAATTCAAAAAAGGTCACGATATTTAACTCTATGCAGAAACGCTCGCACAGAGCTTCTTGGACGTTTCTGAGCCAGATTAGACGTATGCGTGATGGAAAGGGCAGCTTCTTCGGATACGGTGGCCGTGAGCCGGAAAAAGCCGGAGGTGTAGAAAAATGCAGAAACTCTTGGTTTTTATATGAGGAAGCATTAAATTCCTGAGGATTCCTTCACCGCATGGAGATGGGGCACTCTAAATGGGAGGAATAAAACACTACGATAATGGATGAGAGTTTGGAATAAACATTTCCTCAGGCTTTCTTGGCCGAATGTGATTCATTCGAATAATGCAATTCGAAAAGAAGCGAATCAATGAACCTAGAAAAAACGCAGATGTAAAGTGGGTAAGAAGAGAAGACAGCGTGTTACAGATGGATGAATTAAAAGAGGGAAATCATAAACAAGGAGGGCACTTTAACAGCAGAAAAAGCAGAGAAATAGGGAAAAAGGAATGATTGAGTGGATGAATGAATGAATGAATGAATGAATGAATGAATGAATGAATGAATGATCGAATAAGCGAATGAATGGATGTATGGATGAATAGATGGATGGATGAACGAGTGAATGAATAAACAAATATATATGTATATCGTTTAGACTTCCATTTATTTCTAAGAATCAAATAAATATATTAACTAAATTTCCAGAACTCTCCGAAACCGAGCAAACAAATAATTCGTATATTTCAATGATCAAATTTTTCACCGAGTTATCAAACTTTTTTTTCGGTTCAATAGAGAATTACGTAATATTTCAAATATTCTACTACAAACCAAGCACTTTTCAAATGGAAAATAACACCAACAACAAGTAGATACTCAAACATGCAGTAGAATGAATGAATGAATGGATGAATGAATGAATGAATGAATAAGTGGACGAATAAATAAATGAATAGGAAGGATTCATTAGCTTTCTCGCTAGAAGCGATGAGAATGATTTGTAGACAGTACGTATCTTCGGGATTTCCATGTTGTACCAGCTAGTCTCTTTTTTTTTTTCCTCGGAATCTGCAATGAGAAGCTTGGAAATCACCCAAGTGACGGACAATTTCTGTTTGATCAAGTGCATGTTTTACTTGAAAACCTCCAGATTTCCTACAGAACTTCGCATTGTTTACCAATTGCCTTAAATAACCAGCTTTTTTCCAGTAACCTCTATCCAGACTCCGAACGTTATATCTGGAGATACGATTCTTGAAAATTTTTCGACCCAATTTTCTTTGAATTCTTCTAGGATTAATCTGCATCCAAAGTGCGCTCCATTACCAACTTTCTGAACTGCCGCCACAAGTACTCGACAAATGCTACAACTGTTAAACGACAACAATTAGTTGCACAGTATTGCAAGCCAGAGGAAATATTTACGAGAATCCATTAGGTTCGTCGTGGAAATTTATATCCCACTTATCATCAATACCTCCCAGCGTCCCACACGCTCGTGCCAGTTGTCCTTCACGAGGGCACATTTATTTCACTAGGCGGATAATGTTCTTGGAAATGCGTGGGCCATGCTTTCGAGGATTTTACTCTCTGAAATCTTAAGTGTTCTTGCCGTTGAGCTATGGAATCCCTCCTGCGTTGGAGTTTCTCACCACCAACAATCTGTTCCCAAATTACGAGGAGATTCGCTCTAAATCATCCGAAACGATGTTGGAAAGAAGCGAGCAAAGACTTTGAGGAGGCGTACTCATTTGAGAGACCACTCATGGGAATAGTGCCCAGTCCCACACGGAAGCAAAGACCCTTTTAGTGCCTATAGAGCCTTAGCGTTGAAAGCTGGATCGTTAAGGTCATGTCGTTAAAGCCCATATTGGTATTCGTTTCGGGACCTCATTAAATGTTTTGGATTGCCACCAAGAATCATTTCGCATACATTTCTCCGGACTGAAACGGACGGGTATGGAGCGTCATATCTGGGGTCGCAAACATCATTGAGATTACCCAGGGTAAACGTGTCAACACCACACAAATTCATCCATAGTCAAAGCGGGCATCATAATGTACCCTGGGTAATTTCGTTGCTTAATCCAGGCCCAGAAAAGGCCGGTGCCGCCGAGCTCTGCGAATGGTTTATTTACTCAGATGGCCAATCGTAGAGCTCGTCCGCTCCGCCCATTTCAGGTAAAACGCGCTATACTCGGAACAGACGTCATAAGTAACATAAATCTAGTCAAAGTCGGTCATTGTTTCGCAAAAAATTAAGTAAACCCTTTGACCTCCACCCTCCCCCCCATCCCCTACTCCCATCCTTCCCTCAGTTCAAAATTCTCAAAATATTTCATAACTTCCCCTTGCAAAACAGGAAAATTTTCGCCTTGGAAAAAATGAAGAGAAACGAAGAAGAATTAGTGCAGGTCATGAATGGAAATGTACACAAGATTCTGGGCAAAAAATTCCCCAAATGGGGCCATGGGTGGGCATTTGAGGGCACTTGCCGGACTTTTCTTTATTTATTTAATTATTTATTTATGCATTTATTTATGTATTTATTTACTGCGCACCAAACACGACAATTACGTGCTGAGCCTAAATAACAACACCAAATCAAGGGGACAAAGGCGAGTAATAAAGGTATAAATATATGCAGAGAAAGTAGCTCCAGACAGACAGAATAGATGTAAATAGGAGCCATGCTCATATTAGAGTCTGGAGTAGTGCGGATATTCAGAACAAAGGACAAGGAGAAGAAATGGAAGAGGAGACGTGGAGCATATCTAATTATTTGTCCATGTAATTATCGCGGATGTACCTCTCTTCCAGTGCCGTTCGCCTTTGCTCAACTGGTGGATGCCTGTGGAAAACACTGGAAACAAGAAAGTGTGTAATCGGATTCTCACCTTATTTTTTTCCTTATCCCTGCCCAACTACTATAGTGCTATTAAATAGCCTGACCTTCTGGGTGAAGGTGCAGCAGTAATGATGAAGAAGTACACAAAATCAATGCCTAATAGGTCTATTTTCCTTTTTTTTTATTTTTTTGAGTTTTTTCTGCAAGGATCAGCGCAGCCAAACAGAGGTGCTTAATTTCTGGTGAGTGCCTGATTTCTCCCAAGGTAGACAACGGTGAGAACTGGTCCCCACTCTTGAAGGTTTCTTCGCAGATCGTTAGGAGTTCGCAACTGTTATTGGTAGATCTCTTTTTCGATGATTCATCAGTTTCAAACAACGTTGGCCAAGGTAATGAAGGCGAGAAATGGTCCCCTGAACGAGTCCCCTAAATGAGGTTGACCCCGGTGCTGAAGGAGAAAAATGGTTATACTGAAGATTTCCTCACGTATTGTTTATGGTAAATTAGGATCAAAGTTGGCAACATCCATAAAGCTATTTTCGTTGCAATGCAGAACTGATTCCAGCTGAATTAGTGCGGAATAGAAAACTACGAGAAGTAGTCCCCATCGCTATTCATTTTGGAAGGTTGCTCAGCAGCCTTCAAAAATTTTTGCCCTCTACTTGTAATCTGCCTCCGAATTCGGAAAATAATTTCTGCCCACTAAGAAATGGAGCAAGGAACCAGTTTTCGCCATTCTTTAACGGCGATCTATTACTCACAGGGAAGAAATGATCAGGGACCAGTACACCTGAAGATCTTTACTTTTCAGAAAAGCTTTGGAAGACAACTGCTAGTCTCTAATAGATCACTAGCCTCTCCTTGCATTTGATTCCTTCAAATTGGAAACTATTAAATTACTGCAAGCTCTCGCGTAAAATCTTGAAAGTTGAAAAAAAAATGAAGTAGCAAAATGGTCAACCAAGCTGAGCTCCTGAAAATTCAAGAAAGCGCAGATGTGCACGTACGCAACTACGTCAAAGACGGCTATACCGTGGAGAAATAGGAATTCACCACTACGCAAACGCTTACGAAAAGGTTTTCTCTCGAAGAGACTTTGCTGAACAGGTCAGATTTGTCTATCCAGGAGAAAAAAGGAGCAGGGATTACGACTGCAGGCTGAGCGCGGAAAGCGAGCGGCATTCGTTTCGATTGGAAAGAAAAAATCGCGCCGCGTGCTATCAAGCAGAGCATTTTGGCGAATTAATAAGCCAATGCCGTATCGACGAGCCAACGGGGACGAGCTCGTGTAGGTCGGCCAGACCAGAATCCACGAATCCACCGACGTGGCCGGAATGAATTGTGCCTGGGGCGGGAATCAATCCCAACGAGGCCGCGGTGCGCTGCTCTGAAAACGACTATCGTTCACATCCTCATTTATGGCGAAGAGGCGCGAATTATTTATGGAGAGTGTACCCGCCGAGGTGACGGCAGATGGTCGCCGGCGAGGTGTTCTTTGTCAGTTTGGGCGTTCAAAGAATCTGGATGAGGTTTGTTTGGCCTGGATGTTGCCGGGTAAATTTTTGAACAGAACGATCCCGTGTGCAACTATTTTAAGGAACCTTTACCTTGATAAAAAAAATGTTGAATATGAGCAGAAAACAATGAAAGAGGTCAGCGTATGAAAGCGACTGTAGCATGAGAATAAAGGAAAGGAAAAGAGATCCACACAGTTGAGGTAATTAATTATGAAAATGTTTGAATTTTTGAGTGAAGGTTCGAGCTTAAAATGACAAAAACACTCTCCTATAAATGGAGGTTACGATTAATTTCAATATGAATGAATGAATGTGAATGAATGAATGAAAATGAATGAATGAATGAATGAATGAATGAATGAAATGAATGAATGCATGAATGAATGAATGAATGAATGAATGAATGAATGAATGAATGAATGAATGAATGAATGAATCAATGAATCAATGAATCAATGAATCAATGAATGAATGGATGAATGAATGAATGAATGAATGAATGAATGAATGAATGAATGAATGAATGAATGAGCGAATGAATGAATGAATGGATGAGTGACTGAACATATAAATGAATGATGAAATGGGATAACCTAACAGCAAATGAGAAAAATGCTCCCTGTCCGGTAAATCAACCCTTTTATTGTTTTGTATATCTTGTAATTAATTGTTTACATATTCGCTGAAGGACCTCCCCTCTTCCTGCATTAATAGAGAGGTTGTAAATTTAAATATGAGTTACCACAGGTCGTAGGCATACTTAATTGAAATCAACCGAGGTAAAGATAAACGTATTAGTATCACATAAACATACCCACCGTCGGCACAAGCGTCAACGCGTTCACCCTGGGTTGTCTCAATGATGCATCCAGGCCAAGAAAACGAGTCCTGGGAACTTCAAAGAGTGGAAAAGCAGAGCCGGCTTCCACGCTGACTTAACCGCATGCCAATTGTGCCAAAAATAGGCGGGAATTCTCCTTTTTGCCTGGGTAGCCTGTCGTTTCCACTTTATCAGACTAGCTACCAACGTGTCGTATCAGCAGTGCGGATCTCGTCCGAATTCCTGCGAAATGTGGTTCCCGCCTTTCCTTCAAATGAACCGCCGACCATGTATAATACACAATTTCGAATTGGATTTGCGGTAAATATAATAGAAGAGCTTCTGATAGCGCAATTTTCCCCAGAAGTCTTAAGAAATTTTTGTGAGAAACGGATCTGTAGCAGTTTCTAAAATATCACAGAATTTTCTCGAATTTCCCTTATTGCACCGCACCTGTACACATAGTTAATTGATAGAGCATTCAGGATGAAGTTCATTGTAATAACTCCGTTTACACATAAAACCCAAGGAAATTCATCACCGACTGCGAACATTACCAGTACTTGCTCCTGACCCTGAATCATGCCTGAAAAAAATGTCGGTGGACTCTATAACTATTGTAATTTATGAACCAGATTGATTATTTAAACCTTTAACTCAGTATTTTTGTCATTAACATTTTGAATACTCACTCTGTTACTGATATTTTATTATTGAGCACTTATTATGTCACTGGCATTCCTCATTCCAAAGGGATTTAGGTAGGTGGGGAGGAAGGTAAGAACAGCATAAGAAATCTCTTAGTGGACGATCTATACCTGAAGAAAGTGATTAAAAAACAGCTAAAATACCCTTGTACGAATAAGCCCTTTCAGGAGAAAATAGAGTCATCGAAACATGAGCAATATTCCGCTTCGCTTGCAATGAATGCACATAAACTACTAGGCCATTCTGCTTAGATGAGCATAAAAAGCATTTAGCTTCTCGATGCAGTCCCTACATAGTTCAACGCTATTAGGTCACCATTACGTCCTTAAAAAAGGGTAGGGCTGTTATGCACCGTTCAGGCATTTTATGCGGATAGAAATTACAATCACACTAGGACTTGAAAGCCATTTTCGAAGTTCTAGCATCCAAGCCTCTCTAGAACTTTCATAAAACATAACGGAACAACACCCCAAAGAAAAATAGCGCCTAATTTTGAAACCGTGCTCTCAGCTAAAGTGAAAGGGCAATAAATTTCTGTGATATTGCAACATCTCAACGTTAGAAACAGCAATGAGTGTTTTCCAAATCATTCGCTTGCTTCGCCACTTCGCTTAGCGTTTCTGAAACAATTAATTTAATTGCTACCAGCTTTTGCTCAGGGAAATTGCCAGTACGGTAGGGAGGATAGGAACATAACTTTATCAGGATTGTTAGTGAATCCCTCCATGCTTATATGTTTAGAATTGGGCCTATCGACTTCTTTCTACCATGCTAAGAATACTATATCGAAACAGCTTCAGAGATTAATGTCAATTTGTTCTGTTATAGATCTTCGGCACTTTAGTTGATCTGGCCCCAATGCATCATTGAAATCACCCGGAACCGCGATGACTCCGGGTTAACGAGGGGTAAATTGGAGCGATGGTAATACGTTTATCCTAGGTAATCTCAATGATGCATGAAACCTCTGGTCAATAGCCTTCTGTACTGTACAGGAAACGTCATTCACGATTGTCTTCTTCCAGTGCTGGCGGCGTCAAATCACTTGTTAACCCACGTTGATACGTGATAACACAAACGTTGATCCTATACTGGTTAACACGAACCAACGTGGGTTAACGAGTGATGCGGCACTGCCAACATCGAGAGGAAGACAGTCGTGATTGACGCTCCCTATAGATATATTCGATACTTCAGGAGAATATTCGAAATATTCAATTTGCTGAAATCTCGACTTCATTTGTCTGAATTGCCTGCACTATAAATGACTATATAGCTTCTGACCATTATGGAATAGTGCAGACGAGACGCATCATTAAGCCATCGCAATAGGAAAGAAAAAACAGCCATCCCAAAAAAACCACCACACATAAGAGAAAATACGCGGATATCCGATAGGGGTTTTATTGCATAAGAAATGTGGGAGAGTCCCATAGCGAAAGCACATCAGAAATGCGGAATACTAATCGACGGGTATACGTACGTAAAGCCCGCGGGCGGGCCACCTTGGAAAAGGCAATTCATGGAGAGACCGCGCAAAAAGAGACGGCGTGAAAGGTGGCTGAAGGAACTCGGTTCTCACCAAAGTCGTCCTTGTCCCACTCGGGGCGAGGAGAAGAACACTGCTGTGCAAATTAACACCGGCATAAGAAGGGGTCTGTTGCGTTACACTAAAGAAATCCTGGAAAAAAAAGTGAAGAAGAACAGGAGAGTGGCAGGAAATGCGTATAAATGTCGGCAATTGACAAGGACGTGGTGGAAAAAACCTGCTGCAAGAAGTCGTGGGATGGTTTTTTGGGAGGATTAGCAGAAATTGAACGGGGATTTAATGGAAGCGAAAAGGAATTTGGAGCCGTGCATATTGCAGGAAGAAATCAGGAAGGAATTGCTTATGATAATGAAAAAAATGAAAGAAGAATTGTGGAAATGAAGAGGAAATGGAAAGGAAAACCCGGTGAGGAATTAAAGATACATTCAATTTAAGTAATGTAATGACGTGATGATGTAGTTTGGGCAAAACTACATCTAGGATAAATACATTACTGGTTTGATGAAAAGGATCAGAGATTATATAAATGAATGACTGAATGAATGACTGAATGAATGAATGTGAATGAATGAATGAAAATGAATGAATGAATGAATGAATGAATGAATGAATGAATGAAGAATGAATGAATGAATGAATGAATGAATGAATGAATGAATGAATGAATGAATGAATGAATGAATGAATGAATGGCGGACTGAATCAATGAAAAAATGAGTAAGTAAGTGAACAAGTGACTAAATAAATGTGTGAGTAAGTGAATAAGCTAACAAACAAACAAGCAAATAAACAAATGCACAAATAAACAAATAAAGGCAGGATTAAATGAGTGGATGAGCGAATAATTAAATGTATATAAACACACATTTGGTTCAACACTCTTTCCACTAATACTTGGTAACTACCAGTTCCTTCTGCACACTCGGAGCGCTACTAGCGCGCAGACAAGTCCATGTATACTCTCACCCTTCCTTAGTGACACATGTTTGGGTTCAGCATAATCAGCTTCCTTACTGTTTACACCACCGGACATTCCAGAGCTTAACTGGGGCAAAAGGAGAAACAGCAGCACTAATTGGATTACTGGAGCAACTAGTTAGCAATCAGCTGACTCGCTTGGAATGCAGTGGGAAACTTCTAGAAAAGCAATGGGATTAGCCTAAGGCCAAAGAGAAATTGCAAAACAGTGGGGTAGCAAGCCTTTTTCCTGAGTTCCCATGTAAGCGTTGTAAAGGCTATAAATAGCGAAAGCAGATCGAGACAGCTGAGAAAATCGCACCGTACGAGCCGCGGTCGTAAACTGGTGATTGGCGATTGACCTCGTGAGGGCTGCTGGCTGGCTGGCGGTGAGGCGAGGTCGTCGAGATACAGTGATAAAACGCCACATAAAAACCGGCACTAAAACGAGAGGGGCAGCGAGTGAGCAATTAGAGGCGAGAAAGGGCTAATGGACAGAGGATGCTCTGGGATGGGGTTTATGGCAACGTTTGGAACGTGGGGATGACGGGGAATGGAGAGCCGTTGCGGCAATTCCGGGGAAAAATCCTCTCTGTGTTCATCACGCTCCCTCAATTTCTCTGTTTTGCTTCACTTATTTTTTTTTTTGTTTTCATGGTTTAATTACCCATGTAGCCAAGGACTCGATGGCTAGATGAAATTGCTAGATTTCGACAAAGGGACTCGAAGAAACTCAGATATGTACAGATATGAGATATGTATTCTTTTTTTCTTCCCAAGTTGAGCATTGAAGTCACCAACAACGAATTTGTAGGATTTTTCATTGTGGATGACATCTTCCAACCTATCGTAAAAGGTGTCCAACTCCAACTGATCACCTGTGAGTGTTGGAGAGTAACAGTTGATGATGGTGATAGACTTCCGACGTGGAAGGTGAAGGCGGAGAATGGCTAGATGAGGTGACAGGATCTTGTGTGAATCGACGAAATGGACGATAGATGGGTGCACGACAAACTCATTCACCGCTCCTCTTCTCACTGGACTGTACATGTCGACATGATCGATTAATGAGTTCTCTCCTTTATTTTATCCTTTTTGTTGAGCTTAGGGCTTCTCTTCCTTCACTTATGAGTACTAGAGGAAGCTCTATGCTTTACATCCAACTTCCGGATGAGCGTATAGCACAAAATGGAGGCCATGCCTTCCTTTTCCTTTCTTTTTTTTTTCTTAAATGGTAAGTTGTGATTTATTGACTTTAGACTTATTCTTGCCAATTTTTGTACAGTGCTTTTATTAACAAATGCAAATTAGATTTATATAATTGTCGTGTTTGTTTGGCAGGAGTAGTTGAACAGTTCATTAGAAGAGCCAGAATAGTAGTACAGATAGGGGGTAGAGTGAGCACGATTCAACACGAATAGAGAAAACTCTAACTATGTGGGTTATATACCCCGATAGGTGCACTTTCAAAACCTTCCAGAGTAGATCACAACAGATCAATAGTAGATCGAACGTTCCAGACCACATCATTAATAAGACAGTCGATGTGCTACAGCAATGATGAACCGCAAGTCGCTTTTAGGCTTCTAAAGGCAACGATTCAGTCGAAACGTCACGGAAAAACTAAATTTCACCCAAAAACTTGGTCAACAATACCCAGTTGATTACATTTCGCTTGGTTTTTCTCATCCCCTAACACATTCTGGGCATATAAGGTTAGAGATATGTATATCAATCACGAATTCAGATGATGATTCAAATCTTAAAAATTCAGCAGGTAAGCATTCTAGAGGTATGTGCACATACCTATTATTGGGTTGTGTGCAAATAGATTGGGCTTTTCGATGATTAACTTCGAACGTTCATAACTCAGCTCAAACGTAGCTTTGCTGAACGAAATAAGCACCATTAGAATCTATCTCACGCACAGTTTTCCACGGGTCTGATTCTATCGAAGACTTCAGGACGTCTTCGTCAAAATCCGACTTCGATCAGGTTCATCTACAAGCCTCGTGTCTCCATATCAGAACTTTTGGAACCAGAATTGAGTAGTGGGTAGTGAAATGAAACCTGGTCCCCATGCTTTCACAATATTTCCATGAGCCTCCACTGCTTTTCGTCCAAGTTTAAACTGATGAAGCAAAATTGTTTGATTTTGCACCTTGGAGAGTATCTTGGGAATCCGGATAGAACCAATTCACGGATAGGTTGCGAAACATATGTATGAAAGCCTGAGCAGGACTGAGCGAGAGATAAGCTTTTGAATGATATGCAACAATGGCAACATCGAATGAATAACAAACGAAAAACGAAAAATTGACTTGCAAAAAAAAACGCAATTTATTTGTACACAACCTAATAGATGATAATGCACATAACATAACATACCAGGTAGAATTTAACAGATTTCCTTCACCTTACTGATGAGTACAGGAGGAAACCTACTTTTATGTTTAGTTTTCGTATGAGATTGAGCGCAAAACTAGTACTGGACTATGGAAACACTAGAAACATGGATACTCAATATGTGTTCAAAATCAACACTAGGAGTTACTGTAAAACTACTAGAAAGTGAAAGCGAAAAAAGACTAAGACGTCATGCATGAGGGCAAGCCCTGCTAGGTATTTCAGGCAACTTGTTGAGGGCTAATAAAAGGAAAATACTGGAATCTCAGACACCTCCGCAATCAGAGGAAAACAACAACGTTCCCGATGTCGACAAAGAACCACAACATCCTGAACAGCTTTGCAGAACACTCTGCAACATCGAGTGCTAGGCTTTAATTTATCTTCCAATCTCGTTTCCGGAAAAACTTGCATTGGCAGAAGTGGATGGTCGTTGGTTTCTTTTGAATAGCCCGGAACCTCTCTGTGAGAATGCCGCTCGAAGCCAAAAGCACTGAGTGAGTGACTTTTTCCAAAACGGTTGAGCACTCAACTGTTTCCTAACAAGTGTTTCCGAAACAAGTAAAGTAGTTGTTTCAGGCCAGTGAAAGTAGTTGTTTCTAATAAGAGCGAACTAAAGTTAGAGTGAGGCAGGCGTTACTCTAAAGTAACTTCCTTCTTGGACAACAGTGCAGGAGGAAACTTTTAGCATAATTTAGTTCTCGTATAAGAATAGTGCACAAAACGATAACTGAAATTAACATATACACTGGAAAAGTCGCCGTTCAGAAGCATTCAAAAGAGTGGTGGTGGGCGAGGATGACATCTGCGGAAATACCGTCGTTTTTACAAAATTTTCTTGAACGCACTCTATTAAATAAATAATAAATAGTATACATATATATCCACAAAACTGAACTGTAGTTTACAGAAATTTTGAATAGTTTCTAGCCTATGGACTCCTTTACATTAATTACAAACCATATTTGTCACCGGCTAACGCTACTAAGGCTGCTAGCCCCTCAAATGAAACTTGGAACAATCTTCCAGAAAAAGCCACTACATTCTATATTGTTTCGCCTACATAGCCTTAGACAATGGGGAAGCTTTTGAACTAACAACTGGCTTTAGCCTTTGTTTTAAGAAGAACAATCTAACCCAGTTTAACTCAATGACGACCTTGGCTCGCATACCAGTCGCACCTTTACCTCTCACGGGTCGTTTTCACTCTGGCTAAACAGCACTTTTTTGTCAACTTTGAAGGTATTCTATTAGTTTAGCAGTGTTCTCAGAGAATTAGAAAAAACTGATTTATAACTGGGCAGCACGAACACAGCACGAACGGCGTAATACAATGAGTTTAAAGCCAATAACATTCTTAAGCATTTCGGCAACTGGAGCCTCATATCAGCTCAGCTCCAAATCCTAAAAAGGGTCGTGATTGAAGTGCTGTTTGAGTGCTGTTCTGTAGCTGTTCTGTCGCTATTGAAGCGCTATTCGCTTTTTGTGGAGAGTTTGATATAAAATAGCGACCGAATAGCAACCCAACAGCGACCCAACAGGAAACTGCACCCAAATAACTCCCGATCTGCGCCCGAAATGACATGCAGCTCCAATTACTGGAATGTTTGAGATTCACCTCCACTTGCTGCCAAACTGCACTGATTCCTCAATTCCTGACGTACTACGCTAATCAGGCTGCGTTGCTGCCGCATGGATTCCAGAGAATAAAACAGAAAAGAGATATGAAAGAATGATTCAACATTATTCAAGCAAGCAAGAAATCACATGGTGCTAATAAGTTAAGGCATGGGTGACTAGCTTTATAGAATCTACAGTTGGCGTCAACGGCGGTGACCCGTCTGCGGCCTCGAAAATAACGCAGCATGACCGCGCCGCTCGAGCGAGAATCCTCTCCGAGGCACCACATTATAGGGTTTTCTTGATAGTCAGTTACTTTTCCGATTAGTTATCATCAAATGTAATGAAAAACTATCAAGAAACCTTAAATGCGCCACTGTGGCGACGATTCTAGCGTGAGCGGAGCGGTCGCGCCGCGTGCTTTCCGAGACCGCGGACGGGTCACCGCCATCGACGCCCACTGTATGTACAGATTTACTTGTTTCTTCACAGAATGTACTCCACATACGTAGTTATGCTCCCGAACTGTTGGTAACCATTGCTGACAATTACTTTTCATGTTGTTCCAAGATTTTTATAGAATTTGTGATTGACCTAGGATTTGTAAAAACGACAATATCTACGAAAATGTCGACCGTCGCTTTTTCGTATTCTTCAAAACGTTAACCTCTGACATCCTTAAATAGATCCCATCCAGCTGATTTCAAATGCACTATGTAAAGTCACTTGTGTTTAGCCTCAAATCGCAAAAAATCTCAACCTGTTCCGCAGGCGGTCATGACTAAATTCTTGTGAAGCCCATTGCTCCCATGGAAAATCACCCATTATTTCTCGGATCCGAAATGCCAGGCTTGTGTCAACAGATTAGGTTTCAGTCAATAAAATTTAAAAAAAAGAAGTAGTTGTCAAAAGTATGAAAAGAGTAACGGAGTAAAAAGAGGCAAATAAAGAGGATGGAAAGATCACCTAATAAAAAGCAAGAAATTAATCCATAGAATGCGACCTGTCTTTCAAGCGTTGATTGTCTGAACTAGAATTCTCCCATACATATAAATCTCTATAAAAGCCATTTTAATCTGAGACTTGAGGTGTTGACGAAAAGCTCAAGTGCCAAGTGCTTATGATCAGTTACAGCTGAAAACAGCGAAAGTATTATATAAATAGAAGAATATAAATAGGAAATCTCAGCTCGGGGTGTACTAAATGTTGTTAAGGGCCGCACTTAAACAAGAAATTCGTGCGGAGGAACCACCCTTTAAAGAAGTGGAGCAAGCTAACCGGTTCCTTCTTCCTGATTACCAAAAAATCTATATACAAAATTGGTTAGAACATCTGTACCAAAGCCTTTGTTGGCTAAGGGAACGAAAAGCGCAAGCACAACCTTTAGTCATTTACATAATTGATTTGTGACAGTTGGCGGCCGTCACCTTTCTTTGGATGGCCGCGCGCGTCAGTCTCATCCATGCACCGAGGTGAGTTCTTATCAGTGTTTACCCGTGCATGAGTTACGGCATATTAGGTGCTCAAAGGGAATTAGGGGTGTCGAGGCGGGAATGACCGTCGCGTGGTGATTTGACACCTCTTTGACATGCCGCTCGATGTGTCGATGACAACGCGGGCTGATCAGAAGTGGCCCGCGGACGGTAGGGACCTGCCGCGGACCTTAACAAAATCTCGGCTCAATAAGGAAACCCCTGTAGCCAGTGGGAGACCGTTGGCAGTGCACTGCATCGAAGCCATTCCCAAATTCTCCCTAAATGTCGTGAACGAGCAGCCGGCCAGCAGAAAAAACTGCTCGCGCGCTCGCGTTCGCGGGCCTATGGTGGCTCGTAAATTTCGCCGCACTCTGTTCGGAGAGTGAGGTTAACATAAACCGAAGATTTATCACCCACTAAAAAACGCGTGCACTTGTGCCAGCAGAATGGTCGTTCACTCGACTTTTTCCCATGCTAATGAGATCGCAGAGGCACCAGGGGCCTCAAAGCAAGGAAATCCTTGAAATTGTTGGAAGGGCTGGTTGGGAGCCGACGAAGGAACGCGCTTCCGATGGCGCGCGGGAATTTCTTAGGTTAATGTGTTTAAGGTCTTCAGTGAGAACTACTTCCGTTTCGGATATCGCATCAGGGAGACGAGAGATTTCTACTAGCGGAACGTGGAACGCACCAAGCGCACAGATGTTTCCACGGAATAACCGATGCTTGCATGTGAAAAGAACAATCAGTCTGAGATTCGCATAAGATCTACCTGGATTTTGAGCCAGACATGAGGTCCATAGCCGTGACCCTCCACTGCCGACAAGTCGTTGGCCCAAAAGGTTGCCAACAACTTGGTTTAGCTTTTCCTTGTCGACAAGTTGCCGTAAGGAAAAGTTGTAACAACTAACAACTTGATTTTGGATGATATGATGAAGCCGAACTTGTCGACAACGATTTTCGAGTTAAAATTTTGTCCGCAAGTTGTTTTGGGGGCAAAGATGAGCCAACAACTTATTCTAGGTATTCTGAGTTATCATCAGAAAACTGCTCGAAATTTGCATGATGTTGACCACATGCAGTATTCGTGCATGTGGTTAACTTCAGGCGAACATCGTGCAATGAGAAATAAAAATGGCATCGTGCATCATTCGCTGACAACCTACACATGCACATTACACGAAGATTCCATGAGCATCTGGAGCTATGTTGCACGAAATTTGCATGAGAGTTGTATGATGTATACATGACGGAAACTTGTTGCAAACGCAGCGACAACGAAAGTTTTCTGTTTCCTAGATTCCAGAACATTCTTTAATTGTTGAGATATAATGCATTAAGGAAAATGTAATTTTATGTATTCATGTCAGGAAGAATTCCAGAAAAAAATTAAAATCAGATTCTGTCCGGAAGAAGACCTAGCAATGATAACAATGGTATGCAATGGTAGCGGAATTTCCGAAAGTTACTCAACTAATTGTGGCTCTCAGAACAAAAAATAAGACGAAATTTCTCCTAGGGAAATTGATAGAATTCACCATTACCTTCATGTATGTGCATATCCACCAGGGCCAGGATGCATCGTTGAGCTAACCCAAGGTAAAAATGTTGATGCCCTTGGTAACAGTGGACAAATCGGGGGATGTTACATCGTTCACCGTGGGTAACGTCAATGACGCATCAGCCATCAGAATACCGCAAATTGTTTATCAATAACACCTTTTTACAGATTTTGTGCAGCAACTTATGAAAACGTTCATCTCATCTGAATAATTGTGGCGTAAAATATCTATTTATATGTAGCTGATAGTCATATAATCAGTTTAGCACATTTTCTTACGGTCCATAGACTACTAAGCAAAATGAGGAAATGTAACACAGCAATAATTGACGACGATGCCTGCACAAGTCAACGATAAATGCAAGAAATTTCGCAGGCAAGCACTACCCGGAAACGACTAAAAAGAATCTCCACGGCGCTGGCGACCACCCACTACGTCGCCAACCGCAGCCGTTTCCAAGGAATTTCCCAGTGCGCCGAAGTGGAACAGAAGAGAGGACAGATTTGAATCGCTGTGAATCCTGACGCAAGGACAGATTCCACAGAACCAAAGGCGACCGCCGTTATGGAGACAAATTTGCATTTCAACGAGCTGTAGATTAGATGCTCGTGGAAATTGACCGTGTTGACGATGAAAGTACACGCCGAGTCATTGACCAGGAATCGGAAAACTGGGAAGAAGAGGGTTTTGCTGGATGAGTTTTCGTTTCAAGAGTTAAGTTTTGGTTCTACTGATTTCCTCATGGAACCACCTTCTTTGCCCAGGAATGACTCTTTGTTTCATAATATTTTTCACCCATCGAAAATTTTCTGCAGCATCAAAGACCCTATTTCTCGCAAGTGAAACTGAAATTGACGGATAGCTCAACGAAAGACAAAGTCAGAAGTGTCCAGCGAAAAATCTCGTCAATATTTCTGTCTTTGCTGAAACCTTTCATTCTTAAGTGCAGTAAACAGCGAGAGCCGGTTCTCATAATTAATTGAGAGAACTTCAAAAAATTCCTGAAGCGTCCTTAAGTGAATGGAAATAAATTTGGAGAACTGCTCTTGTTTATAATGAGCAGTAAACTTTTGGAGATGGTTCCAGAAAAGCAAGAAATTGTTCCAGTTAGCTACGTTCAGATTAGAACGACTCTACATATACAGGCAAGTACCCATGGTGAATTGAATAAAACTTCATTCCCCAAAGCCTCTATGTACATCCACAAAGCTATACTTCTTTGTTGACTACGCAGGGAACCAGGAGCCGAGCGTAAGCAAAAAGAACATTGTCACGTTTTCCAAAACAAAAAAGGGAAGTTGGTACAAAAATTCATCGTGAAATTGCATAATACTTCCGATCAAAGCATATCTAACAAATAATTATCGGAAATGTCTGAAGACCTGTAGCAAGCCTTATGAACGTTTCCGGGCCTCCAGCTTATTCGAGCTTTTCGAACGGAACGTGGTAAATTTTGCTACATTCACCATTACTTCTTATCTTTGGCTTAAAAGACAGTCTCAAGCCTAATTTACTGAAATTTCGTATGGAGAAATCATCCACTTCAATAGGACGACGAGGCCAAAACTTCAAGTTTCATGAATTCAGCCCTAACAGGTGCCATTTTCTTTCCTTTGTTTTTGCTTTAGTAAGGGAGCAATGTTTTATCCTTGCTAGGCTCAGACTACACTGCACCGTCAACAAGAAATTGTGGGTGTAGTGACTACACTAATTCACTTAGCGAAGTTTTAGCGGAGCAAGGTAGTGGAAATGATCAAATCTAAAGAAATTCTTGACGTCTCTACTGTAATAGCTATGCCAGTCACTATTTTATGTATGATAACATTAGTTATATGAATTTGTAGCGCAAAAATTCCTTGCATAAGGAACTCAAGCAGTCTGGCAAAAGTGCTTGCATTTTCTTCGCTGATGTACGCAATAAAATATCCTGCATTGTGATCACCCGGGCTAAAGATTTTGAGTCCGTTTTAGCAGTAGGAAAGTTTGGGGATGTTTGCAGGGTAAGCATGAGTAATCTCAATGATACGTGCCGGCTCCGATTGCTTCTGCTGCTCGCTGGTTCTGGATAAATAGACGCCCTCTCCATCATTGCGTTACAAGCCCATCCCTTCCTCCTCCCCAATATGTAGCTTTGGATCAGTGAACTCAAAAATAGACGTCCAAACGATCCACACTGAACTTGATTAGGACTGACTATGATGTGCAAAGCAGGACGATTTTGATATAAAAACTGAGGCTATTTATGGATCAGCACAAAATCGAATTGAAGGAATGTAAAGTGGATCGAATAGGCGGAGGAATTTGCCTAGATTTGTATCCAAGTGGACGGTTTGGTATACAGAACGGAGCCGATCACAATACAACGTTTTTTCATCTGTAGGCGTTCAATGGAATCGTGGACAGGAGAAGCATCCCAAAACGTGGAAATGAGCTTGAGATCCGTGCTCAATAAATTTAGCCGTGGGCAAACGCAGTGGGTAGGAACTCGCCCAAGTTGCTTTTTGAGCTGTGAATCGCTGACAACTTACCAAACCTCCTACGTTGCTCAGCACAGAGATCTTTTCAAGAAAAGTTGTAAATAGAAGCAGGAGTCAGCTGCGCTACTTGGAAAGACAGCAGCAGAAAGATGAAATCTGCAATCGCGTCCTTGAAAATACAGCGACGACGACGAACGACTCGCTAATTCCAGCGTTCGTTCGCTAACTGCTCCGTGAGTTTTTGACGCATTAATCATTTAGTCAGCGCCGTTTCACTCTCAGCGCGGGAAAAAGTTGGACCCGCAAGGAAATCTTGGAATCCCGATGAACTGGAACCAGCAGTTACGTGAGAAAATGGTGATCAACAGGCAGAACAGTGGTTCTTTGAGAATTTTGATACTTAGGGTTCCAGGTTCTGCTAGTCATAAATGTCCTCATCCTGCTCAATTTTTTCCGGAAATTTCAGGAAAGTCTTTGGAGGGAGATCAAGTGGAATAGTCATATTATTTAGAATTTGACAGTATTCGTTGGATCCCAAAGGTTTTTTTAGCTCAGAATTTCAGCCTATGCCTATCAATATGGTTAGAGTAGGAATTAAAGAAAATATAATTACTAAATATGAGACTCGTGCTTCGGAATCAGTAGGAGATTTTCTAGAAAATTTCTTGCCCATATCATCAATGCAAATTATAACAGAACAGTGAAAGGTACAGGAAACCCGAGTAGGACCGCGTATCGTCACTTCTTCGACAGGTTAGGTAGAGGGTGACATCAATGAAATGTGCGGATGCGCAGACAGTCAGAGCAAATGAGGTGTAGGATTTAGCATGTGCTGCGACCCACAATCACTACGGCTTCCTGCGAAAATATGTATTTATTTCTTCAAAAATTTATCCAATAATGGTTGTTTTTCAGTGTACTGGACCTAGTTGCAGAAAAGTTACTCTACTAAACGCCTAACCATTTTCTTTATTGTGTAGAAGCTGTGTAGTAACTACAGTAAACCTACAGTAATATTATGCCTATCGTCCTCGAATCTGTACCGGACCCAATATGCAAGGGTTTTTTAATAGACAACTTCTGGGCAGGGATGCATATGTAGAAGGGAGTGAATCCCAAATTTTTCAAAATCTGCTCTATCAATTTAACCGATTTTTCATGCTGGATAATTTTCAACACTTTGCTTTCAATAGATTTTTAAATACTATTTTTAAGTCACTAAAATTTAAATTCATTCATTTAAATAACTCTATCCTTGGAATTCTGTTCTCCCGGCCCCCAAAGTGGATAGGACCACAGTCTTCTTGTCATGTCTTTCACCCCCCCCCCCCCCCCCC
>JARK01001505.1:29953-81305 GCA_000688135.1 Ancylostoma ceylanicum | reverse complement strand
CCCCCCCTGTGCCTGTTCTGATTTGATCTAGAACGCCTGTTCAGACAGAGTAAAGCGAACGAAGTGAAAACAGAAACCTCTCAGGAAGATCTCTGGAAGGACCGCCCAGGAAACCTTAATTCATTTCCACAAAGAGTGCATTTGAATTTTCCTCATTTCCAGAGTGCAATCAGCGAACTAACGGCAGATGAACAGTTCTTGCCCAGCTTTTTCCTACCGTATTGGGAAATCCAGTAAAGCGACGGCACAATAACAAGAAGGTCATCGAATAAATGACATCACATTGCTCATTAGTAAATTAGGCTGACCAGGGGAAAATCCACGAGCAGCCGCGCGCGAGCATTTTTGCTCGGAACGCCTGGGCGTAAGGGTGATTATGCTAATTCGATTAGCTTTTGAGCAGCACACACCGCGCGAAATGCCCTAATGAAAGAGACGGCCACTTTGGGTCATTGCCGTCGCTCATCTCCTGGCCATATGTCCAGCACGGGGGTGCGAGCACTTTGCCAGCCGGGGAACACTACGGCGCCGCTATCGTTCGTGGACCATCTGTAGTTTCCCATGAAGTGAGATGTCAAGGTGTCGTAAAACTTTCGTTAATTACAGGCTTCGAAGGTCAGAGCAGTGTCGGAGTTGAGATCGGCATCGCCACTAAGTGACAGAGGTCATCAGCGAGCTGATTGACAGCGAGCAACCATTGTGAGGGAGGGACTGGTTAGGGGTTGAGGAGTTTTCCAGAACCTGTAAAAATGGAGTAGGTCATGGATCACTGTCATCAACAAGGGTTTAAAAATGCTCTGAACGCGTACCCAATATATTTGACTATGGAAGGGGAAGCAAAGCGGGTACAGGTATTTCCGATCACATCTTTATGGTTTTTATCCAGTGTAGCTCACCATTTCCTCGGTTCATTTCGAAGAGCAGCTGCTACGCCTTGGAGAAGTGACGATGGAGTAGACCATGAATCGTTGTCAGTTGGAAATCAGTCGGGCAAGTCCACAGCACAAAATTACGGTAACTACATACATAGGACAAGGCTTGTGCAAAAAGAATTTTAGTGCGATTTGGAGCCCATTGAAAAAATCCATGCTTTTGACCTCACACTGGACAAAGGACTACTACACCACATCTAGAAATATATATCTCCCATCTCAAGGTCCTACAGAGTTATTGACCCACTCTGTAGGACCTTGAGCACCTGCTTCGGGCTAGGATTCATGAAAAGCTAACCACGCGAGCTACAAGTGATCAACATGATTAGTTATCTTATAGACAACGTGATGTTAGCAGACGCAGACGTCAAAATTGGTTTGTTACCCTGGCTTTGCCCGGTTATGCGTTTGTGGATCCAGCCCCTATTCAGAAATTACCTTTGGTTTTGTTTTAGCTTTGACTGTTACTGGTGAATAACCTTCACATTTGTCTTTTTCTGCCAAAGTCACACATTCTTCTGGTGAGTCTGCACTTGCGACATCAGTGAATGTCTGGGCAGAAGGTGTTAGAACTTGTGGAAAGAATGTTAGCCCGGAATTCACCAGAAATTCAGTAATGCTGGGATTCGAAACCATCTGATCCCCAAGTATCAAAGGAAGTCTAAGATGTAGGGTGAAGCTGGGTTGGAAGAAATGCCAAACTCTAACCGCTGAAACACTTAAGCGATTTTATTCATTTGTTTATTTATGCACCAGTTATGTACTAACCAAACAAAGATGTAATGCTAGAAATTAGGGCTAGGAACAGTGAATGCATAATCCATGAATGCGTGAAAAGAGGCCACAAACAAACCTTCACGTTTTAGGGATCCTCAATTTATCTACTGGCTTTTATAGCTAGTCATGGTACACAGGCTACTATTATCTAGCCTAGAGTCTTGATGCTTCATTGGGATAAGCCAATGAGGCATTAGGGCTTTAGGATAGAATTCATGAACGTACCAAAATTTATCCTTCACATCGCACCCATCAGGACTAGGATTCATGAGCGTAAAAAAACCAAGCAAGAGCAGGTTAGCAAACCAACTTTTGCATCCTGAGTATCTCAACGTTACGTAGTCTATGGGACAAACAATCACACTAATCATCGCTGGTTCGCATGGTTAGCGTCGTATGAATCCCAGCCCAGCATGCTTACCTACGACGTTGTATATACCCAGGTAATGCTACCCATCAGTACGAGGTTACCTATACCTCCAGTAATACATCCGGGCTCAGAGAAACACATGGCATCTAATACCGATTGTGAAAGAATAGTTGAAAATGTAGTTGTAAAGAAAAAGGCAGCTCTTGATACAAGCACAAAAAAGCTAGAAAACCATGAGAAAGTCCAAGAAAATAGAAATAGTAAATGAACAAACAGTAGGCATAAGAATCACTACTACGAAAAAGAAAAAAACAACTGAACATCAGTGCATCAACCAAGTTCAAAGCTTTGGCAACATTACTGTTACAAAAGAGAATGGGAAGGAAAAAGAGTGTAGGAAATAATATAGGGCTCAAACCTTTCCTAGCTAAGCGTATTTAGAGGTGATGTTTAGTGCTAAGAAGCAAATACAAACGGAAGAACAGTCATAAAAGCTGTTCTGTTGCCGCACGCATCATTGAGGTTACCCAGAGTGAACGTGCAAGCGCTCCAAACTCACCCATAGTTGGCAGGTGCGGAAGAACTCTTACCCTGAGTATTTGCAAATGCATTTAGAGTTGAATTCGAAATTGGGGCGTGGATGTGCTTTCTCACAATTTCTCTTGGCTGAGTTTCAAACGAATCAATTCAGAAGAAATAAAAGAAGCCGGAAAGGAATTCATTTGTTCGAATTGTGGTACGAACCCAAGCGTTTTGTGTCCCAAGGCAAAAACCACGTCTATTGTACGGATGCAACACAAGAAATCTGAAAACAAAGCAGCATGAGAATGCTGCGAAGTGGCGACATCTAAAGCGTTGACAAGTGCGCACAGGCGGCTACTCGTTTTTGAGCAGCAAAAGCGCTCAGAGTGGCGGACGTTGGACGCGGCAAAAAGTGCACACAGCACTTTGTGCGCGTTTCCAAACGCATGGCAAAACATACAGCAGATTTCTGCAAGATGCATGGGAACAAAACCCTCAGATATATTTATGAATTTTCGTGACACACGTAGCTTATATGCGCATACTTGCCAAGGTGTCGGTCTCACCTCTGACCTTAAAAAAACTGGAAGGAAGTTAGAACTACGTAGGTCATAAGAGGTTATTTTCAGCAGATTTCAAGGCAGTACCCGCAAAAAATTTCGCCGCCGAGGCTCTAGGTTTTTTTTCCTGCAATTTGCTAAGAATTACTGGGACTGTAGTTCAGGTTCCAAACCTTCAAAAAAAAATTCATTATATGAAAATTATTGTATGAGCTATTTACCTTGAAAGAACCTGCTGTATCATTTGAAGAAACAGTGATTCATGGTTCATTCACATATTCGTATTAAACTGTTTTTTATTCATTACTCATGCTTGAGACATTTTCCATGGAAAACTGTTATCATAACTGTATTTCCATCATTGCTGCTACATCATTTTTTATGTCTTTTAAAAATGTGTTTGCATCCAGATTATACATGCCTAGTAAGTTACCTAAATTTCAAATCTGATAAAATTACTAGAGGCAGCGTGCGTCACAAGGGTTGCCCAGGATAAGCATCCCAACACCACACTATTTTACCCGCTGTTAACACGGAGGTGAACACGTTTACCTTGAAGTAATCTCAGAGATGCATCCATAAACAGGCCTTGACTGTACAAAGTGATTTCATTATTATTGAACGGAGCGGGGAACCAGGATAAGAAGCACGTCCATCAAAATAACCCGAGACTGTTCGAAGAGTAGCATCTGCCAATGGGAAAATTTCTTGGCTAGTAGCATTACTGGGATCTCAAAACCTTGGGGTTATCGTAAATTCAGTTACGAGGCATGTTGAATGTATGATATTGTAATAGAAATGAGGTGCTCGGAGAAGCTCTTGCAGGAAATGCGAAAAAAAAGCGAGAAACTCACTTTATTTTCACTTTTGGAAATGTTTTTCTGCTTCTTTATCAGTACTTGTTCGCAATCTGGGGATGGACTCATTGGTGCTTCCCTATCTACTTGGCGCAGGTCTCAGCATTTGGGGTGTACGGCTTTCCTAAAATCGAGTTTCAAGTGTGTTCTCATGGTAAGCAACAGATAGACGGCCCAAATAGACCTCAAGCTCATATCCAGATTTAGTTCCGATTCCTCATCCTAGGGCTTTAAACTATAGAGACAGTACCAACTAACTTTTTGTAGCAGAACGCTCTGTATCTCCAAAAGTTTAAATTTTTGTCAATCAATACCATCTTTTTAAATGGTGCTCATGAAAGCAAAACGATATGAAAAAATTCAGAATTTTTTTATTAAATTCCTAGAATTTTAGGCGTGCTAATTATGTGGCCACCACTGTGCGTGAAATGATGATGCAAAATAAGTACCTTTCACAGTGCTGATTATATCACATTACTTTACTCGCTCCTATACATGGCTCAAAAATGGAAGGTCAAAAAAGGCTCACTACAATAGGCGAGATCGACAGTTATCAAAAATTCTCGGATCAATGAAAATCAACTGATGAACTCACCTCCAACTTACGCTTGAACAGTGTTATTTAACCAGCGAGTTCGCTCAGTTCGCTCAACTTCAAGGAAAATTCTTCTACCAAAGGTTTAGCTTATCAAAACACCTATAAAACTCTCAGCAGTACTGGCAGATTATAGCAAATAAACATACCATTGCTCAGGTAATTTACGGCACAAAAGTATGGAGACATTGAAACATGAAGCACTACAACATGTGTAGCGAAGATGGACCTTTAAATGTACATGCGAGGCCACTGAGGCACTGAAGCTTGAATTCGAGGAGAGAAATATTTAAAACGACATTAGGAAACTACATGAAGAAGGGCTGTAATGTTCCATTGCTCGAGCGCCTCATCAGATCACTATGTATCTACCACAGGGGTCAAAGGAGAAAACATTTGGTTAAGCATAGATTTGAGCTTAGTCACTCAATTGCCAGTGCTTGACTCGAAATGACCCTCCAAGTTTCTTGGGATCAGGAGACGAGTAAAGCTCTAGCGACTAAATTCTTTTAAGAATATACCACAGGCAGCGGTTGCTCGCCAAAAGTTTCAAAGAGGCTTGTAAGGTACAGCAGATGTTGCAAGAATCCAAAGGATTAACACAGTTTCGCTTCGGAAACGTCGCTTCGTCATAATTCTCTTCAACGTCCTCTATCTCTTTCTCTTTATTCCGTTTTTTCTGTATTAGTTTTTATTTATTGTTTCATAGTTAGCCCCTCCTCCCTATTGAGGAGCCTCGGGAGTGATTCGCATTAACTTGATCCTGCAGGAGGCGAGGCAGATTTTACATAAATCTCACCTATTCTATCTCTATAACCTCTAAACAATCCATTTTATTTTATTTCGCTATAGGATTCTGTTATCAAATGGGGACTGCTAGCTTTTGTGGAGTCCCTGCTGCGTGTTTGTTGTTGTTGCAAATGAATAATGCTTTCTACAGGAATTATATTTCAGCAAGGTTTATTTTGCTTTTGAGGAATTCTATCGTGAAGAAAAATATGGGCTGCCCATACCGAAAAAAAATCCGTGTCCAAGTGGAATTTGCACTACGGTATTGTTGCAAATGAGCATCACAGAGACATTATATGTACGTGGGTGCCTTGTGGGAAGAATACGAAGAAAAGTTTGAGCTGAGACAAATACAATCATTTCCTGTCGAGCTTTCTCGGGAAGTTCATCTGCTCTTTAAGTGTTCAAGGTAATATCTTTCCCGAGCGTGTACGTGCCTGAAGTTTTGATAGATGGCAGTGGAAAACCTCCGAAGTAAGGAAAAATTATTTGAAAGAAGTTTTCTTCCTCAGAAGGCTCCCAAAGGTGCCCATTTACCACATTAAGGCTACCTGAAAAGCTGTCTGCGAGCCATCCATGGATTTGTTTGCAACATTGTGTCGAATGTATGTATACCTATAAGGCAAAATAGTCACGGAGCCACCACTCCTCGAATCCGTAGATTAGGACAATGTAGGTCAAAGCTTCAAAAGTTGGGAAAGAACAGGTCTTTTCTGCATTTTTTGCTGGGCTAAAGCGAACCAGGCAGGGAGGGGTGCAGAATGGAAAATTACACCTCTCATCACAACAAAAGAACGATGAATATCCCTGAAAATTAGAAAAAAAATTTCCTCGTATTTCGCTTTTGTTTTTTTTTTCTTTTCGTGTTTTACATTTTTGTTCTATAGATCTGCCTACAGCAAACCTCCTGCTGAAAAAATTAAAAGTGTAAAATAATTTAGAAGTATAGTTTTGGAGTACTGTAAACTAAGCAATTTATTTCCAATCAAATGGGAAAGACGTACAATAGCATGTGCATTGTAGCACTTCAATTATGAAGGTACACGGCCTAAGTTCACAAAAATCGATATATTGATTACAAATGAAGAGGAAGTGTAGCACGGAGAGATTACAGTGAAATGAGATCAAGTTGTGAGATCAACTACAAGAGATAACAGTTTGCATTTTAGATCCATTGGAGCACACATAACCTTGGAAAGCAAGAAAAAAACAAGAGGAATAAAAGAAAAGGAGGAAAATGACCATATGGACAAAGAAGTAGATGAGAAATGATATCATGAAAATCAACCAGACATCCTGACTCAGAAATACCCGTGCAATTTTAATGAATAAATAATGAGAACGGCACAAAAACAAAAAAAAACTGTACACATTAAAGCTTTGCGATTGTCCATGAACAGAATTTCGCCTATAAATCCAGAAATGTAACCCTTGGCTGTTGGCTGGGTTACGGTAGAATACTGTAGACTAGTAGAACGGTAAATTACACAGTGAAAGTTGAAAAGACAACAGAAATGAGTGTGTGGCACATGGTGATGTGAGTTTAGTGGTCCGCAACCTATACGTACCACTCCTTGAAATCTTTCTTGCCTCCTCCACCGACTCCATTCTTCGCGTGCCCATTCATTCCGTTCCCATTCGTTATAATGGCTCCTTTCATCGATTGGTAGCCGTTTCCATTCATCTGAATCCGGCAAACAAAATAATAAACAGCAAGAAGTGAACTCCTAGCGAAATTTTGCGCAAAAGTTGAGCAGCAGCTGCTGCTACAGTGCTGCAAGACGCACCTGTGGAGCCGGTCTTCCCAGCAGCGGTTGAGTGGCGTGGTCAACTCCGAGTGGAGGTGAGAGCTCGGGTGCGATTGAGGTGTAGCCTTGTTGGGATTTGCCGTTGCAGGCCTGGAAATAACGAAAATTGGGAAAACGAAGAGAGAAATTGGTAGACAGCGGGTTTTGAGCACAACTTCAGGGGAGCACACGGGCCAGGTCCCCTTATTTTTTCATTTTTTGCAAAAAAAATTAAAAGCTGAGTAGAAGGCCATTATTTTTCCAAAGTATGAGAGCCAAGAAAGGGAATGTTCTCCTGTATCCATCATCAAAACCGTGTTATCAACGAAAGCACACAATTGGTCTGCCGCATCGCTTATGTAGTGCGTCGCGGCAAATCAAACGGGCGGTATTCTGTGAGTTACGTATGAGTAATTGCCCCCTGGATCCTGATCTGGGATTATTGCTTGATATATGGGTTTCTGCTCTCGACATTTACGCTATCCAGAAACCCTATTAATCAAACGGCATTATATGTCTAAAATTAATTCAATCCAACAAATCTTACTATAAAATACAGGCTGCACGCCGTACACTTGGTCCTGCACTGCAAAACACCGCCCGTCTGGTTAGCCGCGCCGCACCACCTACGCGGCGCGGAAAATCATCTGAAAGGCGTTGTGTCCGGCGGTGTTTTCCGCCGGTTTTGTGCCTTTCCTTTTATTCCGAAATGGTTGGGTTAAAACATTACTACCGGTAAGGTCCGCCAACCATAGCACCCAGTTGCTCTGCCGCATCGCGTAGGTGGTGCGATGCGGCAGATCGGAGGCTGCATGCATCACTGAGGTTATCCAGAGTAAACGCGTCAACATAACACAAATTTACCCAACGTTAACATGGGTGCAAACACGTTTACCCTGTGTAATCCGAACGATGTATCCAGGCTCAGATAGGCGGTACTCTACGAGGTAAGAGTTAGTGGTCGGCACAGGGATTTCCTTTGATTAAGAACGGCTTTCCATGAGCGCTTTTGAAAAGCGACTACTCG
Source organism: Ancylostoma ceylanicum (assembly GCA_000688135.1). NCBI lineage: Eukaryota > Metazoa > Nematoda > Chromadorea > Rhabditida > Ancylostomatidae > Ancylostoma > Ancylostoma ceylanicum. Next base: position 73,089 of record JARK01001505.1, on the reverse strand, counting down.
ACAAGAAGATTTACCCGTGATGTGTTCGACGCAAATTAGGGTATCCCCACGATTTCGTTAGCTTTTACCGGAGTTTTCTCTAGGGTTTCTTCGGATATGTAGCTTCTTGTATGAATCGCTAGGATAGAAAGCAGGAAAGTTCTGGAGGTACTAGAGAAATCATAGAGCTCCGAGTTCTCCATTTTCTTACACATGGTTAGATTTGGTTTCGTTCATTACCTGTGAGTTTAACCACATGGATAAGCCTTTTTTGCGATCACTTCCAACTACAATGGAATAGAAGAATAAAAAGAAAAAAAAAGAACCCAAGAATAACCAGAATCCATAACCAGGAAAAGCCCTTGCCCTAGTAGCACATCCAATTCTGACCTTGTCCCAAGCTGCAACGTGTAGCTTGAAAATGTCATTGCAACGTTTTTTCCGCTGCACATTCTGTCACATTCCATAAACGCTGCAGATTTGTCATCTGCTCCACTAAGAGAGCCATTAGGGCGTTATTGTCTCAAGCGACATTCGTTCATATGAAGGACATGACACAAACGAACACTAGAAAAAGACCCTCTGCACATCTAGTGCATGCCTCCGGATTCGCGAAAATGACATTTCTGGCGCTATTCTCAGTGTTGGGTAGAGGAGGATTACCATCTTTATTATGTGCACCTACTGCCTTTCAGAATTTCCTCTAAAATTAACAAATCTAAAAATAGCAGAGAAAAAACTCGAGCGAGCGAGAAATTGCAAAAAAAAAGAGTAAGACAAAAAAAAACAAGAGTACCTAAGTAGCGGTTTCGATAATAAAACTTGCTTCCATGATGGGGGTTTAAAAATGCTCAAAATCCAGCTCCTCAGGTGGAAAAATTCCAGTAGATTACGTATGCTTTCGAGCAGATTTCGCTTATTTTTCTACGAAATATTTCCCGATTACGCCCGAAAACTACTACACGTAAATCACCAAAAAACAAGCGAAATCCACTGGAATTTACCCGAACTCCGCCCGAAAAATGGGCGAGACCTCTTGAGTGTCCGATACTCTACCCCCAAAAACACGTGAAAAGACGTGAGATTTGCGGTTTAATCCTTGGAATTATGGAGAGAGGTGCCCATTTAAATTTGAAAAAAAATTTGTTCGTCTCTTTCCTTCAAATCTCCTCTCTAACCATCGATCGTTTCCCTTTCTCGCCCCTTTAGACGCGCTAAATACTCCGGGTCTGAGAAAGGAACAAACTGGCAGAAATTTAAGTCTTTTCATTTGGAAGGCGGTCAAAACATACGCCGCGACGCGACCGCGCCGCACGCATACGCTCCCTATATCCAGGTTCTTTGCTGTTGAAGGCTGCAGCCGCGACGCGCACATGAATCGACCAATCACAGCTCAGCAGCGTACCTCTTGTCACGCAGCCTTTCATTTTGTAAAGTTTCCAGGATCAATGTGGCTTTAGCTTGCTGCTAATCAAATTCGAGGAAGGTCATAATTTGTGCCTGGGTACACCATTGAAGTTACCCGGGGTAAACATGTTGATGCCCTTGTTAAGGGTGGGTAAATCTGTAAGGGGGTGGTTACCCTGGGTAACCTCAATGACGCATACGGCCCCAGTTTTTGTTTGCCTACAATGTTGGGAATGAAATAGAAATTGGTTATCATGTTTCTCATTTTTTGGTTATATTGAAGGGTTAAACCCTATAAATTCAACAAATCGACAAATAACATCCACAACAAGATTGGCAGCATCCCAAATGTTGAAGATTCCCTAGTGTTTGCACCATTTTTTGAGCTCATTCTCAAAAATGAGAAAATTTCCTCAAATTTAAGAAGCTCCGGATGACTTTTTAACAATACACGTGCTTCTAGACCCCTTTCCTGGCTCTGAGGGCCTACAGGCTGCCCCCAAACAACCTTGCCCCATACAACCTCGCGGACCCTTCCCCAGGGAGGAACCTCTAGAATTCTACTAAAAATAGTCACGGACCATGAAGATCGGGGCACTCACCATCGGATAATGATCGCCAGGTGGTGGATTCTGCCGGCAGCGGAACACGCAGAACACGACGACGGCGATCACCATGATCACTGAGACCGAAGCGATACTGATCAGAGCGGTCCGCGGGAAGTCCGCCGCCTCCGATGCCTGAAAATCTATCATCAGCAAAATTGTCTCCAGGCCCGCAGCTGCCCAAAATAGCCCCGTGGGCTTTTCGTATCAGTCATTTATCATGGAAGAAGTCAACATTACGAGAAATTATAATTCATCTCGCGCGGGCCAATGATGGCATTGACAGCAGATAATATCCATCACTCACGGGAGAAAACTAGCGAATTACGTGCGCGGATGCTTAATTATGTCCGCGGACGTTTTCGAATATGAGAATGTCCGCACTAATCAGCGGGAAACCCGCGGGTTTTTCCAGCCACATTCTCATATTCATTTCGCTCGTAGAAATGTGCTCAGTGAGCATTTGACGGGAAAACCCGCGGAAAAGTGCATATCAGGGAGGCGGAAAGTGATCGAGGCCGCAGCAAAAAGGCCCGAGGGTTTGCAAATTTTGTCGATGAGGCAGCAGACTTCCAGAAGAAAGCAGAAATTTAGCCTGACAAGGATAAGCTCAGAGGGTTTTGTCTTTTTTGGGAAGAAGAAGCATCCCACTTCTCATTTGACTCAATTTAAAAAAATAGGTCTTTAAAGGGTAGATCAAATTGCCTAGTTCTCTTGCTAGCGTAATACCCTTTCATGTTCATCCCCCAAAAATTTTGGCGTCCGCCACTGCTGAAAGATGTATTTTCAAAGAATGGAGTGTCTTGACGTTCTTAAAGAAATGTCCTAGAACAGGAAATTCCGAAAATATGAACAATCCCGTAGGCTGAAAGCGCGGCCCTTTCTCCCCACTGCTACGCGAACGCCGCGGGCTGACAGCCAGTCACCCGTCATCATCTCCACAAGGCATGGGTGTGCTGCATGTGTAAAAACACAGATTGCCTGGCGCCTAACCACTAAGCATCAACAACACTGATGCAGAAAGGCCCGCGGCCAGCCAGCCAGCCAGCGCAGCCTTATTCGAAGTGTCAGCACGACTATGCCAACTGAGAAAACACCTGCTGCGCCGCGCGGCTCTTTGTTCTGCTCTCCGCGGGCCTGCAACCTCGACGGAGAAAACGCAGTTAAGCAGCGGCAACGCCAGCAGGAAAATGTGTTATGCACGTAAATGCGATTTGGAACGTTGATAAGTGAAATCGTTCCCGGAGTTACGGCGAAAATGTGCCCTTTGCCTGAAAGGAAGGACTGCTGCTGCACGCGGGCCAGTAGGATCCCAATGGATTGAAGGATTTTAGAAGATTTTTGAGGTTGGTATGATGGAGATCGGTATTTTTTTGCTCTGTAGAAATACCATCGGTGGCCGGTTCTCATGCAGGCATAGCCTTACCCAGAAAGGGAGCTTCTCGTGGAAAAGAAGAAAATGGATGTAAACAACAACGAAACATAGCAATATTTGTCCAGGAAACTCAAAAAAATTTGTTATTTAAGATAGACCACATGTTTTCCGAGAATTTCTGTGGATTTCGCTGCAAATGATGCAGAATTTTCCTTTCACAAGGATCACAACGAAAAATTGCATACCAACACCAGGATATGTAATGAATTTCTACAGAGTATATTTTATAAAAGAGCAGGCGATTTTATCTCAGAATGCGATTAAATCGAAAAGGGTCCGGTGGCAAGACTGGTGCAGCTACTGGGTATTAACGGGAAATGATAACTCGAAAAATTTCCAAGGATAACTCGAAAAATTACCGAATGAGGCTTCGCTTTTTGCAATCACTGATGATAGAAACCAGAATTTTGGCAAAGTCCTAGCAAAATGAAGCAAATCCATTGACTCTACACCAGCGATTCCAAGGTGTGATCCGCTCAAACTTCAAATGCATTTCAAAAATAACCAGAAAATCTCGTTGCAAACCCTGGGCAAATTTCGGGTTCCATGTTTTTTGCCCGAAATTTGCGTGGATTCCGCTCATTTTCCTGCGAACTGCTCCCTGTCCCTCTCCAGAACTGAGGCCGAAACTTCCTGAGTATGGTAAAAAGAGCAGTCCGAGTCTACTCTGCTCCAGACGTTGAATGCATGACGGAAATTACCCAAAGTAAACACGTGAGCACCGCACAAATTTACCCATTGCTGACATCGGCGTCAACACGTTAAGCATGGGTAATTTCAATGATGCATCCAGGCCCAGAAGTCTACTTCGCTCGAGATGCAAAAGGTAGGGTAAAAAATCAGAATTCTGGATTGTGACAAGTTGATAGATTCGTGAAACAGCACAGCCCTGGCTGCTCTAGGATAACGTAGATGGGCTCAGCTTTTGGAATGAAAATCCCAGTAGCGAATCCCACTCATGCTCTGCTCTCTCCTCTCTCCTTCTAGAGACCATTTATGTCTTCCTCGTTATGAAAACAGCATCCAAGTTTGCTCAAAATTACTTCGAATTCCATTAAAGATTTAGAGAAGAACGAATATAAAATGAGTTTACGACTTTCCTTGATTTTTTTCTATTCCTGAATGAAAAGAAAGGTAGATTGTCATGGAAGTGATGTCATGGAAATTGTAGATTTAAATCAGGTAAAGCAATTTCCAGCCAAGGAAAAAAAGACCTGCGGATTACTATTCGCAAAGAAAAGGAGAAACAAACAGGTAAACAATTGTGATAGAGTTACCTTCATGGTGGTGGTGATCAGATCGCCCATCGGTGTAGTGGGACGAACCGGGTAGACAGTGAACGACGGCGTTGTCCTCGGTTTGGCCAGTTTGGCAGTCGTAGCTGACAGGAACGTGCTGAATGTGGCAGCCGTGGACTTCTCTGAAAAGGGCACGGTGGTCAGCGCCGCGGACGGACACAGAAAACTTAATTCTGTCGCTAGGACACAGAAAAAGCAACGCAACACAAAGGGGATCGCATGCCTGCACACACATACACAGCACAGCACAGCCCGCACACTGACACGTGGACACGCGCGGGCCTCGCGCCGTGAGTCTAATCGTCCTCGGCTGTTGTGCGTTCATAAATCGCGCGCGCGAACACCACCGGCAAATTAGGGGTGCGGCAACGCTGTCAACGAAGGGAATGCTTCTTGGAGGAGGGACAGCGAGGGCCTTGAAGGAAAATTCTGGAACGTCCTGGACTCACTTGTATTACTGCACATGTTTCTACCAATAGCGTGTTTTTTGATGTGTCGTGATTAAATAAATAAATAAAGAAATACGGAATAAATAACAAGGCAAACAAGTAATAAGTAAACAACAATAACAAATAGGAAGTTAGGTGTACACCATTGTAGGAAAAAAGAATAGATTGATAATTAATTTGCAAAAAAAAATAAATAGCCGGCCTATCAATTCTAACAGTACACATCTGGAATGCACATAACAGAAATTATGACTTCGTAGATCGTAAAAAAATGCCAAAACGGCCGAAAATTGCAAATGGTAAGAGGTAAATCGTAATTACGCCTCTCTCTGGATTATACATATTATCGCCGGACTGAATGTTAGGATTAAGATCAAGCAAAAATTTTAGTTCTTTCTTTCAGCTGTTTACAAAGAATGTCACTCTATAAACAAATAAAATAAGCAGCCTAATTCGAAAAATAGTCCTGCTACGTTTCGCATCATTTTCCAGCCGATCGCGTCCTACCGAGAAACAAATCCATAGGAAGAAATAACCCTATCGCCTGAGATGGACGAGTTTTCCAAGGAGAATTATATGGATGCCTATTGTATGAGCGATTCCTACAAGTATATTCTGACATTTTTCTTTGCAGACAGTATTTCCTTACAAAATTTCTAGTTCTGGCTAACTATGGTACATGTGTGAGCATCGCCTAACCATCGCCCAGACCTTGTCAAGAAAAACTTTCACAAGATTTCCATCATCCTGCAAGACGGATGAGTTCTCCAGACAAACATTTGGCTGCCCACCTAGGTGCGAATCCCCTAGGTCATAAACGGTAACTTTAAACCTAGAAAATCTATAGAATTAGAAAATCCACAGAATTTCGAGAAATATGTATCCCCAGTCTGGAATAGCTAAATCCACAAACATTCATGATGGCGTCTATTTATGCTGTTGTTGGTGGAAACTTGTCGCTGAGCTGTGAGGGACGCCGGGTCATGAAAAATGCACACGGTTCCCAAAAACAATTCGGTGGATTACTCGCAATTCTATAGGCTTTTCGCAAATTTGGCATTCGCTGGAGATCGTTGAGTAAAAAACGTTGAAAAAAACAAATCCAGTTTGCTGGCAGGACATTTAACACATTCTATGAGAAGAAAACTGTCATAGCAGTTTCTGCAAGAAATGTAATTTCTCTAGAAGAATTTGCAAGGAAACATCCATAAGAAATTGGATTTAGCTAATATTTCGTTTGTGAAATTCACCTCGTAGTTGGTTCTGGATCGCATTTGTGAGTAGGCACTACTTTGTAAGGTAGAAGCTACGTATGCATCCCACCTATCCGAAACTTTAATTTCGAGCGCATATTGATAGAAGCAAAGGGCTACACCTGCACAAAAAGTTTACCCAGGAAGCACAATTGGTGTTACCCATGGTAAAACTGTTAACATACCCAAATGTACCCACTACCACCTATCCCCATTTTTTCCCATACGCGACGTTTTTTATACCCAGCTACTAGCCATGTGTATGCATATCCACAGGTATGCGATTACCCATCCTCGCGAAAACCTTAAATGAACCCAGCGAACAAAGGGTAAATGGCGAAAAACTTCCGAATTCACCCATGACCTAATAGCACATCAAGTATTACCATGCTTGCTCAGAAGCTATGGGATGAACTAGTGGGCAAACGTGCTCTACTGATAATTTGCGCCCCACTCAAACAGATTCATTCAAACTAGATCAATGTCTGTCGAATTTTCTAGATTTTCATAGTTTCAAAAAAGAGAAAAAAAGAGAAAACTCGTAACAGTTTGGGATGTTTTTAAGACCTAATGTGTAACACGGGTGGATAATTGTTTCCTTTCTGCTGGAAAAAGAAATTTAGGCGGATAAGTTCCCTTGGATTGCAGGGAAAATCATGCCCAACAGGGATGTGCCTTGGAGAAATTCCAGGTTTCGTTAATTTGCTTCACGTACTTCAAGCACAAATTCTATGCGCATCCATATTTGCCTACCTGCTTACCCTATGTAACCCTCTTATCAAATTTTCTTCGATACCACCTCTATACTAGTGGCTATGCTGTCTAGAATATCCAGTAAAGAGTTAACTTCCACGTATGGCCAAAGGAAGCCCCCGCGCTCATTCATTACCTCCAAGGAGCCCAAAGAAGCAGGACGATGACAGCTGAGACAAGCTGCTGCAAGTAAAAATTCATGAGAATCAGCTGTGGACGAGGCGGAACTCGCGGGCCGCCAGGCACTTGAGCCCAGAAACGGGCGGTGAAAAAGCCGGCACTAGTTGATTGACAAAGCAGCGCGAAAAGCAACGCATTAGAATAACTCGATAGACTCGTGAAGTGAAGTGCGGGTGTGGAGGCGCCGCGGGCCGATGGACCGACTGGCTGCACCGCCGCAGCACTCGGCGCTAATTTCAGCGCTAAATCAACGAGGGCTCAGTGCTGGAATGAGGTCGCGCCGCGTGGCCAGTGGAGCAGTGAATTCATGTCAGCTCAGCGAACACACGGTGCTCTGGGGCAAATTGTTCTGAGCCGGCGCCAGTCGTTGGAGGTTGATGAATACCGACAACATGTCAGTAGGGGCAATGGCTAGGTCCAGGTGAGGTAATACAGGACGGCAGGATAGTTGGTTAGGAAATTAATCAGCTTAGAATGAGGCCATGTTCGAGAAATACACAATATCAGTAAGAAAAATTAAATTCCATGACCCTGCTCTGTGTTTTCCAGGAAAAAAGGATATGTTGCCCCAATCCTTCGGAACCATGAATTTAAGGATTTTCTGCTTTTTTGGAGCAATCTTTTTTCCTGGCACAATATCCCCGGTGAGACTTCTACGATAAAATGAAAAATTGTGGAAAAAAAAATTAAACATCCACAAATAATGCTGGCTGGAAAGGACGGAGTTTTGGTTCTTCTGTCCTCAGGTGGGCCAACTGAGACTGTTTTTGGCTATACTGGAGGAGAGATCAATATGGCTCAAAGAAATGAGCGGAAGCTAGACGGAACTTAGGCGGGGAAGAAATGTATCCAGAAACTTAGCGGAATCTCTGCTCTTTCTGAGAATGCCCGCTTCCCCGCAGTTTTGCAGAAATTTTCCGTGGAAATCTCCACGTACTCTGGTTTTTGAACCAGGGCATTGGCGCAGAAGAACTTCATCAATGTCCACAGAAATTTTCATGAAAAATTCGAGACTAGCCACGAATCACGACCGACCAGGAATTTACCAGCAAGCCTCCTATGCAGAATATCCAGGAAATATGTAGGGGAAAAGCGAGAATCTTTCGACTATGTTTGCTAGAAAATTTCTCAGATTTGTTAGAATCTTTCTGAACACTTGATTTTTAAGAAATTTTAGTTTTTCTCTTTAGCATCCTATGGATACTCGAGATTTGTTTTCACTTTTTTCACAAATTCACGAATCATACGGACATTTTCTGGGATTTACTCGGTATTACTGGGGTACATTTAGATTTATCATAAGGCAAAACGCTGCTCCAAAACCTTCCCATGATGGCCAGTCATTAAAATTCCAAGAAGTGTTGCAAACTATCCAGTGATCCCGAAAATATCAATTTTTTAAAGAAAATATTGTAAAATTTGTGAAATTTGGATTGAAATGAATATTCAGGATTGATAGTAAAAAAAAGTCTTTATCCATTTTATGAAGTGGTGTTGAAGAATCTGCGTCGCCCTATCCCCTCAAAATTAGATACGGTCCCTACCTGGGCCAAGTCACTCTGGGACTGAATGCATCCTTAGGATTACCCAGGGTAGACGTGTTGATACTCATGTTGATGACGAGTAAACTTGGATGGTGTTCACACGTTCATCCTGGGTATCCCAAGTAATCCCCGATGCATGTGGCCTCTGATGACGAACGCCTGCCTTTTGATGAACAGCTCGTCAACTGGATTGGGTAGTTTTCCAGAAACATTCGCACACAGTCATACAGTTGCGTTTGCAGCACGTGGATACTTTCGTGAAATTCATGGGATTTGCGGGATTTTTGTATAGCTGTTTTCAGAGGTAGAATTTCTCAAAATAGAAGGATTTCATTATGCAAAATAACATTCTGGCCCTGTTCTGCCTCGGTCATACCTGACTTTTGCGGCTGTCACCAAATATTTCAAAAAGTTCATTGATTGCCCTGATCCCGCTCACTAGTTACGTTCAAACACAGAAAACTCCTTAATCTTCTGGTTCCCACAAAATTTGACACTGTAAATGGACATTCTCCCAACTTTGCACAAAACTACCTTGCAGGGCACTAGTTCAATAAGGTCATAGCAGCTCGCGACAAAAAAAGGAAAGAAAAGAAAGAAAAGGAAGAAATAGGACCTTGTACGGGTTATGCCGCACAGCCTCGCCAAAACACTGACTTGCACATAAGCAAGAGACCCGCTCGGCGCCAGCAAAGTACGAGCAATTCGATAGCTGCCGGCAGGTGAAGCAGTCACCAAGCGGGGCTCAAAACGCGTGTTCGATCGAGGTTTCGCGGGGAATGGGTGGATTTTCACCTGTTCCTGTCAGTGGCTGGAGCGTTACGGGAAGTAAAAAGCTTCAGGAGGGTTTTGAAAGAGCCATGAAGACGATTTGGAGAAAAATGTGGAAAATTTTCGGATAGACGGCCCGGAAAAACCGGAGAAGCCGAGGAAAGCAGAAAAACCTGTGTCCAGACAAAGCAGGCAGCTAGGCCAGGAAAAAAGTCGGCAGAGAAGGCCCGCCCATAAAAATTAAAGGGCAAAGAGTGGCTCTTGGAAAATATTAGGTTGTCCCAAAAATAATGGTCGCAACCGCGAGTATTTGAAACTTCATAACCCCATCAATTTAGGAGCTAGGTAGACAGTTCCTGAACAATCAGAAAGCACAAGGCGTGCACCGCTTTCGTTCTAGGACCATCTTGTCATTTCTTCATTTTCTTGGTTTTTACAGTCATGCAGCTCACGAAGCTTGGCTTCAAAGCGGCCATTATTTATGGGACAACCTAATAGAAGCTTAACCTTATAGAGCTAGAAAAAAGAAAAACGTCGTGCGCACCAGGAACAGTTGTCCAACTTTGTGTGCACCAGGATCAGTTGTCCAGGAATCACACCAAAAAAATGAAGGACACGTTTTTGTTGTTGGAACAGCGTAGACACGCTAATTCATTGATGATGATCATTTGATTCCCAGACCTATAGGGAAAAACCTAGGTACAAGGAACAGTTGTCCAGAATTCTCAAGGAAAAACAAAAGCCACAAAAAGTTCCAAAACCGGAAGCATATTGAAAAGCCTCTCAGTGAGGCAGACAACGTGAAGTGTTCGCTGCCTGCGGCATGTTCAGCCACGCCTCTCGATCGCTGTGCGACGCGTACGACGTGACGCAGTGCGACAATGTTGTCGTGGCTACGTCCGAATGGCAGTTGTCCGCATTCGATTTGCCAAATATTTGTTTCTGGCCGTGCAAGGGGCAGGAATAATTACTTTATGTGCGTTTGTAGCAACAAAAGTGCATGCGGACGCGGGACACTTCTTTTCATTAAATGGACAACGAACAACTCGGGTTGCATGGTTGGTCCTGGCACGAATGGGAGAGGAGAGTCAGTTCTAATGCGATTAGTGAAAGTTCTGGACCTATCCATGGAGCAAAGGTGGACGGGTTTCTCATGAGAAAATGGTGCCTTTCATGGGATAATTTTACCATAGCAAATGAAGGAAATGGAGATAACTGCAGCGTGGTGTGGAGATTTTCGGCTGGAAAACTCGATCACTCTGGAGGAGCTGGCCGGTCACATTTTTCCAGAAACGTGCAGGAACTCCACTAATGGTAGTGAAGTGGAAAAACACTTCCTCCTGCAGATTTTTCGCCAACAAATTAGCCTCTAAAAGCGATGCACCGATGCCTTGACGTCCAAGCTGCCAGGATGGATTAGCACCCGGGAAAACTCTATGATTTCTGGCACCTATGGCTGGACAACAAGGGCAGGTGCCCAGGCAAAGCGGCTAAACCCGCGGAAAATCATTAATTGGCCGCAGCGACAGCGTTGGCGACAATTCGTGTGTGTCCGTGTGTGAAAACAACGGAACACCGGCTAGGATTCTGGCACGGCGCCAAAAATAGCCTCAGGCCGTTTCTGTTCCAGGAAAGTACCCCGGGACAACGTGGGCCAGACGACAGATGAACACCCCAATTTGCTGGAAAAACTATCCCAACGCCCAGGATGTCCTCTACAGCGACATCCGCACGTTCACTCCATTGCTCATAATCGATTAGGGAAAATTAACTAGGAGGTTCGGCGGACAAACACCTGGCGAATGGGAAGAGGTGGTCTCGAATTTCCAGAAAAAGCCGGCAGCTAACGAGGTTTTCGTACCCCTGGAAATCAAATTTGCATCGGCTAAAATGCACTTCGAGGTGCTAAGCAGGAAAATCATGTAGTGGTTTCCGGAAGGTGTGGGAAAAAACGGGGATTGGGAGATTGCAGAGGATATTCCAGGAAGTTTCAGGGAAATCACCAGATATCTGGTTAGTTCTTGTGAAGCCTTTATCCGCGGCCGAACTTTGGGTTAAAATACTGCTTGAAGAAAACAAATTGAAACCAGCGCCTGGATGCATCGTTGGGATTACCCAGGGCAAACGTGTTGACACCCGTGTGAACGAAGGGCGAAAGTCTGTGTGTGGTGGTAATACGTTTACCCTGGGTAATCTCAGTGATGCATGCAGCCTCGAGTAATACTCGTAAAATATAGTCTCTAGGAAATTTTTTTTAATGGAAAACAGCCTGAGGAAGTGTAGAAAAACCCTGAACAATGCTAGATGATGACAAAATTCCGTGAACTACGCGCTTTTCACCTCTAGTTCTGGGCCGGCAGGCATCATTAGGACAACCCAGGGTAAAAATATTAACGCCTTCGATTTAACAGGGTAAATTTAAGACCATCAACAAGTTTATCCTGGGTAATCTCAATGCCATGCCGTTCCTGGTGTTCAAGGGGAATTCCTGCAAGATTTTGAGCCACCTCAGTAGACTACCTCGTTATTCAATTACTTCCACGGGATAACTCCGCAACTCCTGGGAAATTTCTCATTTTTGCTAGAGCTAACAATAGCCAAGACTCAAGGATCGTCAACCCGGAACAGCTACGCCCAATTACTGGTGTGAACCACAGAATAGAGAAAGAAAAGGACGGACTCCTTGCCTCTATTGATTCCTAGGATTAATTAAATGTCTTTTAAGTTCAGATAAGTTTTTTTCCAAACCTAATTCACTTTCCATTTCATTCTAGGAAAAAATCTATGAAAAAAATGTCCCATAGAGTGAGCCAGTCGCATTGCAGTACTGTGCTAGAAAATATGGCACTATTGCAGAACTAGTAGGGAGCAGGAATGCAAGAAAATTTTCGCTCAAATGTCTCGCAATAGGCTCAGAGACACTTTGAGATCTTGAGGATGTATTTGATAACCAACTTACACGGTAACGACACATTTGAAAGGCTGCATACTTTAGCGAAATGTACGGTAGGAACTCTACCTGTTGGGATCCTCCTAAATTTCTCCTAGGTCCTGTGCAAAATGTACCAATTTCAGCGGAAGGATGTTTTTGGAGTTGCTGAAGCGATTAAAATAGAGAAGTGAATTTTCGCTGGAATTTTGCAGGAAAAAGTGCAGGAATTTTTCAGAACTTTCCGCCACGTACGTAGTTCCCCTTAAATTCCTAACTTTTCAATAGTGTTTCCTAAATTTGAAGTGAACAAGCTAGACATAGTACAGCTAGAGGTACAATTCGCACCGAATAATTCATAAGTATGTTCGAATTCGAAAATTCGACTACGAGTAAGGTGAAATTTGGATCTTCAAAAAAGAAGCAGAAGTATAGTCAGTGTGGAGTGATGAGAAGTGATTGAGAGCTTTGGCTTTTTTTAACATTCAAATGTTTAGGGTCCGGCTCTGAATCAATAAATGAATTAATCGAGTTATTCGATCGACATTTGGCCTTGCATTTCGCTAAAACTAAACAGCATAATGAATATATCCCCTTTTAGATATTCAATCTCGAACAAGTCGAAAATCCGAACATTAGAGCAAGAGAGATCAGAAGCTCGAGGAAAAAAGAGGTACTGTGAGGATTCCTCCTTCTTATATATCAGAATCCTCAACATGGTTAGGAAATTACTGATCAAACTGGTTACCTACATTGCTGGGATATTATTCGGTCCTAAGTACGTACATACACATTGAACATAACCTCGGTTGCGTTTCATTTTCAAGACAATGGTAACAAGTAAAACGGCTTTCCTTGAAATTCGGTTACATTGGGTAAACCAGAGCAGTTTGATATATATCCTCCAAAAGTCAGGGGCCGCAAGCATCATTGAAATTATCCAGGGTAAACGCGTCAATAGCCTACGACTTTACCCATTGTCAACATGGGCGTCAACACGTTTACCCTGGGTAATCTCAGTAATGCATGCAGACACAGGAAGGAAAGTAATTGTTAAGTTTTCATAAAAAAAATTGTTGAATTAATGAGAAAAATGATAAATTCCGAAGTCCCATCTTCTCTCAAAGTCGTGGTTCAACGACTTCCAGAAATCAAACCCAGAAAATGACTTTTCCCAAGGTTTCCTTATAAGGTTTTTTCACATTTCGAAGCAAAAGAAGTGTAATAATGCAAGAGAAACCAGTGCAGTTTTCCTCACAAATAGGTCATTATTCGGGTTTTCAGTGGCTTATTAGATAAAATTTCAAGAATAGAGAAGGAAAAGCTGTATGTTTTTCTGAGGAACAGCAATAGCTGTTCTATCCGTGTGGAAATTTCCAGAAAATTTTTTTGGAACAAAAGGACTGAAAGGATATGGAAATGTCGAGAATATAAGAAAAATCCGGAAGTGGTCCGGCTCACGAGTTTGTCCGTGAATTGCCGGAAGTTTAATGCAATTCCACACACACACACTCCGGCATGTGCGCCACCACAAAATTGCTCTCAATGAAACTTCTACCGATGGTCTTCGGCCGTAGGAGCAACCTACACAGCTTCAAGTAAGCAGCAATGAGTAGCAACGCATGACGGATGGTCCAGGATTAATCTAGGCGGGGCAGATGTGGCTGGGCTTCGTGACTACGCCGTATATTGCGGCTGTAATCTCGGCTCTGGAGCCCCTACCCGGCGGCAAAAACATCCAGTCCCAGCTTTCCGCAAAATTGCACTAAGCCCGCGGTGGAATAGCGCCACATAACAATACCAGTATCACACATGCTTACCGGCAAAAGGCTTCCTTCCTGAGCAGCGTTTAGAGGGTCTGCGAAGGGGCGAGAGGGCTCGTCAACAGCGCGGGCTGCTGAGGCTGCTGCGGACTTTTTGAAGGTGAAGCGGGCCGAACGCTGCACAGCAGTGATGTATGTACTCTGTGCGCGGCGCGGTCCCCAGGGTTTGCTTATCTGGTCCCCAGACGGGGGCGGCAGAACTGTGAGCAGTTTGATGGATATACTTCAGCAGAGTTGGATAAGTTTGTTAATGGACTGACACTTGGCTAAGTGGATAGAGCAAATCCTGGAGGAATCGGCACAGAAACGGGCAATTTTTCGGGAAAAATTTTTGAAAGCGTCTGCTAGAATACTAATCAAATAAAAAACAAATAAACCTAAATAATTTGGCTAGCAATTCGAAGGTCTATCCTTAAAAATCAAATATCCTGAACGCACAAGGCTTCTTAGCCCTTAGTTTTTTTCATCCAAAGGGTAGGAGTCCAAGGTTAAGTGGCTCTCTCTTCCCAGAACATTTTACTTTCCAATTTATTCAAAATCGAATATTTGAATGTCGAATGAATCAACAACATTCGATCAAAACACGAGAATTTTCAATTCTACATCCATATCCCTCCAATTTTAACCATCACTAAGCCCTTCTCTATGCAAGACTCCAACCAGGAATTTGCCACATCATGGATTAGTTATGGGCCAAAACCATTTTTTTCCTGAATTTTCACGACTTACTTAGGTTCTAGAATCTTTACGTTTAACGATTCACGAATGAGCACAACGCCCAATCCTTTCTCACCCCAGGCAATGCATGCATCATTTGGATTACCCAGGGCAAACGTGTTGACGCCCTGTTAACAATAGGTAAATTGATGGGGTAGTAACACGTTTACCCTGGGTAATCTCAGTGATGCTCGCTGCCCCAGTAAAGCTTACCTGCAGCCTATTCCGCACGATTCCGCTTAGACTTTACCACATAGGTCAAGGGTAAATTTTTGACGAATGCGAGACAAGGGTAAAAGGTAAACTTTGGAGATAACCGCGATTACTACAAGTAAAGTAAGGTAATGTAAGGTAATGTAGTAAGGTCATGTAGTAAGGTAATGTACAGGTAAACTCAATGATCAATGTCATTCCAAAAAAGGTAAGTCGCAGCGCCTCAACTGTGGCCTTTGTGTTATTCTTTTTTTTTTTTTGGAATTTTTGGTTAGTCACCAGCGATTGGTGTTTTCAAAATGCTCGTTTCCTGGCAAGACATTGGTGGTAAAAGTGGTGGTCGATTCCGAAATTGTTATTTTCCCAGCAATTCTTCCTATTCTTACGAGTTTTCCAGGGCTGAGGGCGGCATACCCGACTCAATCTTTATCCCATTGTTTTGTTGTCTGAAAACTATGACGAGGAAATCTTGCCAAGAAATCGTGGCGTCAAAACCCAGGAAATCACGACACAATTTCGACAAAACGATGGAATTTACTAGAAGGAGAAATGAGCATCTGTGGGAAGATTTCGCGATCTCTAAAACAGCTGAGGTAATCATGGAGAAGCGCCATTAAATCATGAAATAGACATTTGAAACTTGGACATCCTCCAAGAAATTGTTTTCCTTTCTTATTGGCTGAGTTTTTAAGTTCCTGAAGTTAAATTTGTTGGCTTCTGAGTATCAATGCTTTTTTCACTGTTGAAAGTATTGCATGATGAATTCATGGGATCACAGCGAGATAATTAGGAGGAGGGGAGCATGGTGGTGATGGTGGGTCGCCAGCCCACAACATGTTTCGGAATTGACTAACCCGGCAAAGGGAAGTGGTCGTCCGGAAAGTTATTTCCGCATGACCGTTCCCATAGAAATAACCCCTTTTTTGTAGAAATATTCGCGAAATCCAGTTTTTCCTCTCTCCACATGCAAGAGTGCAAATGTGCAATCACCTGTGCACGACTCCCGGCACCTGCCGCAGGATTTATGAAAGTTCCTAGGAAGCTAAAGTGCATATGCTATTTCGAACTGGACGAGTTATCCAAGAAAAGTTAATAATGTTTCCTGAAATATCAACATTTTCCAGCCGAATGATGGCATCGTGAGAAGTCTTATTGGGATTGAGAAGGTTATAACTACTACTGGGAAAATTATAAGTACTATGGGAATGCTTACGCTGGTGAGTTCCAGTCAGGACAGCTAGCCTTATGGGAACCACAACCCCGACAGACAAATATTTTTCATTAAGAGAAAAAAATTACCACAGAGGGCATAAAAATGGAAAACTAATGAAAAATCTGAGAGAACAGAGTACATTTAATTATCTTATCATACTCTATTATATTGCAGAAAATTTGTGACTTTGTGCGTGCGTGCATTGAGGTGGCCCGAGTAGCGGTGAGCAGTGGAATCAATGATTGCACAGGGATAAGCTGGCATCCGAAAGTGAGGAAACCCATGGAGACGGGTTCAGCGATGTGATAAGGGTATGGCGGCGGCAAAAATGGGGGGAGATGGGTCCGGCGATATGATAATGGTGCGCCGGAGTCAAAAGTGGTGGGAAGTGGGTCCGGCGATATGGTTAGGGTCCGCCGGCGTCGAA
Source organism: Ancylostoma ceylanicum (assembly GCA_000688135.1). Classification (NCBI taxonomy): domain Eukaryota; kingdom Metazoa; phylum Nematoda; class Chromadorea; order Rhabditida; family Ancylostomatidae; genus Ancylostoma; species Ancylostoma ceylanicum. The sequence continues at coordinate 56,093 of JARK01001505.1, read as the reverse complement.
AGTGGGGGGAGGTGGGTCCGGCGATATGATAAAAGTGCGCTGGCGCCCAAAGTGGGGGAAACGAACCCACCGTTGGGATAAAGGTGCGCCGGCGTCCAAAGTGGGGTAGATGGGTCAGGCGATGTGATAAAGGTGTGCCGGCGTCCAAAGTGGGGGGAGATGGGTTTGGCAATACGAGAAGGGAGCGCCGGCGTGGTAAAGTGGGGGAGATGGGTTCGGCGATGTGACAAAGGTGGAGACGAGCTGAACGGTGGGTAAGCATGCGTTGGCGTCCAAAAAAGTGCAAACGCCTGCGAATGGGTCGACAGATGGAGGAGAGGTGCGCCGGTGCAGAGTAGCGCGAAAATGCTCCTAATCAGGTCTATGTTTATTCTATTATAATTGTCCTCTGGCGTCTAAATCCAGAGAGAAAGTATCAAATGCCCGGCCTCAGCAGTGACTGTGATATCAATCATGTCATTCTACCCGCATCACTTCCCCTCTTGCGTGTTCTACCCTCATTCGTGTCTGAACACACCGCTCCGTCCTCTTTTATATGTTCAAGCTGATTGTTATCAATGGATCACTAACAGCAAACAAAGAATGATAGATCATTGCCCGTGTTCATTCCAAGTTGAATCGGTTACATATAGCTACAATTAGCTATTTCACACGAGTAAATGATAAAAATGCTCTGAGAGACGCAAGCAGTTCTCTTTGATTAGTCCATTTTTTATGGGGAGGGCATTGGGAAACGGAGCAGAATCTGCATACCCATAATTCTTCTTGGATGGATGCGAGTTGAGGTCATGCGAGCGAAGCGAGCATAAAAAAAGTCTGGAAGTCCGGCGTGAGCCGGACGGCCAGACTGGTATTAACATGTCCTCGGAAAAAAATCCCAGTGGACATAATTCGCTTAGCACACAATGTGTACAGTGTCTAGGTTTGATTGTGCTTGAAGAAAAACCATTTGAAAAAAAAAACTATTGTATTTTTGATTCAAGAACACCTCTTTTCAGAAAAATATCCTGATATCACTTGTGGAAACAGTGGAAATTTCCAGAAACAAAAGAAACGATGGTCCAATTATAACTCATAGCACGTTCCGAAAAAAAGTTGAGACAAGAGAAAACCCCAAACCCCTACTTATCATTCTATAAGAGTTGTACTTCTCTGTTTTTTTTTTTTTTGGAAATTACACCTTATTCGAAATCGAATTTTCGAATTCGCATGCACGTGACGCATTATTTGGTCCTAAGTTTAGTACACAGATCACTGCATAGAATTTTTAGTAATATTCAACGTTATTTCAATAACTTTTAGTAATTATTTCTCGGAGTAGTATGTAATTTATATGTTACAATAGTAACTTATAAGCTCCTGGAGAGAGCAACTTCATGAAAACGTATTATACATATTTTCCTGGCTTTAGAATCAAAAACAAAAGCTCAAGCAATAGTCCCGTGAGAAATCGGCAAACAACCGGCAAAATAAGGGGTGGAGCCTCCTCAGACTCTGTGATTTTTCTGAAACTCCGCCGGGAAACAAATTTGTCGCCACTGGAGGTATTGCTGTGTTCTGGTATACTGTGCAAGTTCCATTAAAAATCACTTAAAAATTCACTAGGTATAAAAAAAATAACCATTGATGCCCTGAAATGGATTCCAATGGATGCCGAGCTAAGATGGAGGTTGTGAATTTCTGAGAGATCACCCAGGGTAATCATGTTTGTGCCCGCTCTAAAGATGAGTAAAGTTCTATGATGTTCCCATGTTGACCCAGGGTAATCCCAGGGCAGTTTCCAATAAAAATCACTAAAATCCTCTAGGTATAAAAGAAAATGAATTCCAGTATATTTCTCGATAGGATAGAGGTCATGGATTTCGCCTTAGACAAGGCAATGAATCTCAAAACGTGGGGGAGAGGTGGAGGGCTGGATTTTATTGTTGATTTTGGAAAAGGCCTAGATGCGCCATTGAGATTACCCAGGGTAAACATGTTTGCGCTCGTGCTAAAGATGGGTAAAATAGTGTGCTGTTACCATGTTGACCATGAGTAATCAATGATGCATATTGCCTCAGGATTTGTTTTCACACAGTTACAGGCGATCCTTCTGGAAATTTCGATGAACTACTAGCATCTTCGGGAAAAAAAATTAAAACTTCAAAAAAACTTCCTGTTCCAAGAGAATTTTAAAAATCATTTTGGTTTGGCTCCTGCGCTAGAGAGGACGTCTCAGAAGATATTCATCAAGGTGGGGCAAGAAAAAAAAAACGGATGCAAGTTGCATGTTTCTGATGTTGGACGTACAAGTTACCAGGCAACTACTCTGGCCTGGATCACCAGTTAGTGGGATATTTTATGGTTCATTTTGAGGTAAATTGTAGCACTAGAGCTACTAAAATTTATTTTGATGGGTTAACCACTCCTGAAACCAAGGGTCCGCCTCCTTCGCAATATCCACAAAAGCATTTTCCACTCCGCTGGCTATTTCAAACATCGAAATTACGTGAAGACAGACATTGAAGCAGAAACTAAAGGACTACAGACGACGTGACGACGACGACGACGACGACGACGACGATGACGTTCCAAAACACCCGCGCGGACACGAAACCTCTAAGAGTAGAGACACACACGCACGGTTTGACACACCGGAACTCAGTGGCGAACAAATCGATAGCGAGCGCGCAGTAGTAGAAACTCAGGAGGAACGACGGACGACGTCTCGGTCTCTTCCACACAGGCACTCATATAGTATAATCTATAGGAACACAGCAAGCACGCTAGCACCAACCGGCGAACGACGACGGCGACGACTTCGTCACGGCGGCGGTCTTCGTGGTCCTCAGGAACGGTACTCGTGGCGTCGTCGTCGAGGCGACATGCGGATTCTGAATCTTCCCCAACGTCGTCATCGCTGTGGTCGTCGTTGTGGATTTTGTCGTAGTGTTGCGCGTCAGATGCGTTCGCCATGCCGGTCCTGTAACCATAGGCTCGGGCAGCAGATCGATGCTCGCCCAGATACTGTCGCCTAGGTAGTCGGGGTTCTGCCGCGCCGCCTCACGCACGCTCTCGTACGGTCGCGGCAGCACCGTAACCGGCTGCTTCTGCTCTAGAGGTTTCGTGACGGGGGGTGTTTCAGTCGTGGACACCTCGTAGTCGGCGTCGTAGTCTGAGAGGTAGATGATACGAGGCGGTTCTGCCGTCGTGGTGGCGGCGGCGGAGGTCATGGTGGTGGTGGCGGGTTTTTTAGTTGTAGTAGTAGTGCTGGTAGTGGATGAGGAGGTGGTTGTGGGGGTGGAGGTGGATGTTACGGTAGTGGTGGTCGTGCGTGCAGTGGTGGTAGTGATTACGGTAGTGGTGACGGGTACCGTAGCAGCGATCGTCGACTCACCCTTCGAATGTACAGCTCGTCGTGGAGCTGTCGCTGCTGATGGAATGATCGGAGTGAAGAAGCCTGAAAATGACATCGAATGAGTAGAAAAAAATAATTGTTAAAAATTGTAAAATTTGCCTAAGATACAGTAAACTCCAAACGGCCGCAGACAAGGGGTGGGACCGCGGCGCGGCGTTCTTGGGCAGAGACGCAGGTGCTTTGCATGTTGCCTCTGGCTGTCTGTTTCTGCCAGAGAACTAGAGTGTTGCGACATGACAACATGACGACATGGCGCAGCAGACAATCAGAGCCAGCATGCTGAGCCCCTGTGTCCCTGCCCAAAAAATGGCGCACCGCGCCGTGGTCCCGCCCCTTGTCTACGGACGCTTGGAGTTTGTGTTCATAGAAATGTCAAAGACTATGCATTTGGTTCACTTGAAATTTGTTAAATTTTAAGGAAAAAAATTAAAAAATGATGGCCCTCATTTACCCCATCTCTATTTCATTCAGAAAATTGACTATATCCAACCAAAAGGCGTAAATTTGCAAAAAAATTGAATTTGACTCCCTCGGATCTTCAATTATTCGAAGTTGCTGGATCGAATAGATTGAAATATTCACCAGCATAAGAAACTTTAAAAAATTATATCATTCGAGATATCAAGGACTTGGGAAACGGTATGTATCACATTGAGGGAAAAGGGGGCGTGGCCACGCAACTCTGATTGGGCCGCTCCTGTAGCCCATTGTTTGAATTCGTAGGGCGTCAATTCTGTGACATATGGTGTATTTTTACGTGGCGCTTGACGAGTTCAAACAGGTGGGCGTGACGGGCGGCCAGAGTGCGCCAATCAGGATAGCCCGGCCACGCCCCTTTTCCTCACAATGATACACACACCTCAGCAACTGCTGAGATGTAGCACTTATTTTGTTTTACAACATTTGAACCATAGGGATAATTCCATTGGAATGAATTCTATGCAAAAATTCTGGCAGTTCGATAAACGGGAGTAAAAAAATAATAAAAAAATAGTCATATTCAACAACAGTACAACAACTATGACTTTTCATCTGCACAATTTCCTTTCTACTTCTCTTGCTAGTTTTGTTAGATTTTATTTATAGAATTTTAAAAAAAGAATGTTTTTTTTTGAAAAACACGGAAATTTAAGAATCAGCATTGTATTATTTGAAGAGTGAGTACTGTACATTTGTAGAAGAACTTCAACATATAACATACCTTAAAACTCTAGATAAAATGGAGTTTAAAATTATTCACACTGAATAGTAAGGCAAGCGTCGTACACGTGAGATACATAAAGAAAAGCTGGCTCGCTGGCTGGTCTTGGCAAAACAACTACAACTTTCAATTTGTAATTGTACATATTGTAGTTCACTTGTATTTCTGTGCCTTACCACAATATGATTCTGTATTATTTCCAATGCATACCACTTTGCTATTCCTGCAATATCTTTTTACTATCTACTTAGGCACTTTCAACGGATTGCCCGACAGCATTTCTCAGGTACCTGGCAAGCACCGACCTTTTCTCACTAGGCACCGAGCAGGCCCCGGTCTTTTCTTACTGGGTACCGGCCAAGCCGCGGAAAGAGACCGGGCAGGCCCCCGGTCTCTTCTTATTAGGTAGCGGCCGAGCCGCGGAAACAGACCGGCCAGGCCGCATACCTCTTACCGGGAAGACCGCGTAGGGTGCTTCGGGTAACCCGGTGAAAGCGCCTGAATACTGAAGCCATAAAGCCACAGTGCTAAGGGTAGTGCAATCATGGCTGTTGTCCTAACGGACAAGTGGAGAAGTCGTCCTGAGCACCCAAGACCCAAGCTACCGAACTCCGAGCACCCCTCAGGAGGTACATATTGAGCGGGTGAAACAGGAATTTCCAAGTAAAAATATACATGCTTAGAATATCCGAAATTTCTACTCAAACGGAGAAATTGACCAGGTTTTATGCGGTTTTCCCACGTCAATGACTATGAAAAGATACATATGTATGTATGTCTATTTCAGGAACTCTCACAGCTCACTAAATAATTAAATAATTAGACAAAGATAAATTGAAAAAATGAGGAAATTAGAACATTGAAAAAAAAAACTCTGACCGTTATTTATCTACATGTTTATTTGTTTATTTATTTATTTATTTATTTATTTATTTATTTATTTATTTATTTATTTATTCAACATTATATCACCATAAGTCCTTTTTTGGACTTTATTAAATAGAAAAACGAACACTGAAAATATTTATTTATTTATTTATTTATTTATTTATTTATTTATTATTCAATATTATGTCGCCAACAATCCTTTTTTGGCCATTATTAGTTAGAAAAATCGACACTAAAAATAAAAATAGAAGCGGAAAATAGTCAACCAGAAAAAAAGAGGATATTAATAATACTGAGTAGCAAATTAGGTTGAACGTGCTAGGGCCGCATACATAATTGAGATTACCTAGGGTAAAAGTGTGAACAGCTCAGAAATTTACCCATCCCAGAGTCAACACGTTTACCATGGGTAATCTCAGTGATGCATCCAGACCGTGATGGTAAGCTCATAGATTACATAGCGGACGCCCTCATTGGCTGTCTCCATCTCCACTTGACAAGGCTGATCCTTATCGGGAAGGAAAAAGTTTTCCAGAGAAATTTGGAATATTTTCAAGAAATTGGAAAATTGGGAGACTCATAGTAATAAGAAATTATCTAGGAAGAAAACCTTGTAAATAAGCACCCTTTGAATATGATCTCGCCATTTCTTTCGAAACAATGAGCCATTTCGCTTACAAGTAGCAGTACTCTTCGGACAAAAAAAAGAAAAAAATATATGAGCAAGAACATCCCTTTTCTCATAGAATTTAGGGAATGACCATAGTCCAAAATATCAAAAACCAAACCATTATCATAATCGTCCTCGTCCTCCACGGATCGCAACTCTGGCAGCAGCGACGACGCCGACGAGTCGGCGACATCATCGCCGCCGCGAATCGCGGATTTGGCGCGATTTCGCGCCAATTCATGCGCTCGCGCCTTGTTCACGTCGTAGTTGGGGGCGAATCGCGGTGGCGGCGCGTTCAGACGGCACTTGGGCGAATGCCAGTCCATCAGGCACAATATTGGCAGCACCGTACTCGTCATGATCATCCTCCATAAGGGGCGTGACCTGCGTCGGATGACGTCAATCGGGTTTATAGTACGGCGTGTACGGCGTGTGTGAGGGATCGGCTTACTAACGAGCACAAATGAATTATGGACGAGATTACCCAGAAGAAAATGAGTACCTACAGGTGGTGTAGGAAATATGAATGGAGCAGACAGTGGCGTGAAGGTGGTTGTTAACACATTCGCGACAATGTGCTCAACCGGGTTGAGCACGCATGGTGCGACGCGTGGGACCGCGTGCTCAACCGGGTGAGCACGCCCTTTTCACAGTTATATTTTTGTGAAGCAATCTTAATGAGCAAATTCCTATACAGTAGTAGACTAAGAAATGTTCAAGCAATCTATACACGCGATGGGCAGAGCAAACATCTTCTCGTACTTCTTTAATGCGTGGTTGAAAGTCACAAGTAAAAGAACAATTTATATGAAGATTAACTCACTTACTTACTCCCTCTTATGCAGGTGTACTTCTTGAATTAGCTTCAAGCTCGTTCATATTTGCGTTTTGGGTTGTCTCAAATTCGCGCATTTTCGAACTACTATACAGCAGAGGAAAAATTCCTACCGCGTGGGACCAGGTGCTCAAGCGGTTGAGCACGGGTCCTACTTGTGCAAAAGTGCGTGTGTCCCACGTGACACACCATGCCAAAAGCGTAAGGTCGCGAATGTGTTAAGGGTAGGGTGAACTGCAGGTGACAAAGGTTGGTATTAGCTAAGATTGCTAGACAGACATAAAAGGAGACAATCCAGGAAAGGATTATGGGATGATGCGGACGATTGCCAGCCGTCCGCGGATGAGTACCACTGGTGGGTGAGAACGCGAGCCGCATGCAAGCTACCCAGCTCTCTTGCAAAACTTCAGTAAAACTAAGCATAAGAACGCAGACTGGATGTGTCTCTGGAGACGCACAGTACATTGCGACGCGCCTGGATCCCGTCAGCGCGCAACTCGCCCGCCACAGTTGAAGTTGTTGGGTAAAAAAAGATGAAGGATCTGCTTGTCAGATTTTTGATCTTCTCCCCGGTTTCATTCGAATTTTCGAATAAATTACGAATAATATTTCGACCATATCAATGAAACCGAATCGGAAATTATGCACCATGCTATAATTGCTTAACTCGAAATCGAATATTCAATTTCAAATTAGTCAAAAAGTTGAATGTTTGAGAAAGAGAGTAATTCCTCAATTCCTCCAGGGCTCATACTCCTTTTTCATTGTTCTTTTCTGGATTCCTACCATTTCCACCTTTGTTCTACTACGTTAATCATTGTTTGCGCAGTGATTCCTGAATATTTTTGTGATGGTTACTGAACAAAAATTCTAAAAAAAAAATGCCCTTGAAGAAAATAAGGCCGTGACTGCGGGGTTGTTTTTATGCGAGCAATCGAATCCTCGAATTAGTACCTAAAATATTGCCTGAAGTGAATTTTTTTTTGTCAGGCGGTTTTATCCGATAGAAGGTGAACCAATTACCACCCATTGGAGTTCTCATTCGTCGGGTCCCGCAAAGAAGGGCAACAGGTGTACCGTTTCCATGAAGGTTCTGGGGGTCCACGTAATCCATAGTATACTGGTTTACCAATGCAAATTTAATGTATTTTGCTCACGATAAAAGCATGTCTGCAGGTACTAAAAAAGAATGACCCGAATATACGTCCTCACACCCACTTTTGCCGGAGAAAACCCGTCGATTTTGGACCAGCAGAATGTAGTTTAACTTCGAGCAACAATAACGAGAATTATATAGCTTTTGTGATTCTCCAAAGGATTGAATATCGCAAGCTCAGAATGTTCGAAGGATCGAGTTATTGATTTACGGAAATGTTCGGACTCAAAAGTTGCACTAACTTGAAGAACACAGCACCTCTGATAAAAACAAGAACGATCTTCCGGATATTCTTCCGGAACCATACATCAGAATGGAACTATATAGTTTCTGGAGAATTTATAGATCCCGGGAAATTTCTAAGCCTCGTTCTGGACGAGCTTCCCAACGAAGTTTTTTTTAGGTGTATGTGTCTACCTTAAAATGACTCAGAATGATATCTATAGCCACTTTTTTCAAACGAGGAACTCGAACAAAACAGCTGTTCCTAGTTTTATCCGAGGAAACTCGTCCATTTCAGGCGACTACGGCGTCTGCTATGTTCGCAGGAAATTTCTAGGTCAAATGGGGAATTTTCAGCAAAGGATGACACAGTTAGTGACAATTTAAATGGCTAATTTGTTGCTAGGCTCGATGCCCTTTCACGTGGTCTTGACTCCGATTAGAGGGGACTGGGTACAAAGGCATAAAAGGAGAGGAAAAAAGAGAAAAAGAGAAAAGAAGGGGGAGAGGAGAGAACCGCCTTGTTCCCTTCCACGCAATACTTTCCGAAAAACCAATAGGACAACGAATTTATAAAGCAATCTTTTTAATTTCAAACTCTAGGAAATCCTAAGAACAAGAAGATCTTTCAGACAAGGAAACTTCAGGAAAATTAGCCGATTTTATCGAGGAACGATTTTAGGAGGGAGGAAACATTTTCCAGTGATGGTTTTTTTTTGTTTCCGTCGAGTGGTAGGATGAAACGGAGCTTTGGTATCCTTTCTTTCTTTTTTGTTTATCTAGTATGCGACAATTTTTGATGACAACATATGAAAAATGATTTTGGTCCAATTAACAACAATTTTTATTTCATGCAGAGAAATTTTTTCATCGTGAGAGTGCTAGACTAGATGTGCAAGGACTAGGAACTACTTCCACATGAAGCCTACTACTAGAGTAACAGAAGAATATAGCCGCGCATACTCTCAACAAAGAGCATTGTACATCCATAAATTGCTGTAGCAACGGCTGAAAAAGTCTTTCTTCCTAATGAATCCGCAGCAAAAAAGCGTTTTTTACGCCTCGGAAGCGACAACGAAAAAAGAAGAAGCCGTGTTGGCGGCTGGCTGCTTGCACTGCGACGCAGATTTGTACAAAGAAAGCATCCCGTAAGTCGCAGCCACGACGGCCACACGAAGAATCAATGGAACTGACGGCGACGGCGATTGAATTAAATACTGTTTGGCGCGTCGGTAAGTATGGAAATAATTTCTTTTATGTCTGCGATCGGAAAACAAGCCGGATAACAAATTGCCGCGTTACTTGGTCGTGGATAGCTTGGAAAACATGGATTCGTGGAGAACCAGGCTTTTCTTTGGATTCTCCTCTTATTATTTGGTGACTTGAGGTTATATGCTTAGATATTCAGAGTTTTCTGGCACTTTTTAAACATTATTTTATACCCAGGGTGAAAGTGCTAGCACTTATGTCAACTGTGGGAAAATTTTACCATTAATACGTATAGCCTGGGTATATCCAGCGGTGCATACCGGCACTAGTCCTCATATTATGAACTTGAATTTATGCTTTTTGAACATAAATGGTTTGGTAAGACAGACAAACAGACAGAGAAACGGACAAAAAAGTCCAGACTAAAAACCAGGAATTCCCATGTGGTGGATAAATTGGTTTCCTATCCTGGATTTTAGCTCTCCTGGCTAGGATTCATTAGCGCATGACCAACAAAACCTTAAGGCGCATGCATAACTGAGATTACCTAGGGTGAACGTGTCAATACCACATAAATTTACCCATCGTTAGCATAGGCGTCAACGCATTTACCTTGGTTAATCTCAATGATGCATGCAGGCCCTTGTTAGCAAACCCTCTTTCAAATCCTGCGTCTCTTAACAGTACGTACTCTAGAGGATGATTAATCACCCTGAACACCGTTGATTTGTGCGGTTAAGCTTTCATGAATCCCAGTCTGTAGGGAAATTTGTAGGATTCCGAGCCAGAAATGGATTTATTTGTCCTTAGCGATAGCCGGCAAAATTTATCCACCCTGTTGCTCTTCCCCTAGCGAAAATGGGATGCATTTAAGTAATTGGTAGAGTGGAGAGATACGATAAGAAATCAAGCAATCCATAGTGATTAGTCCTAGGGCGACATATGTCACTAAGATTACCCAGGGTAAACGTGTTAACGCTTATGTCAAATGTGGGTAAATTTGGCGGTGTTAACACATTAATCCTAGATATATCCAGTGGTGCATGCCGGCGCTAGTCCGAACCGTACAAATTTAACCCTTCCTAGGAAAAGATTTGGTTTTTTTAACCCATAAATTGAACTTCTTTACCTATATCGGTATTAAGTATAATTCATTCGTCTACGCACTCAATCCCTAGTCATTTCAATCGATTTTTCTATAATTTAGCATACTCCTCCAAGACAAAGGTTACCTATTAGTACTAGCATATTTCCCCAGCGTCTAGCAATGCAAGGGCAGATAATCTATTCCATAGTACTAGCGCCAAAAAAACCTCGCTGCAATCCTGAAAAACAGCCACAAAAACTCTCATTACGTATTCGAGATGGATTTCTGCCCTACAACAAAGGCCCGAAGGAATAAATGAGCGGCCCTGTGACACTTCTCGATGAAATTAGTTTCTTCTACGGTTGGTTAATTGAGAAAATCATACAAAAAATCTCTCATCAGCATCAAGAACATTAAAACACAAACTCGAAAACAGGATGAAATTTCCTGAAAAGCAGCAGCAGCTAAAAAAACATATTTTTAGACGGCATAGATTTTCTACAATTTTCCACTTGAAAGAGTCAAAATCAGCTCCGCGCGTTTCGCCAAAAAAAAAAAAAAACTGGAAACACCTCGCTTAAATTTGCTGGTAATATTTTCCCAATTTTCCAGGTTCACATGAAGGTTAGCATTTATGTATATTAATGTATATATTATTTTTACATGTATATTAAGAGATACGAAGCTGAAAAAAATCCGCTGTTCTTTGGCAGCAAATTATCTGCGACCTATTGATTCTAGAGGTGAAAATTCGAAATGTATCTAGAAGCACAGAAATAAAAGTTTCATCAAGAATTTTTCCCCTTATCCTAGATGCATCATTGAGATTACCTAGAGCAAACGTGCCGACGATCGTGTTAACTATGGGCAAATTTGGAGGTGCCGACAAGTTTACCATGGGTAATTCCAATTATGCATGTTACCTCCTATTGGGCGGAAGAACTACCCAAACATCCTCATTAAGTAAAAGGAGGGAAAAATGCAGAGGAACTGTACGATACAATAGAGCAGATAATATGAAATAGTTATTGGATCCAAGAGAGGTAGAGCACGCTCTGGTTCTTTATCCACTATCTCCGCCCCTTCTCGCCTTTAGGAACATGGTCCGAATGAAAAATAGGCGTTGTTAAAGGATAGGTACACCTAAAATAGGGGGTTATTCCTAGCAGCAATGCGATGTCAGCACTCCAATCTCCCAAAAAAAAGGAAAACTAGGCGTTATTTTAGCCCTTCCATCAAAAACTGCTCCACCCAGATGGGTAACCAGTATACCAAGGAACGAATAAGAGTTGAATAACCCAATTAACTTAAATATGAATCCAGAATTCTCTAAGAAAAGGAAAGAAAAGTTTAATTATGAATCCAGAAATCCCTAGAAAAACGAAAGAAATCCAGTAAACGATTTATGGCAGAACAGGAAGGAAAGGAAAGAAAAACCATTTTTGCTAAATAATTCGGATGTTGCAAAAACAGAAAACCCTAACCTTTACCCATCTTTTTTTCCCGGAGGTGTAGCTATCCCATCTTCAAAAATCCGAAATTACCACTTATTCGAAATCGAATATTCGATCTCGAATATATCTAAAGGATTATTTGGTCCTATTTATAGTAGCGAGAAATGTTTTTTTGCGTAGAGCAACAGGAGCAGGAGGAGACTACAACGAAAGTTCGGGATAACGAGACTTGGGTCAATCTATACACTAAAATCTCAAAGAAAGTACCCACTAAAGAGCAAACGCGAGGGTGGAGTCAGCTGCAAACAACAGCTGGAAACCAGAAATGCACTTTAGCCGGCTCACGCCCCGGGCTCGGCACTAATCAAGACAACAGCTTAGGCGCCTATATAGGAGGGATTTGTCGACTGTATTGCCGTTTAATCCCTAAGAGAAAGGAAGTAAAAAAGGACGAAATGCCCTTCTCAACGAACAAGGAACATAGCCATTAGCTGATGAAGTGTCAAGAGTGTTGAAAGTGCTCGACGTATTTCTGTCACCAACCTTTGTAAAGAAATAGCATGGAAAATCCATGAAATTTTCCGGAAGTATACTAGTGCTAGCCGAGGACTAGGGAATTCTAATGCTATTAAACTGCACGACGCCGCATCCTCACATTAAAGCGCTTGTCACTCGACCACCAAAAAACTTTGAAAGAGGAGGTTTGGCGCTTTCCAGAAGAAAACGATCACATGACGGCTTCACACAACCGAGTCTGCAAATGCACAAAACACACCCGGCCTTCCAGCGCTGAAATGCTGGCAAGACTGGGACGGTTCCGGGTATACAGCACAACCATTCAGTGCTGGCGTGCACAGCTGAGATTACCCAAGGTAAACACCTCGAAACCCGTGTAGAGGTTGAATAAATCTAGGAGTATTGACACACTTACCCTAGGTAATCTCAGGGATGCTAGCCGGCCGCAACCACTCAATGTATATTTTGTACAGGGCCTAAATACAAGATTGAGTTTATCCAAAGTAAGCACGCTGCCGCCAGCCAGTGCTAACGATCGGTAATCTCAATGATGCATGCGGCCTAAGGTTCTTCAGCAAAACCAACAAAACTTTTTTATCCCAAATTTCCAAATATCCAAATCCAAACAAAGACAAAATTCTCCAGATTTGTATCTCTTTTTTTGCTTTCTCCTCGTCTTTCTGCTTTTCGACTACCAAAAATATTTTATAGCTCTAGCTTTTTTCCAATTTTTTTCTCAGAAGATACATGACCTGCTAGCTGTGCCTTACCGAAAATTTTGTAGCTTTTACCTGCACGATCGGTGCGACTGAGCTCTCTGATTGGCTTATTCATTCAAGTATCCAATATATTTGGGGCCGAATAAAAACAGAATAATTTTGTTACCTTAATTAACGACACAAGAACCAATTAGAGGGTTCAGATATTAGAGAATGAGAACAGTCTAGGGCTCTTCCCTTCTTTCATACAGTACTTTATGGGTCTTTTAAGTTGGGACACTTGAATTTTGCATTTATTCGAAATCGAATATTTTGGCTATCGAATATCGAATATTTCGAATAAAGTGAAAATTCAAATGTTCTTACATTAGAGACCAATACTGTGTTGTATGAAGGGCAAGACATGCCGTAGCGCTTCCTCATTTTCAAATATCTGAGTGTTCAAATTGCTTTCTAAATTGTCTACTAAATTAACAAAATTATTCGGTTTCTATTCGGTCCCAAGTATAGTATCCAATCACAGGACTCGCGTGCATCTTCTCCTCCAGTGGCAACGCTTCACACTTCTCTGCGAGGTTTGGATGAGTTTTCCTAACAATTCGTTCCCCAAAGAACTAATACGTAGCACCCGATACTTGATTTATTGTGGGAATAATATGATACTGCTGATTTTGCCGTCATGTTAACAACAGTTAGAAGTTTCTTGCCGTTGTCCGAGCGGGCGTGGCCTAAGAGCAAAATTGCAGTTAGTTGCCTCCTAGTTTTATGCAAATAAGACCTTTTTATAGGAGAAAGGTAGAGATTGAAAATAGATGGGTATCCCTCCTGAAGGTATGAAGAAACTCGGTACTACATTAACGTAAGCATTTCTCGCTCCTGAGCATGGGGGCGTGGTCTAGCTATAAAATGCCTCGCCTACGTTGCTTTAGTTTTTTTTTTTACAAACCAATACGTTCTTTTCTTAGAATCCAAGGAGAAGAAAGGTGTGTTTCGAAAACAGAAGCCATCGAGGTGATACTGGAAGGACTTCCAGAAGCCAAATGAATAAGAGAAAAAGCAAAAATAATTACAGCCACGAATTTTCGAGGATAATTCCTCACTTCCTTCTATATTTGGGTGAATTGTGTACAAAACTGATGACAAATTTCTGAGGATTTGTTAGGGAGAGGCCAACATAGCTTAGTTGCGATGCCATCCACCCATGGCTAGAGCAAGGAAAAGCACATTAACCAATATCCATGAAAAGTGGGTGCAACAGAGGAAACACTCTGGAATAGGCAGGATGTCGTAGGGCATAGACATAGATAAAGCTGTGCACGGAAAAGCACTCAATAGCTGAGTGCATAGCGTGACAACGTATTAATCTCTCTGGAAACATATTGCGAAATCAGGGAATCAGAAAACAGTGAGGGGGTTGGCTACGCAAAATAATAAATCCAAAAATTGAGCGGAAATCGCAGGCAATTAGCGCTGTGCTGACGAAACTGCCATGGCACTTAGGGAAAAGAACCCAGAATGCTCCGGAATACTTCCAGGAATGCATATCGCATGGTTATTTCAGGGAAACGTATAGGCGAGAAAATCTTCTAGAGTAAAGACTGCTCCTATTCAAGGATGCGCTTATGAAAATAACTTCTTCGCATAGCAACAGCCGCCGGCGTTATCACCGCCCATTTATGGATTCTATGACTTCATCTCGTTTGTTGGCCTCTAGGATAAGTGTCATCCCACGGCGATGTGACAATGCCCCGGCCTTCCCCGCCTTCCAATGGAGGCCGTAGGATTGGAGTTCTCGGCTCCTTTGATAGGCGAAAGGAGGAACAGAAGTGGGGATCCACAGACATTTACGGGAGGGCAGTGACTTTCCAGTGACAGATTCTCACTGCTGTCCCACTGTTGGCTAAAAAATGGACGAGTTTTCCGGTTTACCCAAAGAAAATCATCTCAGCAAACTGCTAGAAGAAATGACCACGGCTGTTGAATTCCCCAGCTTTTACCAGAGGCCGCATGCACCATTGAGATTACCCAGGCTGACCCTGTCAAGGCACCTCAAATTTACCCATCGTTAGCACGGGCGTAAACACGTTCACCCTGGGTAATCCCAATGATGCTTCGATGAGCAAATGAACTCAAAAAATTCGCATTCCCCACAAATATGTATATGTATAACATCAGAAGCATGAGCCGTAGGGGTGGAAGGTGATTGGAGCTGGTGTTGATTCGATTGTGCACATTACCCAGGGTTAGAAACAGGGTGTGGAGTGTCATTCCGCGTTTTTGTTAGGATCTATCTATTTATTTTTCGTTTCGTGCATTATCCTCATACCAACCGTGAAATAGGGCGTCGACACGTTTACCCTGGGTTACCCGGCGATCCGATCGAGCTCTGCGATTGGTCAACTCGACCAATCACAGAGCCGCCTTTCCCATTTGTAACTTTTTGCACCCCTGCAGCCACCTACAACGCTCGTCACTTAATGGAGAAAAGCAATTTCCATGGGAAAAATGAGAAAAAATACATATAGTCGCAAATTACTACCCATATATAGTGCAAAAATTCATCTTCGAACAGGAAATTTAACGGCTATAAAGCAATTTGTCGGGCATCGGGGCTCAATTAAGTACAACTGTCGTCTGGAAAGTACTTAGATGTGGGCGAAGAAAGTGGTGAAAACACCTGAGAATGGATGGAAAGTGGCTTAGTGGCAAGGAAAAAGCGTGGGCTAGCTTTAGCCCAAAGAAAGGGGAACAAGTTATAATAATCCTATGGCAAGAGTATCTTTCCGGAATAATGTCCAAAAAAGCCCTGTACTGGTTCAAAAGAGCAAATTCAGCGGTGAAAAGCCTCAAAAAGCCTCAATGAGCGCTCGATTTCTGCTGCCGCGGCAAAAACCCGCACCAAGATCGTCGTGGTCCGCGTGGATTTGATTTCTCCGCGGCGCATGGCTTCAGTTTTCCGCAAGAAGAGTCGATTAAACGGCGACACGGCCGGATTCGAATTTCGTTTCGGCTGCGGGCGGCTCTGAAGACGTGAGTCGCCAGCAGTTAACGGTTTAGTGAGCGGCCTGGCGGCGAAAAGTGGATTAGCAGCTCGTTTAAGGTGTTGGGATTCATCCTGGGAGAGGAGCGTCTTTTTTCTGGGATAGAAAAAAACTGGAGCACCTGAAGGCTTTCAGTGCCAGGGACTTAAGAAAGGGCTAAGAGCAGGACAAATATAGATTAGGCGTTAGGTATGTACTCAAGTGGAGACACAATTTATCCGGTCTAGAAGCTTAATTTGAGAAGATGTAGGGTTATATAAGTCAGGATTTCCCTTTAAATTTTATTATTTTTTTCATCTTTTGCAGTACAAGAGCTACCTCTAGGCCAGCTCCTAGGAAAACTTGCGATAAAATTTTTCTTTCTTGAAGAAAAAAAAAAGCAAAATCACAACGAAAAAATCGCGAAGATTCCAAAAATTTAAGAAATTTGGAAGAAATCGCGATAAAATCCCTTCTTTGTTGAAAAAAGAAAGCAAAATTTCAACTAATGTTAAGGGTTTTCCTCCCCTATGCTTGCTTTCCTTATTACTGGACCATAAATGAGCGCATTTAGGTAATGAGATAAAATAAAAAAAATCACATCCAGGACGGAGAAAAACGCGCTCCATCGCCAATATGCTGAGATAGGGTTAATTTGTGAAACGATCCGAATGGAAATGCGTTTCACTGCATGAAATTTTGAGAAATTTCATGACCACGTTTGAGAAACAGGAAATAACGTGCTCCATCGCCAAAATTTTGTAACAGCACCAACCAGCGGAATATCAAGCGAGCGGAAAACCGCCTATAAATACCACAGTAATTAAAAGTGGAATTTGACCTAGAGGCAACCCCAGTTGGGCTTCAGGGAACTACGGTTGGGCAACCGTTTGTTCGATTCGTAAAAACCGATGCAGTAAGCCTTCAGGGACTAATAAATTGCCAGGTTGCGTCAGTTACTTGCCAAAAAGTAACAGTACAAAAGAAATTTTCTTTTCTGATTTTTTTCCTTTTAGGAAATTTCCCTTTATGAGGTCGGATTGGGGTCAGATGTAAGGAGCACTGGATTACTGAATACCAGATCTATGCGTCCGAGTCTCTGCTAAGTAACTACTCCCAAAAATCAATGGTTTCACAAGAAGTGTGGGAAAATTTCAGGGCTACAGACCAAGCGAGGAAATAACGCGCTCCATCGCTAAAATCCTGCTATAGCTTCACTATTTGTGGCAGGAAGATCAAGAAGCTTCCAACCGACGAAATATTAAGAGTATCTTGTTCACGTTCAGAAACTTGGAAGTAGGTTTATGCCAAAATCCAAAAAAAAACATGGATTTTTCCAGAGTGGACGAGTTAACCAGAACGGGGAAAATGACGAACGGGTTCCACCCCATTGCCTGCGTTGGTACTTAGTACAACATCCAGAACATATATTAAGAACAATGGGCAAGATTATAGGGAATACATAGACTAAATGGAGCGGAACTTTAAAAGGCTGTGCTAGAAGGACCATTAAATCTGGAGCAGAGACGTAGCCAAAGTACCACGAGATCAAAAGGATCAATTCGCCATCATAAATGAATTAAAATTCGCCTGAACTATCGATCATAGCGCTGGATATAGAAGATTTCGACGAAACATTTTGCTTTTTGCTTTCTGTTTGCCTCCGAGCGCAAGCTTTCGATTATAGCGCGTTTTTCTGGGTATTTCTCCGTGCAAAGCTGAGCCGCAAAAGCCTATGCGTCACCACTTGGTGCAAATTCAGAAGGGTAACTACATGTTAAGCATGCTCAACGCTCTTCACTTCCTGGCATTCCAGGGCAAGTTGCGCGAGTCCAAAGGTCAGCTTCTTTGCAGTTCGCACATGTCACATGCATTGCTGGCCAGCAGACATACATTAATTTACCGCTGGATACCCCTGCAAGGCTAAGACTACTGGAAAACCCGCATAAGTGGAAAAATCCAGAAAAAATTAGATTTCACAAATCCAGAGTGGAAGCTCTTGAACGCTCGACACATACACGAGCAAGCACTCTTGGTCGAATTCGGCGAATTTCGTGCGCGGGCGGGGTTGAATGCCAACTCGTCCACTGGGAATTGAATAGCCGCATAGCCGCTACGACCAACCGCGGCGCCAAAAAAAAGTCCGCGCACCAAAACTGCTGCGCCAAAACGTCCGCGTGCGGGCCCAAAAGGCGTCGTTTTTCCGTTTGCCGGCAGAAAAAACGCCAGCAAAGGGCACTTCTCACACACACACACACAAAGCCAGCGACGAGAAAGCGCTTTGCACAGCTTTAGAAACTTGACACTAATGGCTGGGAAACGGCTGGCGCAGGGCGGATGAGCAAAGTTTGAAATAGCAGACGATGTGGGAGAAATTTCCGCGAATTCCTTTGGCAGCGGCGTCGAAATATGAGAGCTGCGCGGCACCAATTATAGCGCAGATTGTTCGCTTCGACGCAAAAAACACACGCTCAGCAAAGGACAATGCTCGAATTTATAGCCGAGATATGCGGCGCTCAAGTCGTTGTACAGCAAGCTGCAATGAGTACTATTTTGGAAATGAGCGCGAAAATTTCTTGATTCCAGGAAGACCAGCAAAAACAAATCCCTGAATGAGGTCACTGTTTCTGAGCATAGGCTGGGTTTCTAGGAATCCCGAGAACAAGTTGCTGACTAGTACTGAGCAGGCAATTTTGTGATCGCATCTAGAACTTACACATTCCAAAGCTTGCTGACAACTTGCGTACGCCTTATCTTGCCGACAAGTTGTCGCTTCCTAAGCTTGTCGACAACTTGTCGTCGTCATTTCTTGCGGAAGTTTTCGATTCTAAATTCCGTCCACAATTTGTTTCCGCTAGTTCTCTTCATCATTTGTTCAACCATATGTACATACAACGTTTCTTGGCCTTCTTGACAACAAGTTGTTGGGGGGCAAGGTTTTGGAGAAATTGCCAAGTGATATCTTCAACTAAAAAGCTTGCCGGCAAGTTGTTAAGCTATTTACATGGGAAGCTATCGGAAAACTTGTTCTGGCTCTTCCTTGCCGACGAGTTGTTGGGAAAAAAGGTTGCTGACAACTTGTTTATGGATGACTTGACGACGTGAAACATGTCAACAACGATTTTGCTAGTTAAAATGCTGCCTGCAAGTTCTTGTAGGGCAAAGATGGGCCGAAACTTGTTCTAGAGGTTCTGGGACCTTGCAGATCCCTAACCGGGAATAAATGTGGGATAAAAATGCGCCTGCTCCGCTCGACTGATCCGTCTCAGTCAACTGCCATGAGTTGAGAATGAAAAAAGGAGGTTACGTTATAACTTGCTCGAGAACTTAGTGACATTCGGATGAGCGGGCAGCCGACAACCCCTCCGAGAACCTCCTCGAATCCCATCACAGTTTCTGGGGACATCTACAGTGCATGAAAGGGAAGGGAACGGAAGCTTCTGCATGTAACAGAGATAGAGGCTCCTACACCCATTTCCTTGAGGTCACACACTTTATCGCTGAATACCTCTCCTTGGCTAAGATTGCGACAAAATCTTACATTCTTCCAACACTCACCAACCACCCGCGTAGCATAATGCCTGTTTCCCGTTCAAATTTGGGAAGAAGAGCCAAACATGGTTAATAAGATAACCTAACTCATTTCAGCACCTTGTTGATCGTCTAAGATTAAAGCTGAACTGTCAGTCCCGGCAAAGTCCAGGAATAGCTGTTTTCTAAACACTGTCCTACAGAGGCCTGACGCGCATGGATGGTAGTTGTCCGATAATCCTAGAGGTCCCACCGAGGTTACACCTCTAACTTTCCAAATTTGAATTATCATATTCAATTGAGCAGGAAGACGAAATAGGAAGATGGCCTCGATAAAGGACTCACTATCAGAGAATTCCTAAAAAAATACTCGTAGTTCTTAAAAATACCAGGGAAGGAGATTATGATAGCAAGATTGAAATGACACTGAATGTTCTTAGATTGTCCGACAACTGCTGGACTGGGATCCATGAAAAGGTTCCAAGGAAACCAACGATGGCTAATGATATTGGTTATAGTAGTTTACCCTATGGAATGTTAGGCTGGTGTCGTTCAGCGCTAGCCAAAAATCGCCTTGAAATTTCAAGAAAAACCGACAACGTTCCTAGTATCCCAGCTTTTTTGTTAAATGGCCTAAATTGACGCAAGCATGTGAATGTATAAAAATTGACTATTTCCGACAAAAAAAATGGGGGAAGAAAAGAATAGAACGCCATAGAGAGATAATAACTCATAGCATTGAGCTTCCCAAGAACAGCTGATCATACGTGGGGCGGGGGACCAAATTAATCGCCTGAGCGGCAACAAAACGCTCGCGCGCGCTAGCACCACTCTCACGGAACAACTCTTTCACGCGCGGCGAAGTGAAGAGCACGTAATTCGATAGGACATTTCGCGGACGCCGTGAAATCGGCGCTGGCATCGCCACTCTAATAATACTCCACTGGCTGCGGTGGGAAGCTTTATGGCGACAACTAACAAAGATCCATTATTTGAGTGGATGGAATAGCGGTTAGCCGCCTTCCGCCGCCGGCGGTGGTGAAAAATGTCCGCCGCCGCCGCGGCCGTTGCCCTTCCGGGAACACAGTAACCCTGTTTATTAGTGCGAGTCTATGGCATTAACTCTAGGAACAACGCCCATTTCGGAAGGAAATTCATGCATTTAAGGATCGTTCTCGTCTCATTTTATCTCATAAAATGCGATGAAAACGTCTGAAAAAGCGGTTCTATAATAGAGCTGCGGCCTTTAGCAGGTGGTTTTACTGCATAGAGATGGAATTTTCACCTCGAGTTCCAAGTAGACGAGAGCTATGAGCCGCTAAGTGGCTGAGAATCAATTACGATGCAGGAAAGGTGAGACTAATCTCGCAAAAATGCGAGCCGATTAGCCGAGAAGCGTCGACGACGAACGTGGGTGGCTTGCAGGTGCAGCCTGGGTTAAATCCAGTGCCTGCATGCATCATTGAGATTAACTAGGGTAAAGGTGTCACTACCATAAAAATTCACCTATTGGTAAAGCGGAAGTCACACCACACCGTGGGTAATCCCAAAGACGCATCCAGGCACAGGTTATCTATAAATTTACCCATCGTTAACATGGGCGCCAACACGTCTGCCCTGGGTAAACTCAAAGATGCATAGAAACACAGGTTATTTTTAAATTTGCCCATTGTTAACACGTGCGTCAACGCGTTTACCCTGGATAATCTCAACGATGCATGCAGGCCCAGGTCTTAATACATAGGTATCCGAGGAAAGGTAAGTTTGGTGCATTGACACGTTTACCATGGGTAATCTCAGTGATGCATCTGAGTCCTGGAATGTCTCCAGGTAAACTCCGATTGTTTTAGTTTTTTTATACAGTTTTTTACCCCAGAATTCAGGGGATATTGTTGGGTTCTTGAAAAGAAAAGTTGAGTTAATGAGGAAAAATAATAAATTCCCAAGTCACACTCCCATTACCAAGCCGTGACTCCATGAAACTTCAGAAACCTAACCCAGAATGCGACTTCTTTCGAGATTTTCCTGTA
This sequence comes from Ancylostoma ceylanicum, assembly GCA_000688135.1. Taxonomy (NCBI): domain Eukaryota; kingdom Metazoa; phylum Nematoda; class Chromadorea; order Rhabditida; family Ancylostomatidae; genus Ancylostoma; species Ancylostoma ceylanicum. The sequence continues at coordinate 34,158 of JARK01001505.1, read as the reverse complement.
GGGTGAGACCATGAAAAACTTACCGGCAAAGGAAGAAAAGAGCGACTGATGCCGGGATCCACAACCGTTCCCGGGAAGACTTACGTCCTGTTGATCAAAAATGGACGAGTCTGCCCTCCAGAAGCCGCATACACCGTTGAAATCATCCTATTAAACGTGTTAACATACGTATTTACCCATAGTTAACACAGGCGTCGATATCTTTACCCTGGGCAATTTCAATAATGCATCCAGGGATGGGATTCATGAAACGCTGACCACGCAAACCAACGACGCATGTGTGAAAAGTTTTTCCATAGAATGTGAGGTTAGGGTTTAAAAATTGGTTAGCTCAGCCTGGTTAACCTTTTTTTGCTTGGTTATGCTTTCATGAATCCTTGCCCAAGCCCAGAAACGGACAGATTTTGTACCATCGAGAGACACATAATGATCAAGGACAGGTTACTGTGAAGCCCTACACAAATTCTGAGAAACCCGTCCACTATAAAAGACGACCAGGAAGCTAAGAATCTACACAGGGAACGTCTATGAATTCCGCTGTGGGATATCCGAAGCTTCCTGGAGAAAGAAACCGCCCTCATAAATAATGCAACACCGACGGGAAGTAGAGCATAGGAAGCTGACGAAAAAAGCAAACACATAGAAAGCAACCTATAGCCAGAGAGCAGTTGTCCCGGATGAGGAGCCAATCCTAGATGGGATCCGGGGATGGGAAGGGGGAGAGAGGTCCATAAATGTGAAATCAAAACGACTTTCATGCCATAAGAAGTTTGGGCAAAAGTGCTAATGGGCGAAATTAGCCGAGTATAAACGCAGTTTTATGGTATGCAATGAGCGAAGTGCAAAAGTGTGCGTATAAACAATGTTTCGGCCCAAAGTGAAGCGAAATTTGCCCCAAAAATATTGGACATCCGCCAAATATGGTTCAGAGATGCGTGAGGAGACGTTTTCTGGAAGGTATCATGGATGTCATATCGTGAAATCCAAAAAAGGGAAAAGTTCCAATGATAGTATGTAGGAATGAGTGGGTAACCAGTCGAATTTTGTTAGGACCTTCCAAAAGTATCCAAGCTCATTTAGCCAGTATCTTTTACCTTGATAAACCCCACAAGGCCAAATACTAACCCATCAGGTTTTACCCAAGAATAGCCGAAGCACAAAAATATTCCAAGCAAGCTCCAGAACAGAATGCTGATAACTCTGGTGAGGCCCGAGTCCGTGTCAGACGACTGAAACACGAATAATATATGCGACTTTGGCGGAAAACAAAGCGCCGCGAGATGCACTAGGATGGCAAGGGCCGCGGGCTGGATGGCTCTGGCTCTGCGCCTCCCAGATGGGTCAGATTTCGCCTGGTGCTATCCTTGGTCGTCCGCGGGTGGCTCGAGAAATCGTAGTCGCCCGCGCGTGCGAAGGAGGGGTTGTTTTGAACTTACCTCAATCGAATTACACTCGTCTTCTACTCAGCACAAATGATCTACGGATAGCTCGTGACGCCTTGCCTGGGTCCCGCGGCGAAAAGCACTTTAGGGATAGTAGTACTTCTAGTCGAAATAGTGGAGAGAGACACATGAAGGCAAACTACCACCAAATAAATGGCAGAATGTTGCGGAAAACGAGACATTCTATGGTATCCGGCTATGAATAGCCGGAGGGATTTCGTCATGTGTGTACATGACATGAAATATGACAGTGGTTCGGCGGGTTCCTCAGGGAGTTCACGGGGCCAGAAGACGAATATTCGCCGACACATCCGTGAAATCCGCGCAAATGTTCACACCCCAGATGTTACGACGATTTATAGGTCCACGCGCCGCGGATTGGACGAGAAGACGGGGGATTCGCTAGATGGACATCGGAAAAAATGGATGGTCGACCCGATACGAAGGGGTGGAAAAAATCTAGCGCAGGAAATCGATGCTGAGATTTTCGTGGATAAGAGGTGGTCCTATAAATTATAATTACATAGTGAAAATGATGCATGGATTTCTGAGATTTCACAGCAGGTTTTGGGGAATGCATCTTTAAAGGTTTCTTAATCAATCTAATCTAATCATTCGTCCATTTGATAGTAACTGGCAATACCGCCGGTAAATTTGATTTTAACCTGTAGTGCAGTCGGTAAATTTTAAGAAATGGAAGGCAGAAAAAGAAGTCAGTGGAATATTTCTCCCGTACAGCCGGTATTCCCCGGACCTAGTCGTTCGACTCCCAAAAAAAAAAAATAAAACGAAACAAGGCTTGTAACTCTTAGCCATTTTTTCTGAACGTTTCCCCTCCAGAACCTCCTATTCAACCGGCAGGCAAGTGCAACGCGTCCCTAGTGAATCCTTGAGCAAGTCACCGGAAGGAGAAAAAAATGTACCCATGAACAATGCGGACATAGAAGAAGGCAGATGACAGAGATGTTCTCATTCATTGATTTCATCTCTTCCCTTATTTTGTTTTTACTTTTCTCAATTAGAAAATCCAACCTCCTTTCGTATCCATGATCTACCGGCCGATTTTTTTGGTGTCTGACTGGATTCCAACACTACCAGAAGTACCGTTACACTACGTTAAAAATTAGCGTTACAGTGGCGAGCTCATATGGTTGTGGTATTTCTAAAGAATCAGAGTGGACGAGTTATCCGAGCAAATTTGGGTAGGTTTTATACTCACAGGAGAGGTGCACAATGCTAACCCAGCGGATCGGTACGTCACCAAACCTCTCTGTTTTCGGAAGCACTGTCTAAGATGATGTTAGTGCGGGTGTATCACTTTTGCCGAACAACGTACGGAAGAAAAGATCAAACAAATATTATATCTGAATCTGGATGTGTAGGTTGAAAATTTGAATAATCGAAAAGGAGAGGACGCTGCAGCCCTTCTTGCCTCTCCTTCATGGCTGTGAGGACCACTTCTCATCAACTATCCGAAATTCCAACTTATACAAAATCGACCGTTCATCGGAAATACTATTTCAACATGTTTTTTTCTCTGACTTGAGCACAGGAGACCATGTTCCGTGAGCCTGTAGAAGCGTGCGCCAGATTCAATAGGATGGGAGCAGTAGACCAGTTTTTCGGTAAAAAACTCGTCCACAACGACTAGCGGAAGGGATATGTCGTTAAGGGAACTGCAATATGTACTAGGCAAATTGACTTGCTTTTAGGTTTGCCTTTTAATTCCAATTTTCAGGATGTGCAGCGAACTCTTTACATGTTCTGCTTTTTTTCATCATAGAACTGTAAAATTCTGTTCTTTCAAAGGCGTTCACTTACACTTCCAGTGCCGCCGAAGAACTAATCAACGGATATTATGGTTATGCAACTCAATTTGACTAGTATCACACATTATCTCCAAAAAAATCCTGAAATATTACCACCCATAACCCAAATCACCTTCACAAAAGGAATCACTGGTGGTCTGTGATGTTCTCAAGCAAAACGGAAGGAGATGGAAACAAGTGGAAAGAGATGGAAACCACCAAGGACGGACGCAATGTTGCAAAGTGCAGTTTTTACCACGCTGGTCATTTTTCTTCTCGTTTTTCCGGAGTGAGACAATATATTCCCAGAAGGGAGGAGAGAAAAAATCCAAGGGGAATGGTCCAGCATCGCTAGGGTGTGGAAAACGAGAAGTATTATAGGAAGAATATGCATAGTTGATTCAAACCAAGGAAATGGCAGTTCGTACTAGTGATGGGGGGAAATAGAGGGTAAAAATCGTATTTTTCCAGCACCTCTGACAGGAGAAGCCTCCGGGGATGGGATTCATGAACGCATACACAAGGGAAGCAAAGGTTTGAGAACCAATCTTTATGTTTTGTGTCTCTCAAAATTACGACGTCTATATAGGGCGGCCTATTACGTGGTTTCCATGAACAAGGTTTCCCGAATCCCAGCTCAATGCGCTTTGAGTACATATTGCACTTCGAGTACATAGCTCTAAAAAGAGAGGCTTCCTCGCATGACAAGGATAATCCCTTGACCTCAAAAATAGTACCAAATCCATTTTAAAGTGCTTCCACCTCGAAAACACAATTGCTTTCAACAGAACGGCCACCGCAGTGACCTCTGGACAGTTGAGCGCCAACTCTTCCTAGAAAATTGCTACAAAGTTCAAAAAGGAGCAATGCAGCAGCAGCGCGTCACCGAATCCGACACAATCCCGTCACTACACAATGCCGGATGACGAATGGCCAATGCCGGCGCGAAATCTGA